>VZDJ01000116.1:13626265-13646819 GCA_008694505.1 Cyanoderma ruficeps | reverse complement strand
AAAAAAAAAAAAAAAAGCAAAAGAGAAATAAGTAGGAACAAGCAGATATATAAGAGGATAAATACATTCCATGATACTTCTTTAATTTTGCCACGATTCCTGTTTTATGAGTGAGAGAGTCAGACCAGACAGAGAAACCTCTTTTGACTTGCGTAAGTTTGGGGAATCACCTCACAATTGCTATTGCCCAAAATTATGCTTGGGGGCAGGGAACATCCTGGGTTGGTGGAGGCCTGATGATTTATGAAGTTTTGATCGTGGTCATGTGACTTAGAAAGCATTCCAACAATCCCAAAGGAAGAAATAAGTACAGGGTTACTCTCACTTCTCCCAAGAGAGTCCTTGTGGTGAAATTTGAAATTTACTTCATTCTTGTCATAGAAGAGAGGCACACAAATGTTTGGGGAGAGCCAGTGCAATTTAAATGGAAAAAGGTTCTTTGCATAAAGCTGAGATTTTTATGATCAAAGCAACAATACTTACATAAGGCTTTGGTTTGTAAACCATTTTATCTAGGTGCTCATTGATTGCAAAACCCTTCTGTTTTTTCTTGCCTGAAACAAAAAAAGGATTTTTTAAATCCAGGCCAGGATATCTCTCCTTTGGACTCCAAGAATATAAAATTGTATTTGAATAAGCATCTGAATATCTCATTCAGAGTGCAATAGGAATAAGTAAGGGAATTACTTACACCAGAATAATGTTCCAGCTATTGCTAGTATAGCTAGTACCAGAACTCCCACACCAATGACCCACCATAGTGTTGCTGGTCCTGTTGGAACATGGCAAAATTTACACAAAAGTTAACTCAAGAAATGCAATACAGCAGCACACCAAATTTTAAACAAGACTGTGTCAGATTTTAAAAGCCCTCCTGTTGTTCCCTAATGAAAAAAGCCAAATATGTTGAAGACATACCCATCGTGAGCTGTCCCTAAAAAGGGAGCACAGTGATCAGGGGAAAATCATATGTACAGGTCAGTACAGGGCCCAGTAGGACTAGTGCCCTGAGCTGTCAGGAATCATTATGGCCAGTGTGTAGAACAGCACAATTGCAATTGCCTCGCAAAATACAGCATGTGATGGACCTTGCTACGTTTTAAAATGGTACCTTTTGTTCCACATACAGTGTCTGAAGCTGAAGTACATTCTTTTTCAATTACACCACTTTCACATCTGCAGAAAATATGAACACAAAATTATTAGGGGATTTTTTTTCTCTCTTAAGCTGCTAAGAGAGCAAATCAAAATCTTCTATGATGCTTTATGAGCAAAATAATTCATATTTCATATTTTGCTGATAAATATGCTGGTTTCATATTCCAAACCCCTCATCTTGGGGTTTGGAATTTAATAGGTATGAAAATGGCATGGAACTTTGTGGCAGTGGGAAAACATGAAATTCTTTTTCAATGTAACAGTAGATCACACAAAGACAACTGGAAAGACCAGATACTTTATTACACTTTTTGAAAAGCATATATAGACTCAGTGGATCTATAGGTTTTTCTGCATGCCTTTGGAAAGCCTTCATGGCTGCAAGTTGAGTTGACTGAACTCAGTCAGCTCAGGTACAAAGGAAAATTAATATGCTTTCCCTGAGGTTATAGATTACCTTAACCACTGTCTTGAAACCAGCTGGAAAAAAAATGTGATTACATATTAACGATTTCATATGTAGTGATGAAGGCATAAACTTACATGGTACATTGAACACAATTGTCACATCCTGCAGGACTGCAGTAATAGTTCTTGGCACAGGCACACTGCGTGTTCTCTTCTGGGGTACAGTTCTTTAAAACCTCGAAACCTAAAAATAGATTTCTTGAAATGTATTAGTTTGAAAAAGCAGGCTTCTGCCCACAAAGTCTTGTCCTCAGACTTGCTGCTAGCTCCACCTCTGCTGGCACTAGCAAGGCTTAACTTTATAATAAACAGACACAGGACTTTTCTAAGGAGCCGGGCTGACAGAGCTGGGAATATGAAGCTGTCAGAGAGACCTCTGCTGGAGGAGAGATCACAAGACTCCTCACACTATACAGTTCTTGCCAGAAGAGGACTCATTCAGCACAGCCATGTGAACACATCTTTTTCCCATTCAGAAGTGTAAAGCCAGAAGGAAACTCAGAAGATCACACAGCCAATCTCTTCACTTGATAATGGAGATGGGTTCTTTGCACTCCCTGACAGACAACAAGTTTTATTTTTGCTTGAAGACCTCCAATGATGAGGAATTCCACTCTCTTCTTTTTTGGCTAACATATCCATGTCATGTATTCTTCTTAAGAATCAAAACAAATTATTAATTTTCTCCTATCCTCGGTTTATACGATGATACTATCTCCATCTAGGAAAAAATACTTCTGCATTAAAAATTACTGTATCTACCTACTATGAAAGCTATTTTCATAGGCATATAAAACCAGAACAAGTTTTTGAGTTACTACATTCAGTGCCCTGCTGTAATTTGAAACTACTTTATGTTTCAGAATTTGATGACGCTCTACTGTGAAACCAGTGCTGAAGTAATTGATGGAAATAGTGAGCATGAATGACCATAAGAATGGTTCACGTGGAACTTCAGTGGTAATTTTCCTCTTGCCTATTGTCAGTCTACTGACTTCTCTTCATCTACATTATTGTCCATGGAACATTGTGAGTAGCCATCCCATTACCCTTTTCCTCCCTTCAGTTTAAATAATTGTGACACCATATAAAATACTGAATTGTTTTGCTCTTACCAATTTCATCACCCATGCAAAAATGTTTATTATAGTAGCAAATGAGAGGAAATTTTTCTATCATATTGAGGTTGTAAGGGAAGGGGAGACCACTAGAGATTGATATTCCAACGGTTGATCTGAGTACAACCATATTGGGGTTGAGAACTGTCTCTCCATCCACTACACTTGATTTTGGGTATGAGGAATGAAGAACTATCATTCCCTAAATCCAAGTAGAGCAGATCTACAGGACACCTGATGGAACTGGTAGGAGATAAGTTTAATGGATTTGAAAAAAAAAAAAAAAATCTGTGATGGGTTTTTATGCAACAAGTAGCGAATTTCTGCTGTCACCCAGCAGGTTCATGAACAAAGGGCTCATAAATAGACACTGAAATGACCAGGTAGGGATAGATCTTCTAATGTCCTTTCCCTCAGCTGTGGATGCTGATAGACTGCAGGGAACAGACCACAGAAAGCAGACAGGTTTGTCTGTGTTATCTCTAAACAGCACCTCTTGCCTCCACTGCTGAATGCAGAATACTGGGGTAGGTGGGCCACTGGTCTGCCCCTGGAGGGATTGCCTTATAGTCCTACACATACATCCCACACAGCATCCTGAGTGTTTCAAAAGACAACAATCAATTTTAAATATTATTATCAATTATATGAAAGACTACAAAAGAAACCATCACTACATCTTGCACCCCTCTTTTAAACAGAGGGTTTAAAGAAGAGGGAGAACTTGCCTTCCTTGGCTCTAACCAGTTTGTACAGTGTCTGCTTTGCAAGGACTTCGGCTAAGCAAAGGCAGACATAAGAAGAAATAATGGACCAACTATTTTTCTTCCTACTTTGTGCTTGATGAAAGGGAACTGGAGGATAAACTTATTACTTTCTTACAAATTCATTCATATTCTACCACTAAAAGTTTTGAAATCTACATGCTAACCACAATTAAGGTATTGTGGAGAGTTTTCAGTGAAATCCTGTGCAAAAGAAGAGTCATTGCTACAGTTGCTATTTCTACAGACGTACCAAGTTTGCTGTCACATGATCTGCATCTCAAACACTTGTCCAAGTCGTTGGGGTGATTCATGAATTCCTTTCCTTTCTCACATGGAACACAGTGTTTGATAATATCTGTTGGGCAGCTGATATTTTTAACAAAACCTGTAGAGACAGAAAACCAACAATTTAAAGAGAAGCCACCAGCCTAACATCAGAATTTCATTTTTAATCCCTAATACTTTTTGATTCCAAATATGGAATGTATATTCTTTGTGCGTGTATGGATATAATGTAGTATACATAACATCTGATTATCCCCACTCTTCCTCCAATTTAATACTGAAGGAGAACACACCAAACAAAACTGTACATGAAAAATTGGAAAATGCATGAATGTGTGGAATCTTGTAAGCAAAAGCACATGTTTTCACTTTTTCAACCTCTTTCAAATATGTGTATGTTAATTCTTGGCTATTTTGTAACCAGCATGTTACAAAAGAACTACTCTCTGTAGTTAGAAGTTACTGGTGCACTGAGCTCAAGAAATATCTGAAGTGGCTTATATCCTGTGACAAAAAAAGATACAGCTGGAATGAAGCACTGCATGCAGGAAACCACCACATGCCACTTCAGTATCCCATCACAAAGCAGTTGTGCATATTGTGATGTCTCCTGTTAATGACTTCTCAACACAGTCTTACAATCATACTCACCACTTCTACATTTCTTGCAACACTGAGTATCTGACTTGTATTCATCCTCATTGCAGTTAACTTCCCTCCTGGAAATGATCCTTCTATTGTACGTTTTTAGAGCTTCAGTATCATTTTTGCATTGTGTTTCAATGATTAAGACAGCCACCTAGGAGAAAAGAGAAAATTAGATAAAAAACTGTTTAGGACTGTAGGTGTGTTTTAGTACTAGCAGAGTCACATTAATAGTGTTACTCTACATTTAAACATATTGACATTCACTCCCTTACTGAAACTGTTCATTACTTGAGATTTAATGAGGGCCCATATAAAAGCCATGAACCCTACTACTACAAACATTCTCCTTTCAAATTACTTTACAAGAGATCAATTTCTTTGACTTTTTTGCACTGTCAAGTTAAACTGCATAGTGCTTGGGGTTTTTGTTTGTTTGTTTTTATTTTTGTCATTAGGCAGTAGAGCTTTACTAGTGGTCCCTGCCCTGTCTCTCTTCAGGATGATAATAAAGCACTGTGGGCCAGAGGCCAAACCATGGGGGTTTTTTATTAATTTGCAAGAAGGAGGAAGAGTGATAAGGATAAATCTGGTATAGTTTGCTGCCTTCTCAGCAACATTTTCTGGGGAACTCTATAGTTACTCTGCATGCACTAAATATCAGATATCTATATAATGGAGTTATGGATGCTGACCATAATTTCAGTTAGATGCAGAAAACTCTTTACATTAAATTACTGAAAAATCATTCTGGATATCAAACTGGCTCTCAAGTGAAGGAAGTGTTATCTATTGCAAACCAGCTGACGTAACCAGTAAGACCATTGCCTTCCACAGGTAGCCACTTCTTTTGATCTCTAGTCTATTTACAAGTGAGAAGGTGAAAAGAATTTTATTTCCTTAGCATCTACTTAAAATGTATATAATATTAGTTACTGGACTGAAATTAAGAAGGCTTTTCTTTGCACCTGGAGGTGAAGCTCCATCATCTGAAAGAGCATAATCAGCACTGGAGGAACTCTGGGTATGGATGCTCAGCCCATCACTTCCCCTGTTTCGTGCTCTCTCTTCTTTTGCTGCCAAAGCTTTCAGGGTGCTCTCTCTCCTCTAAATCTCAGTGTAATGATGTTAAAAAATTAAAGTCTCCACAGAAGCTTTCAAATGTATGTGTCAAATTAGTGCAATTTGTTTACCTTTTGCCTAGGAGAACTGTCTCACTAAACACTGGATTAGACAGTCCGGATTAAAAATAATTACTAAAATACAGTCAGGGATGTACGACCAGTCTGGTTTGGTTTTTTCCTAAAGCAGTATGAAGAAAATGTCCAGAGAGTCATGGATATAATGTCCAGAGAGTCAATAGGATATAATCAAAGAAGGAAACAGATTTCTAAATTACTAATACCAGTAAAACTTTGCTGATTTTACCAAATGCCTGCAAACATAGTGTGTGCAGAGACGTGCTCCCTCACACGAACAAAACTCTCTGCCTCTTGTTTATGCTTTTATGAAAATGAGCTATGCTGTGTGAGGGGGTACAGAAACATAACATTTTTGGATGGATGCCCTCTGCTCCTGCTCACGGAGATGAACTTCCTGGTACACTTACAAGAAGTGGGGATCACTTCTCAGAATTTGACACTTAAGCAGCACCAAATACCTACATTGGTTCTGCTTGCAGGGATGTCTTACAACGTCTTCCTGTAGAAGGAATAATGATAAAATGTAAAGACTTTCTATTAAAGCAATGCCCTAATTTTTTTCAAACTATTTTTTTCCTCCTGGAATTGCACCCCCTTAAAAGCAATCCATTTGCTATTTACAAATTGTTGGTGTGTCTTAGAGGAAAAAAAACCCAACCAGAAAAGAGTCAACAGTCATTTAGGTTCCTGTGCACACCTTAGTTGCTTTTTCTGTTGTCACAGAGCAGTAAACACTAATATCAGAAGGGAAGCAGCTTAGGGGCTTTTATACAGGCAGGGATGATAGGTGCTTTTTTATGACGTGTACACTCAAGCAGTGGAGGTATGTTTTCAGCCTAGAATGACTCACAGAGGCTCTCATTTAACTTTCTCAACCTAAAAATAATAGTTTTCATATCTAAATTGAAGACTTAGATTGCACTAAGCAGTCCATGGGAATAAGATCAACCACTTCGGGGCATCTATCCTTAGCAGAATCCATAAAAATTATCATATGAGCCCAAATTCTCTGATTTCTCTGCATTTGCATTGCCCAGACAATGAAAAGAGTTTTCTACCTGTTCCCTCTCCTTCATTCCAACAGAGTTCTCCAAAATGCTTTCACCAACAGGTATTCACTAAGGACACTTCTATGAAACCTTTTTTCATCTGCATTTCCAGGGCATGGTGACAAAAACTTCAACTTCTTTGAATGCTTGTGTCATTTTGGGATTCTCAGGCCTCCAATTTTTCCTCTAAATATTCTTCATAGCATGTCAATCTATTTCAGCTGAAAAGCTTCTGGAAGACACATCTTCTAGGTATGTAATCTCAGCTTTGGAAGTGCGTGAACATGTAATTTGCATACAGGACTTTTAAAAACTTTACAATGTTAACCCTGAGGAAAAAAAGGTCTCTGTTTTCTCCTGTCATCTTTAGAATACATTTTATTTTTAGTAAGCTAATTCTCCCATTTCTGATCTATAAATGCTGGTGAACGAGAAGACTGATAGCCACAAAATGTGGCCTTTTTTTTCCACTCCACATTTGTTACATGGAGCAAGGTGCATGAGCTCATCAGGGGCTTTCTAAGTGTTAAAAAAGGAGGAGGGGGGATTTTTCTTGCCTTTTTTTGCCTCATGAAAGTTGGGTTGCTAGAACTAGCTCCATTTTAATATGTTTTTCTCTGTAATTAGTCTCCCTTGTATTAACTCTGTCAGGATGGCCTTTTCAAAGAATAATTTCACTGAAAAAGTAATCTCAAGAGGATTCTCTACTCCAATTCTTTCACTATGACAAGAAATTTCTGCTTCCTTTTGTAACATAAAATGGTTTTCTTTCGACTTTATCTTTGTCCAGTGAGTTACTGCAAAGGTGGTTACTGTGGGAACATGTACAGACATGTTTCCAGAACTGGGGCCCTTATACTTTCCACTTGAGTCTTGCACCATCCCATCATTTAGTGGCTGTTTATGCATGTACATGTAAATACGTGTATTAGTTTTCCATGATATGACGAAGAAAGATCAATGCAGTAATTTAGGAGTCCTGTTTACAAAGGTATGTCTTCTGAACTTCCTGAAAACTGCCTGCTCCGTAGTCATATCACATTACAACATATTTACATAACAGTTCACTCTCTGGCCTATTCTTTTAGAGTGCTCTCTAGAGGTGATTTTATGATGGTATTTATTCCCTAATCGTCTGCTGCATGTCCAGGAATGGTTTAAGATGAACCAGGAGGTGGGGCTGGAGCCTGGGAACCCCCAGCAGCAGCTCGGTTCAAACGCTGGTGTGCTTCGGGCTGCAACTGGGATTGTTAGTTCATAGCCTTTCTTTGATCTGCATTCTTGCTTGCTTTTCTTTATCTTTCCCCACCTTTTTGCCTGGACTCCAGCAGAGACCCTTCAGTTGCTTTCTTTTTGATTTTTGTTTGTTTGTTTGTTTCCACTTACACTGTTTTGGCTTTCAGTTCAAGGAGCCTACAAGGGTGGTCGGAAAGACCTGGGCCAGCAAAAAAAAAAGGACACTAAAACCCACCAGTTTTGCCTGCTGTGAAGAGCATACCAACACCAGAAACCAAACAGGTTCCTATCTAATTTTTGCCTGAGCTGCTGCATGGATTTTTTTCTCCCCTTCCCTGAGACAAAAGGGAGCAGCCACCATCCTCGCCTCCTTGCTGTGCGGCTGGGTGGGGGGTGTGCAGTATAATCTTTTTCTTTCCTGTGCCTTCTGGGTATCTTGCTTTATTAATAAACAGGGAGCTTTTTTTCACTTTCACTCCCTAGTATTAATTTTTCTCATTGGTGAAAAAGGGATTATTGGAGGAGCCCTTCTCTTAAAAGGAAATGTTCATCCCAGGGCGTTTTCTCCTAAAATTTGTCTCTAAACTGACACAAGTATGTCTCTCAATGATACATCGTTTTGTAGCTTCTTCTACATGGAGAACTCAGATGTTTTCTAACTTCATAGACCATTGCTATTTTTGCATGACTATGCCTAAATCTTCTTATACTTGAGTGCAGCATGGAGTTCCTTGCAAAATTGAGGTCTCATTCAACCAGCTGTTTTCATGTTCTGGTTTGACCAAATAAAATGCCAAACTCTGACCAGGTTTACTATTTTATAAGTAGTGAAATAACATGCAATTTAAAACAAATAACTTTTTAAAGACAGAAATTATGTAGGAATGCTAGTCTTTCTAAGGTATACTGAAATTTGGAAACAATTGGAAAATAAGAACAGAAATTATATATTCTCTGAAGCAATGTTATAAAAGAAAGTATTTTTAATCTTAATATATATTCTGAATAGTTCCAACATTCCGAGCTATACTGACATTTCTGTCACTAGTTGGCTGCTCCTGTACAGGAACAGGTAATGCACACTTCCATCAGCAGATGAAAATCCTTCTTTGTGTTTAATTATGCTTTGATGATTTGAGTAGGGGCATGGACAGAGCTCTCTGAAATACTTTAAATAATTTACTACTTGTTAGGCAGTTAATCACATCACAATTTGAGTGGTTTATACATTAAGACTTGATTTTAACCTGACAAACCGCAGAACAAACTGTGTTTGTTAGCAATAAAACCACATTGTGACGAGCCTTCGAAGCTCAGCTCCAGTGAGTTATCTCTGAAACAGGAAAATTGGGACTGGGGAAGCAATGCGTACTGCAGCCACACTGCCAGGCAGGCAGCGGCTCGGCCGTACAGCAGGGCTCACTGCCACCACCTGCCTCATGTCCCATCCCCAGCCCTGGGCTCGGGGAGCAGGGCTGCTCGGGGAGCTCCACCAAAGCGCAGTGTGAGCCAGGGCATCCACACGTCCCCAGATCTAACTAGGTATCCTGCCCTGGAGCTTCCTGCCACTGCAGCCCTGTGGCACCTGTACCAGAGGAGATCCCTGTGCTAGCTACTGACACTTCCTTACTTTTCCGGTTGACAGCAGGGGTTCAAAATGGATCTTCGTGAAGGTAACTTTACTGTGAGAGGGAGACACAAGACCGAAGCTCCCAGAAGCTGCAGCGCCATGCAAAGGGCATGGTTCAGGCAAGAAGGAAAGGCCCTGCCCTATTGCTTCCAGTAAATGCTGCTCACTGACGCCAGGCTGTGACTGATTTTTTCTAGCTTCTCGTGGGTCATTGTCATAGTGGTTCAAACTCCTTCCCCCACAGGTATTTGCTTTTCTGCTACTTTCCCAGCTCGCTATCAGAGATCCGCTGAGGTGCAGCGCAGGTCGGCTCCCACCCAGCCTGGTTTTAGTCCGGGCAGGTCCCGCAGCTCCCCGCTGGCAGAGCGGGGACTCTCCACCTGCCTCATCCGCGTCTCCCGCCGCTGTGGGTGGCTGCGGATCTGCGGACCCCACCTACAGCTCACCATTCGACAGCCACCTGCATCCATCCCCTTTTTCTTCCGTCCTCTTTTACACAACACGCGCTTCACTTAGCACCCTTTAGAAATGCCTGAACTTGAAGTTGAGTTTTTCCACTTAAAACATCGTCTGACGAATTGACTGAAACGTCGGTAACAAGTTTGCCACGGCCGGTGGCGAGCAGCAACCGGGCAGCGGTCCCCGCCCGGCAGCGCCGCACTCCTTGTCCCCGCCTGGCCCCGCTGTCCCGCCGGGGCCGGCCCCGCCGCCCGCTGCCCCGCTCGGGCCGACACTTACGAGGAGGAGGGCAAGGAGCCCCCAGGCCACGCTGCCGCTGTCCCGCACCTTCGCCATGCCGTCGCTGCCCAGCGCTGCCCCGCACCTTCCGGCGGGACAGCCGGAGCTACCCTCGCCCTGCCTGTCCGGCTCCTCCCATGTTGGCAAACACAGCGCGGCCCGCCCCGGCCCGCCCCCGGCACAGCGCGGCTCGGCACGGCCCGGGTTGGGTCTGGGGCTGGCTGTGGTGCCGGGCAGCGTTGTCACTGCCCCGCGGTGATCCGGCCCCGGACAGGGGCTCCGGCCGCCGGGCCAGCCGCAGACAGCGGCGGGACAGCCCCGTCCTCGGCTCCCCGCGGTGACAGGGAGCGAGGGCACGGAGCTTCCGCTAGGGTGTCCCGGGCGTCGCGGGGATCGCGGGTGCTTGGTCGGGGACACATGCTCGGCAGCTCGTGGATGCCAGGCACGGCCCCGAGGTCACCAAGCCAACAGCCTTAGTGCTGGGAATGAGGAATGAGGCATTCGATTCCTGTGCTTCGGGTGCTGGGCGGAGCAATTGCCTCCCCACCGAGGGCAGAAACTGCTTTGGTAGCACTGCCAAGGGTAGGCTTGGGGCAGGCAGTCCCGAATGGGTAGAATGGAGCAGGCACTCAGAACAGGCTAAACTCACTGCAGCAAGCAATACTGCCCTTTGCTCTCTTATTGAAAGGATTGCTCAAACCCGTGACTTCTGTTTTCTAGCTATTTCCAGTCACTTCTTGTGTTTTTCTTGCAAGCTTTCAGTGGTTTGAAAATGCTGGTAGTCTGGCCTCCTTTGCAGAGTTAGAAATGACGTGATGGCGTTAGTTACAGATAGGTGTTTTGAGCTTTCAGGTTTTGACATGATTCCATTGCCTCGGGAGGACCATGGTTGCAATCGAGCTGGCATTTTCATTTTAAACACCATTTTCAGTGGTTTATGACTCAGATTTTCAAAAACTCTTCGGCTTTTTTGCTGGTATGGCTCTTAGCTGCAGTGCATAACATCAACAAAAAATAGCTACTGTTTTAAATGCTTCAGGCTTTTTAACCACTTCCGGATAAACCAAAAGGTACTGCTGACACATTTTTAGATGCCTTCGGAGTACCCTTGAACAATCAACATTTTGCCTTCCCAGTAGCAGTATGGAATATAACGAATGAGAGGCATCTCTCTTGGGTGCAGTGCCTGGGTTACATGTCTCTAGTTCCTACTGTGCAAACCCGAATCTGTCTGCAAGGCTGCTAATTTTAGCGGAAATTTGCGTGCGGGTAGGGGTGGAGTAGGGACTGCAAGCAATGTTGTCCAGATCTGGATCACTGCTGCAGCAGAAAGCTTAGCAGAATTGTTTCCAAAATCCATCACTCAAAGGGATTGCGTTTTGTCCTAAAATCAAAACCTGATGTGGCTGGGCCCGCAGCAGGCATTGCTCAGGGTTCAGTGACACCTCAGTGTGCGTCTGGCACTATTTATCTGATACCTTCACTCGAGTCTATTGGGTGCATGTGGTTTGCACTGCTCCCTGCCCCCCCGGGTGTGATGGCTGTGTGCATGTAGCTGCTTTGCGGTGGAGTGTTTTTGTCTTAGGTAGGGAGCTTTGAGAGACATTTGAGAAGCCACTAGATTCATGTCAAAATAACAGTCTGCACGTGACTCGAAGTCATGTCGTACGTAGTTAATAATTGTAGTTGTGTGTGGGTTTTATATATTTCATGAAGAAAGAGAAATGTGTTTGGAGGACTTTTTGTTGTTTAACCATTCTGAGTTGGCATCAGTGAGGACTGTTAGGCCAGCGTTTTCGTCTTTGCTCTGTTCCTTGTGTTGCAGCAGCTTCTTTTTGCCTGGTAAAAGGGGCAGCGTTTTCTCTTTTCTTTACTCATTCTTCATTTAAAGCTTAATTCAGGTGTCAGCAGCGGCCTGCTGAGCAGTACAGGCTCTGCAGTATGTCTCTGCCAGCAGATGGCCTTGTGCCTCGCCTAATGTGGGAACAGGGATCAGACTGGGGTGGGATGCAACTCGAGGAGCAGTTAACACACTTTTCAGCTCCTTTGCAATTCCACCTTTAAAAATGTAAGGTTCTGGAATTAAAGTGAAATTTTTGAATTTCTTTTTTTTACTGTGATGATTTGATTTGTGTGTGTTTCGTTTCTTTTTTCCCCTTGTAATTGTTGTCCTATATCTACACTTGTCATAGGAAATTCTGTTCTGTGCAAAACCACCCAAGGAATAATTCTGGACACACATGGTCACAGTATTCTTGAATTTAGTATTTTTGACTTGGAATCATTATTCACACCTTATCTGGCATCAAACCTTTTCTTCCCTCTCCAGAAATCTGCTTGCCCTTAAAGAACCTCACTCTGTTGGTGTTTTATGACATTATGGATTGCTAGTTTTTTGAGAAGGTTAACTTAGCCAATCTCTCCAGGTGAAGAAAAATTTGTCAAGGTGCAATAAAACATAATTGAGGGCCCACAGCACTGTGCATTGGATTGGTCTCACCTCAGAATATTGAATGCACATTTATATTCCAAAGGAAAATAATGGGGGAGGATCTGACTTGCTTTTTACGACATTTTTCTCTGTTAAATTATTAGATATTTTTAATTTTTTTTAATATTTGTTTTAGATTTGTTTTGGCATATTGGTAATCTTTAGCAGTTCTTTTGTACTAAGATTGGGCAATTAGACTAATTGTGTAGTATAACTTAACCAAAGTAGTTCCATCAAACTTAAATTCTCATTTGACCTAAAATACACATTAGAAGACCATTGTTGATTTGGTTTTGTGTTTTGTTTGCTTCAGTTTCTCTCTTGTGTTTTCTTTTGCTTTCCTGTTTTGCCTCTCCCTTCCCTCATGTATGTTCAAGAACAACCAACCTACTTTTGACTTTTTTGTTTAAGTTCTAGAGGGAGTAATCTATTACTCATGCAGCTTGATTGTATCTCTTTCATCTTTGATTCAGACCTCTTCAGTGATGTGAGTCATGTCACAGGCATCAGCCCCACTATTGGGAAATGATCAGAGTGGCTTCAGTCTTTAAATAATCAGCTCTTACTCAGTACAGTTTTATGATGGTTGTTTTATTTTCCGGCTCTCCTGTGAAACATTAGAACATTGGCCTTGCTCCATCCTTTGCATTATGGTCTCATAGACCAGGGAAGATCTGTAATCACTATAACTGTTGGCTGTTTGTTGCAGGGTGGTATGGCCAGATTCTGACAAGTGAAGGTTGCCCTTCTCCCTTTCCTCATACACCGCTATGTACTACTCACAATCACCTGGGTTTGTGGTGTAGTGAAAGGTTCTCTGTCAGATGATGTGGTAGCAGAGTGTTTTGTTGGCCCTAACATAGTCTTCTGTGTATGGAGAGCTGATATGATAGCACAGAAGAGGGAAAGTAGAGTGTGACCAGAGAGGTTGATGAAGACCTTGTGGGTTTTTTTCTTAAGGGTGCTGCTGGCATTGCATCAAATCACAGATCAGCATGCAGTGTTCTGGCATGCAGCGTATTTATTTTAGAAGTATCAGTGATCTGATATACCTGCCTTTGGAGCCACAGATGCTACTGTTTATCTGAAAGAACCTCCACACTAGCAAGAAAACAGAATGGAAACAAAAAACCAGCTTAGAACAAAACAGTGGAAACCGAAACTTGCAGCAAGTCACTTGTCTCCTCTAGCAGTTCTCCTCTGGAGAAGGTGATAAAGGAGAACTGGGCAGAGATCCTGTCATTCTAAAAGAAAATTGAAACAGACATGTGTCTTTTTTCTCGTAACTCAGCTTCCTGACACAACCCTGGATCCATGCTTTTTGTTCAACAGGCCCAGTTTGATGACGTCAATGCATTCTTCACAGCAGGAGAAAAAAAAAAAAAACCAAAAACCAAACCATTTTTCAAACAAACTGAGCATTTCCTTAAACTGGAAAAGCAAATTGGCTGGATGCCTGGTGGCTCCTACAGCCAATCACTATAACCTTACCATAAATGTAGATGTGTTTCTGTCTTAGAGTGGATTATTGACTTTATTTTAGACATGGGACCATCCTGTCCCAGTCCTCTGTGTGTGCACTGTACAAGGGAGTGCTTAGATTCTAAATGCTGCATTATTTTCCAAATATTTTGCGCATTACACGGGCTGACATAAAATTTGACTTTGTGACTTCATAGATTGTAAATGCATCGGTTTTAATTGTTTTGCAGACCTCTGTATCCATCCAGGTCTTGCAGCAGGCAGCTTTGCTTCAGAGGCTGACTGGTGATCTTTCCTCTTTTTTAAAGCAAATTGGTCTTAGTTGTTTTTTGAAGATGCTATTACTAAGATTATGCTTTATATTTTCAAAGCTTGGTGTACAGCAAATGCTCACTGTCAAATGTGTAACAGATCAGCTGCAAAAGCTGTTGAGATAATGTGCTAGGGATGCTAGATGTTCTTCAGAGGTGAGTGAGAAAAGTGTTCAAACCTTTTCCTTTCAGGTACTGCCTGGACAGAGCACTGCTGATTTAATTTGTGGATTTCTTGCATTTGTGAGATAAACCCAAGGCTGAATCCTTGTGCTAAGGATGAAAAAGGAAAGATTTGTAGAGAAATGTCTGGAATTAAAAGGTAAATGTGAATAAAAGGAGATCTTTAGTTCTGCTTTTGACCTTAAATCTGAAGATGACCTTAACAGGGACACAAGATGGCTTCATTTCCCATGTTCAGTAAGTGATGCACAAAGAGCCACCTTTCAAGGAATTTTTCATTATAATTTTAAAGAAGACACATTTTATCAAATGTGATAGTGAGGAGGAGAAGCTAAAGGAAACATTTTAAAGCGTCTTAGCATGCCGCAGTGTCCGATATTGTAAGAAATATTATATCTTTGGAATTCAGTTCCACTGTTTTGCTTTGCTCTGTCATGCTTCTCTTTCTGGGGTATGATCTTACAAGTGAGACTAGCAGGCTTAGATAAAAGCGGTGCCTGTGGCTGAGACTCAAACGTTCTTGTTTTGGTTTCTTTTGATATCACTTAACCTTTGAAATTCTTTGGGGGTGGGGAAGACACAGCAGTGATGTGAAAAGCCTTATCCCTCCCACTAACATCTCAGATGCAGTTTGACATCAAACGTTCTTCAGAGGCAGACAGGATGCAATGATCTTACTCTGAACATCTGTGTCCTGGGCAGGGCTGTGTGCTTGTAAGCACGACTTGTGCTTCAAGTAGATGTTCGACAGCTAAATCCTGGTAGAGAGGGACTGTTGTGGTAGGAACAACGTTTGGAGGTCAGGGAATTATCACGGTTCCCTACCTTCACCTACTCCCCCACTTCTACCACACATTTGCACAAACAGAAGAGAGGCCTGGGTAGCTGCTGAAGCTACAGGAGTGAGTCATATCTTCTCTGTTCAGCTGCACAGCCCACTGTATAGTAAAGTTTTATGAGCTGTAGCAAATGAATTGAGTATGTGGTACTGACTGATTTATATTTTTGTCAAAATGCAGAGGATTGTTTTCTGTCGGTGGTTCTCATCAGCAGTTAAATGATGTGCTTAGATCGCTGTGCATCCCTAAGGGTGGTCACAACAAGAAGGAATGCAGTGATGTTAGCTATCTGAAGCAGTCAAATTCCCAGATAAGGGTTATTTTTCAGCTGAATAATTTCTCCAATACTTCTTGGAAGCTGGTATTTTGAAAGAGACATCCTTTCCACACTGCACAGTAGCTGCCTCTCCTGCTGTCAGCCAGCTCAGATGCAGGAATGGGAGACTGCATGAGGGTCTGCAGAGGGATGGACAGCAGAACATGCATTTCTGGTTGCCTGGGTTGGGCGGTAGAGTCCAGTGGTAGTGCAGGCCATGGCTCTCAAGGGCACTGGTATCCCATACATTTCTCCCAGCTTGGAGATGCTCAGAAATTTCCCTGCCTGAAGGTAGACAGCTGAGAGGAGAGCAGCCCCTTAGTTTATTATGAGAAATGAAGAGGAACTCACATGTCTTTGCTGTAAGTGTAGGGAAATGGTCTTACCTTCTGGAAGTAGAGGTTTTGGACTGAATTCTCTCTTTCATTTGTTCATTTCAGAGAGCCATGATTTTTTTTGTTGTTGTTTGTTTTTGAGATCAATGGTAATTTTGATATTGCCTTGATTGAAGCTAAGATTTCACTACCTATGCATAAAGCATATGTAAAGATATGTTATATCAATCTCTGGGGATTTCCCTCTCTCTGGAGGGCAGGGCTGGCCACCAAACCCTTCTCCATCAGCTCCCTGGAGGGGCAGCATGGTCTGGCCTGCACTGGGCACATGGCAGAGCCTGGAGTGTCACAGCTTGGTGCAGTGAAAGGCTGGTGGTACATGGAGCTTATTCCTTGCCCTCACAGCTCCTGCCTCACAATTCCTGAGTGACCTGGTACAAACCCCACATTTTCTTTTCAGTAAGCCCACCTGAAAAACAGGATCTGACAAAAAACAAGTTACAAAAGGATAACTATAAGTTATTAAAAGCAAGGTGATAGGGAAGGTTTAGCCCTCATGAAAACAGTAGCTTGTATTGTACGCAGAGTAAAAGAATACAGATGTTAGCCCTTTTTCCCAAGTGCGGTTGTCCCCTGTTCCAGCCCCTTTTCCTGAGACGGCCTGGCCATTTGCAGTGTGAGGGGTGTTCAGTTTCTAATGCAATGAAATGCTATAGCAACACCGTTTTATTTAAATGTGGTTCAGAAAGGGGGACATGTTTGTGCTGAAGATCTGCTAACTGCATCATTTTCTCCTCGTATTAAACAATGTGTTCATGCTGTGTACTGCAGAGTAATCAACGTGCAGGAAAATGATTTATATCATATTGAAGAGGTCTGAGCATTTGACCTTGTAAACGAATTCCCAGAGACAGCTAAATACAATGCATTAAGTAACAGGCTCTAATTAGGAAGCAGGAAGAGTTGTACATAGTTCCGGTATCTTGATGTGGAAACTATCCAACATTTTCAGGATCCTTGCACAGCCGTGTTTTGCTGCAGTTAAAGGAGTTACTGTGCTTTCAACAAGTTGCTAGCAAGGAACTGAAAGAAAGGGAAACTCAGGAAGTACTTGCAGGACTGACAACAGAGTAGAAACTATAATTCTGAGACCTTTTCTCTTTTTTTTAGTGATGTTATTGGCTTGCAAGAAAAACAGAAATGGATCAAAAAGCAGTTGAGTTTGCAGAAATCTCCCACTGGCAGGTTAGACCTGAGTCCTGGGAGTTTTCATCTCCCTTGAGACCAGTGGTACAATAATTGTCCTGAAATGGCTGGAATGAGGAAAAGCTTTAGAGAATTCTGAGTTTTTCTATGTTTCAGGAGGATGGTTATGTTTGTCTCAGAATTATGTGTCTAAGTCTTCTTTACAGTCATAAAAGGAATGGAAGAAAATTTTTTTCTTTGGCCTGAAAGAACAAGCAGTTAAAACTAGGCATGTAAAACACATTTAGTGGAAGAGGAAAAGCAAACCCTTGGTTTGATTGGAAAATGCTTTTACACTTTCAGGAAACCAACCAAATTATTGAACAAAAATATCATGTTATCTGTACTTTTCCATAGTTCTTGTGGCTGCCTGTAAGAAAGAGGAAGAAGAAACAACCTTATATAACTAAGATGCATCTGCAAAGCAAGGACCAAAAGCCTGCCTGCTTCAGTTTTCTCGTGAGGCTTTAGCATTGTTTGGGGAACAGTTTTAAACTGAATGTGCTAGAGCACGAGACACAGCTGTGTGCTAAATGACCAGCCATCACCAGCATCATCATCAACCCTAGTCTGTCTCCTAGGGCACCACACTTTGTAACAGGAGGATCTTCCATCCCAAGCAGCAGCCAGGATGAGTGCAGGGAGGTGTGACAGAGCAGGTTGATGCTGCACCTGGGCACAGGAGAGTACCAGTGAAGTCCTGTCCATCCTGCAAGCTGCAGTGAGTTAGGCACCACGTTCCTGGATGTGTTTTCGTCAGCCAAAATGGCATTCAGCAAAAGTACCATGGGGACACGGGGCAGGAATCCTTCTGCACAGGTCACACATGCAAAGAGCCTTCTCAAGGCTTCCTATTATAAACAGGATTCTGTTGGAGAGGACTCTGTTTTATCTTAAATCTGTAATGTGGGTTGTAGCAAGTTATAAAAATACATACACACTCACACATGTTTTATCTGTGACCTTTTTCTGTAATTGACATTATCATTCAGACCACTGATAAAGGCATTAAGGTGTATAGCCAGTGGTGGGTCCCACAGAATTTCACTCACTCCGTAGTGATTTCCCTGCACTGTTCGGCTGTAAGCCTTCAGCTTCAGAGGCAGTTCTCATGCTACTCTGCATATGTTGGATCTGGAGTTGGGTTTTTAAAAATTTTTTAGAATGTAAAGGAGTTTTGAGGGCTTTTACAACTATGTTTATAATATTCCTCAAAAAATTTACAAGAAGCCATTTTTATACAGCCTTATTCTCAAGATAATGATATTATTATTATGTTTATTATATTATTATTTCCTTTTATTTTTTATTACCTGGATTCTATGTTGACAGCTGTGATACATTTACTTCGAGTGGTGTGTTCATCTGGCATGTTTGTAATTAGCTACTTCTTGTCATTACATGCTTGAAATTTTTGTTAAACTGCCTTTCTTCCTGGGGAAAACCCCTCAAACATTTTTAAGGGCTAATGAAAGTAAGTGTTGATTTTTCTGAAGGCACTTTGGCCTATTAGTAACACCTGTGTGGGTGCAGGCTATTCATGCCTGCTGCAGTGTCCATGCCCAACTTTATTGATGGCTATTTTAACATCCTCTTGCACTGGAGTTGAAATCAAAAAAGCCCCAAGCAGTTTTGCAAACTTTCGAATTGACTTCTAACTTCTTTTTTCTGGTACATAAAATGCACATGTATTAAATATGTTTGCATTTGCCACGTTATTTTTTTATTTTTGTGTATAACACCATACACTTTCATATAATGGCATTCCAGTTCCAAAAGTAGGTTTCCTTTTTATCCAAAGGTATTTCTAAAACTATGTGCTTGCTTTAGTCACAAAGGTGGTAGATTTCCCCTCATATACTTTGTACATTCTTTGCTTTATTGCCACATAAAGCTCATTACTTCACCGTTATTTAGTGGTTCTTGTGTAGGTTAAAAAAAAAAAAAAGCTCAGCTGTGCTCTCAGCTGTTTGTAGGTTGTGCTGAGTGACTCATGCAGAAGACAAGGAAGTTGCAGTGTGGCCACATCTCCCTGTCCTGCCCAGTAGTGACATTTAACCTCTGAGTGCTCTAAACCCAGTGCCCGGAGAAAGGAATGGAGACCAGGGCTGGGCCTTTGGGGGAGGTGGGTATTGGACTGCTTACATTTGTGGTGAGAGTGACTCCACACTTTGCCACCATCTAGAGCCAGAAAGTGAAACTGTGGCACTACAGCAATTTATTATATTTGCTGGTGAAAGAAATTACTTTGTAGAGGTCCTTTTCCTCATAGTTTGTGGAAAGCCAGCCTTATTGGAGGGGCTGAGCTGTGATATAACCAAGCATTCAGAGCCCACAGGTTTAATCTATAATAGCTCCATGAAACTCACTTCCAGCAGGTTTCTCTCATGGGAACCGTCTGATTTCTTAAAATGTGCAAGCTCCCCTTGAAATCTTGCTCCCGGTGAGATAATAACAGGACAACCACTTGCAAAAATGTGGGGGGAGCTGGTGTCCTTGTTGCTGTCAGTCTAGAAATTTGTTGGTTGTGGAGCTGGGAAGTTTTGTGGAGGAAGGACCCCTGTGCTCTCCCTGTCCCACACACAAGCTGTATAGGTCTGACTTCCCTGGAAGTACAGCACTTGTTTTCCACAGTGATGTGGTGGGAAGATGTAATTTACATCTTGACAAGTTTGGATAGCTTGTTGCTGCAGAGGTTCTGATTGCCATGGTAATCTGGCTCCTCAGAGACCTTCCAATGTAACTTTATTGTGAGGCCTTATCTGCAGTGTAATTTTGGACAGATATGTCAGTATGGACTGTGACCAAGCTACTGAGGTGCTGCCAATAGATTGCACACAGTGGGTCAGAGCCCTGCCCTGGCCAGTGGCCTCAGGGCTTATCCGGGATCTCTGCTGGATTTGCAGCTCCTGGTATAGACAATGTTCTTTTGACTATCTTTATGATGTATTTGTTGTTTCCCTTGTAACATTAGGTATGCCTACCCCAGACACCAGTTGGAGTGTGAACTATGGGAGATGCCTTGCAGACAAAATGTAGAGCCTATTTCTCAAAAA
>VZDJ01000116.1:13402730-13626251 GCA_008694505.1 Cyanoderma ruficeps | reverse complement strand
AAAAAAAAAAAAAAAAAAAAAAAAAAAAAAAAAAAAAAAAAAAAAAAAAGAGAGAGAGGGAGAATAAAAAAGATCACAAGATCACAAAGGACATTCAAACCTATGTATTTAAAATAGGCAAATTTATGGAGGAAAAATATGAAATATATCTGCATCTATTATGCATGAGGGTATGGGTACATACTCCTGTCTCAAGAAATCCTTCTGCTGTACATAAGGAAGGAGAAAGGATATAGGAAGAAAATTACCACTGTAGCCATCCCTTTTCTTTCCAAGCATCTGCTATCAGGAAATCTCAGACACAGGATACTGAGCTATATGGATATCAGCCTGACCCAGGAGGATTTTTGCTAATGTGCTGTTTATTTATCCAAGAAGGATGATGGGGGAGACATTATCTCATTTTTACTTTGAAAATGTTCCTTTGATTTTGTATGAAGGATAATTTTACCACATTACTATAGAGGAAGAGACCTTGTTAAGAAGATGAAGGAAGGTTGTGAATTAATATTCTTCATCAGCCTACTTAAGAGGCCCAGATGGCAAACACTGTGTCTTCTAGCTCTTGAAGAGAGCAAAACTAATAGGGCAAAAATATTTTCCAAACTTTGTAGGTTGAAAACTGCTGTATTTGAAAATAATTAGAGCAATTTTGTCTTAGTTGTTAGAGAGAGACCAGTGCAGGAGCCTGACAATCATAGAGAAAGCTAATCTATGGGTCTGACAGTTTCTGGTGTTAATCTGACACTTTACAGATGCTTACTGTGTGACAGCTGCAATGAATCAGGTTATTAGAGCGACTTTCTGCTCCCTAAAGCTTATTTATTCCTGTCTTTCTCAAAATAGGGGGTGGGGATGTGTAAAGCCTATCAATGAGATAGAGGAGAGAGCCTGAAGCCAGACAAACCAAAACATTTAGAGATTCTGCTAATGTTACGAAGATGAAAGGAATCCCCAAATAAAAAGGAGCCAGAGACATATTTAGCAGAGCCTCATTCCTAAACAGCCAATTGAATGGAGGCAGGAAGGTCTCCACTCACATCTCAGAAGTTGTTTTCCCTTATAAAGTAAAGCAAAGGGATTACTTTATTCACAGTCTTCTATAGACTGGGATAGGCCTGCAGCTTCTGTCCTCCTTTACCAAAAAAGTATGGCATCTACCCACTGGTGCTGGGCCTCTGAGCTGGCATTCTTCAGGGCAGCTGGAGCCCATTTCCTCGTCATGGGTGGCTTTACAGCCCCTGCTCCTGTGGAGTCCCAGGCACACTTTGTGTCCATATGGCAATCCACACAAGTTATGAAAAGAAAGAACCTAAGGAAGGTGTAGCTAAATTTCCACGGGTCTATTGAAAGATGCTTGTAGTCAACTGGAGGGTTCCCAATGTGCATTGGAGCTTTGCTGGTATCTCTATTAAGAAATCGGGAAAAAATACTGAAGAGAAGGGAAAAATTAGTTTTTTTGTCTTCTTTTTCTTTCTGTGATTGTACTCCAGACATACTCCTGGGATGCAGACTGCAAAGGGGTTTAGCATGGAAAACTGAAGAAGTTCTCAGGGGGAGTTAAATAAGAACCATAGGTTTTGTCTATGGATACAAAGAAAGAACAAGAACCTTGAGGTATTTCAGATATACCTTGGGATATATCAGACACAGCAGGTAAATTGTGCTGTGTAGTTTCTCTACAAATGAGTGACATAAAGGCTGAAAGACAGGCAGCAGGAGCTGGTGTTGGAAGTGGCTCCCACAGGGAAAGCTAAACTACTTTCAGGAATGGTGCTTTGGTTTTTCCTTGAAAAACAAACAAACAAAAATAAACAAAATCTCAAAGCTCCACACCATATATATATATATTTCAGATGAGCTCTTATTTGTCTATAGCTGCAGAGGAGAGTTCAGAGGTTTGATCCCCAGTACTTAGGCTTGATTCTCAGATGTTTTCTATGCAGTTCTTTTTAGGGTCTCATTCATGTCTCATGCTGAGTTCATTCTTCTATCTCCCCCTGCCAACTCTGGCAATGACCTAAGTTACTGAGAAGAAGGGTGTAAGCTGCTAATGTAATTTTATTCACATGATCTTTTATGTATAGAAATATTTGTGTGATCATAACTTCAGCATGCAGTCACTAAAAAGAAAAGAAATTCTTTTATTCTATAATGTCCCTGGAGCTGGACTGACCTAATTTCCTTGTATAGTTCACCTGTTTGCCTTCCTTCCTTCCTGCCCTGGCATTTTCCATAACACTGCACTGCAGAGACGAGCTGCCTGCTGAGCACTGCCCTTCGCTGTGCTCTGGGGCTGTGGTTGGGCAGAACCTCTGCCTTTTCCCTGTGCTGTTGCTGTGTATCCATTCTCTACTGCTCAGTCAGCTTCTGGGCTTTCTTCTTCCACTCTGCCTGTGCCTGTCTCTAACAAATATCCTTCATTTGGCAGCTCCTTCGGAAGAACTGGTGTTTACTCTGTATCAGTGTATCATCAGCTCCCTTCTCTGGGTGATACTCTGTGTCAGCTGTATCTTTTTGATGAGCGCCCTGAAATCTTTGGTGCCCCTGACAGGGAAGGTGATGTGTGCTCCCCACCCAAACAACCATTCCTCAAAGCAGCCAAGGGGCTGCTGCTGCCATCATTGCCACTAGCAGTAATTGCACCAGGACAAGGTTACAGGAACCATGATGAAGCTTAGCAGAGGTCCAGTCTCTGGTATCTGTGTGGCCACTGTCTCCCTTATGTTCACAAAGGCATCTTGTAGAAAACTGTTGCCTATATTTTTAGTCCTGCCAAGGAGCAGTTTGGATGTTGTACCATTTCTGCTGAGGGGTTGTTAACTTGGGTCTGCAATCTCACATGTGCTGTGTCCACCATTGAGCAATCACCACTAAGTTATTTTGGGAGTGTGAACTTCTGCTCAGTAAGGCAGAAAGTTTGGATTCTTTTGAATCTTTGTCCCAGTCTAGGTCTTTTCAAGGTATTTCAAGGATGATGTTTCTGAAAACCTTGGAGTGTGTTTCTTCTGATCTAGAAGGTAATTGACGCTTGTTTTCAATCGTTATTGAAATCAGACATGATCCTGTGTTGAAGGGTTCTGCTGTGTGAAATTCCCCTTCTCCTTGACCAAGGTTCCCTGATCTAATACCATATGTTCTATATGAGGTATGCAAGTTTTCTCAGCTATGTTGTTGAGTGTTGTTTGAAAACAAAGAATTTTGTTTTGGCTGTCCTTTGAATGTCAGCTGGAGGTATGCAAAAAAGGGCCTGTTTAGATCCTCAGTTTTGGGTTGCTTACCTCGGTGGATNTCATGTCTGTCTTCTGCCCTGATGACGGAAGTGAAATAATAAATAGCTTTTGCATGGCTCACGTTCCAACGCTGGTTAGCTTCTGTTTCTGACTCTCCAAGGCAGTTACATTCCTTAAAAGTTCCTTTCCTTAAAAGTTAAATTCCTTTTGGTGTTCAATCCATAACTCTGCCTGTTTGCTATCTCTGCTAGTAGCTTATTCCTTAAATTTTCACATCAAAAAAACTTTCACTGTGGATTTCTGGGAGGTTTTCTTGCAAAGCTACTCAGGCAGCAAGTACTCCATAAACAAATGCACAGTGCCTCTCCCTGTTGTAACAAGGCTTGCAAAGCAAGGATCTCACTTGGATTATCACAGTTCTCTTGGCTTGTGTGCTTGGAGAACTTCTGAATTTGTAAGGTTGAGTATTGGAGTTAAGAGATGCTGTTTCTTATCTGTCGTACAAACTTAATGACCAAACATTGTTGGCTGTGAAAGGGCTGCTTCACTAGATTTAATATGTGCAGAGAACAGTTGGCTACAGCTGTAGAAATCCAGGCTTGTGCTGAAAATAACTTGTACAGTGAGAACTGTTCCTTTATTTGCTAAAATTGTGTTCAACGAAAAAGATAGTTGGAGTAATAGGATTCAACAACTTTATTATGAACAATTTGGCATGTGAATTTATGACAGTCCAGACTCGTGGCCATCAGGGGAGCAGCTCTAGGGCAAATTTGGCTCGCAGGACCTAGAGTTGGAAAACAAGCTTTCAGAGAAACAGAATGGATTCTAATCCATCACAGACCAGAGGGGATCATAACAATCTTTTAACTGAACATTTTTGCAACCTTCAAAGGCTTCTCTGTGAATCTTGTACAACAGCTGGTACCTTTTTTACTACCCTTAAGCTCATGGGCAATATTTATTATACAAGCAAAATGCTAAACTTTTAAAGAGACTTTGTAGAAAAATTGAGCAGCTGTTTAGCTGGCCAAAAATCTTCATTCATTGTTTTTATCAAAATCTTTAATCACAACAAGGTGTTTGTTTAAAACACCTTCCCTGTTATAAATGACTGCTCTTCCAATTTCTCATTCTGCTTCTTGGATGTTACTGTGAAGTCTTGGACCTGTCTTGTTTGAACACATGATCCTCCTGCCAGAGGATGTCTATTGTGGGCACACTCTCTCTGTGTTTTAGCAACTCTCCTGAAGTTTTAAAGTGTTTATCTTACACAGCTGAAAATCTCCTCCTGTTTCATGAGCTCTGCATTGGAATGCAGTGGAAGAGACCCAGGGCCTCTGGCCACCCAGATTAGAGTTTTTTGTATTAAGGTCCCTATATGGTTTTGTTAGAGACTTCAGCTCTGTCTCTGTCTGTCTCTGCTCCTTGTTTGGGAGGCTGGTGGGAGGAGAAGAGCTGAAGGGGCTATATAACCTCTGAGGTTTCAGATACAGAGTGTACCACCCTAGAGCAGCCGTCCCCAGCCAAGCACTGTCAGGGTAAGTGGCACGGAACCAATGGAATGATTTACAGGTTGCTGGAGGATTTCAATTAAATAGTGTCAAGTGGAAGCTATTCAGGAGGATGTACTGCTGTGCTGTAATTTGCTTGAGAGACTTACTAGAATTGAGTTGATAAAATGCTTGTAGTATCCATACTGAATTGTCTTTATTCTATATTCTGAAAGGGTAAGATAAATTCTACCCTAATAATTTTGCTGATTTTACCAGCACTTCAGCAACTGTTTAAAGAAATGGTTTGTGTAATGCCACCACTGGAATTGCAGATATACTCTGGTTTAAATGAACCCGTGGGACATTGGGGTGTTAGTTTGGGACAGAGTTCCTGATGGGGTATGTAGTAGTGTTTCCTAGCAGATTTGCTTCAGCACTTTCAATCGAATGTGAGGTGAAAGAGTGTTTCATGGAATGTGACTGAAAGAAGAGCTGGAAGTATGCAAATCAGCAGTGTCTAATAGGATAAAATGAGGATGCATGTGTATTCATCCTTGTCTTTATGTACATGAAACTACTGTTCTGTAAAATGCCAAACATTCATTAACAAACAGGCTACATGCAGCACTTGGGGACCTGGAGCTCTCTTTATAATTTATTGTGGAGATTGGTGAGGTGATTGATTATATTTGCATGTAAAATAGGGAAAAGAAAGAGGCTAAAGACTGTGCTGTTTACTTGGGGGAAAAAATTTCCTTTCTTCCACAGTACTCAGTGACATTTGCTGTTCTAAGATCTTGCTACTGCCTGCCATGGCAATCCTGAGCTGTAACTTGTTGGTTGGCAGCAGAGCCCTCTGTCTGATTTTCAACTTTTTGTGCTTTATTACTAAATATGGTTTTCATTTAGAGTCCACTAAGCTGAGAAATGTAGCCTTTCCTGCCCCCTTCTTCCCCTCCCCCAAGTGATTTTTGGCATTGCATTAGCTGCATTGGTTTGAGCAACCCCCCTGACCTCAAATGCTGTTCCAAAAACAGACGGCTGAAAAGCATATTTCCTAATTAGGAAATGGTTTGCCCAAACCAGTCTGTTCATTCATGTTAGATAACAGTTGTACTCCATTCAATAAATATTTTAATATAAAGAGCCTGTTTCCCCAGGAGTTTAATAAATGAAAAAAATTGTAACTTACTTTCCTTCCACAGTTCTAATGATAAAATATCTGGAATACAAAGTTAGGATTTCCCTATCATTGCCTTCTCCTGGGAGCTCTGCCCACGCAGCCTGCAGGAGCAGGGCTGCAACCATGTCTCGTGGCTGCCTGGCTGGGGAGAGACGGAGGATCTCAAATGAAGCATTTGGGAGAACTGTCTGTGCTCATTCCATCCATTGTAGAGGCTAAACAGATTGTGGCCTCCCTTGCCCATTGGCCGTGGCTCTTGCTGACCCCATTCTCATTTCTGCCTGCACTTCCAGTATTCCTGCAGCAGAAGGTTTTGGAGACTGCATGTGGAGCCAGCTGGTCCGTGGATGACAGCTGTCTCCCTTAGCTGTTAACACATTGCAATTCATTGAACTCTGCATGGAAGCCCGGGCTTGGAGTGGGCCAAGTGATTCTCTACCACACTATAAATTGTGAGCAAATAGTTCTTCTTGAGTCCTGGTATTCAGTGCTTGTTTCTGTAATTGACTTTAATACAAAGCCTTCAAAGCATTTTTATTACCCATATTATCTTCCTGTTGCCAGAGGAAGAAAACAGTTTCTTTTTACTGAGTCAAGGAGCCAACATAAATTGTTCTGTCACTCTACAAATGTAGTTTATTAGCTGCTTTGAAATGATGATAAAGCAAATGTTGTGGCCGGTTTTTAAAACACATACTGTCTCTGGCTTAATTTTAAAGGTGGGTTTATTTTTCTCAGTGATTAGGGGAGAACTGGAAAAGACTTGCTTATTTTTTTTTCTTTCCTTTTTTGTTTGGAAAATTTGTACCTTTTTAGAAGATTAAATGGAAACTTAATTGGCCATCTTCACCAGTGGATTAATATCTGCATCAGGAAAACACCGCTGGTCCATGCATAGCATTTAATGTAGCCAGTGTTTGGGAAGCCCTAGACTAGAAGGGGAAGTTGACGTGCTCTTACCTTTAACAGCTATCCACATGTGGCAGGATTTTGTCAGGGTGATAGAAAAGCAGGAGAAGTTGTGCTGAGTACAATGTAAATTAATCTTTGTTTTTGCAGCTGTCAGTCCAGCGTTCTCTTTTATCTCCCTTCCCCACCCGTGGATTTCTGTGACCAAATTTAGATAAACATTTGCTGCTCCCTGATCTCTCTGCCCGTGCCGCAGGGCTGGAAGTCTCCTCTGGAATTCCCTGGATAATCTCTCATGCACACAGCCCTTTGGCAGACATGGTTGAAGCCTCTCATGCTTTCAGAAGGAAGCCTGTTCCCTCCCATAGCCCTGCAGTCCTGGTGATTCCCAGACAGGGGCCATACCCTCCTTACGGGTTCTCATGGCTTTCATGGAGCCAAGGTGGCTCTGCTACCTGAGTGTGATTTTTGATTTTGATTTAATTCTTCCCTGCTGTTTTTGTAGGGCTGTTTTCTGTCTGGAAGGCCAGCGGACACTGCTGTAGAAGATGTGTGAGGAGGAGGACAGCACTGCCCTTGTTTGTGACAATGGGTCGGGGCTCTGTAAAGCTGGCTTCGCTGGAGATGATGCTCCAAGAGCAGTTTTCCCGTCCATTGTGGGTCGTCCCAGGCACCAGGTGATGAACTACTTTGGTTGTTCCTTACTGGGCTTGTAGAAGGCTTTGCTGCCTTGTCCCCAGCTCTTCAGCCAGGGCCATCTGTATCTGGGGCTAGTCCAGCCTAGGGTGATCTGTGTAACACGGAATTTCCAGGCAAAATGAGTCCAGCACAGCACTCACCTGAATCAAAGGAGGTCTCTTGCCTTGTGAAAGGAATCCTTTTAAAATTTTTCACTCCCTTCTAGGCCATCTTTTCCCTGCCCCCTAATTTTGAATCACCCAGAGAACTTGGTAAGACTAGTTTAAAGAAACCCAACCCAAAATCCAAATAAGCCTAACACAAGAACATCTGGAAATTCTGACTGCCCTTAAAGCTGACAATAGGTAATGTGTGGAAGACTAAAGGAGGAAGCAGAAGTTTTCAGTTGGCTTCCTCCTAACCTTTATAACTTTATTCATTTAGCTGTATCAGAAATGGGCACCTGTCTAGTGTTGGGTTTCTTTAGCTTCAGGGTTTGCATTTGAGTATATGATGCATTCCACTATATTTTAATAGTTTGCAAAATACATTTATTATCTGAGTTGTTAAATATAGAGAGTTTATGAGACAGCTCACCATTAGCATGAATTAGAGAGGTTTGTCTAGGTCACAACAAACTAATCACAATAAACTAATTAGCAGATCCACCTGATTGCTTCTATCACCCAAGGCTCTGGTGGAAAGAGACAAGCTCTTTGTAAGATATAGCACATTATATGCCCAGCAAATGGATTTTAAGTTCTCCAGATTGGAGAAACATCCACCTTTCAGTATAGAAATTAGGACTGGAGGGCTAATAGAGGCCTCTGGAAACTACCATAATTTAAAAAGTGTATTCAAATGCCATCATCTGTGGCTAGTGTGAATGATATTAATTGCTCAAAACCAAGCCATATAGTTACAGTGGAAACAAATACAGTTTTCTAGAGCCTCTCTTTCCTGATCATGTAGGATGGATCATTCCATTAAAAATTGTAAATCTGGGATGTCTGTTTCTAAGACATAGATTTAGAGATGCCAGCATTTGGAATCTGTAATGACTAAGTTCTGATATGAGTATTATGCGCTTAAAGGATCCTACTGTATTCTATTTATTTTTTTTTCATTTTTTCTGACTTTAACATAGAGACTAGTGTATATCCAGAATAGTTTCCAGCTTCTGGTCCTTTCATAATTTTTACAGGATCCATGAAAATATCTTTAAAGAAGTAGATTTAAATTGTCCATCCCTAATTACAGTATTATGGCATTCAAATAGAGAATTAAAAAATGTTCAAACTCAAGTTTTGGGAAATGTAAAGTGTGTATCACTCCATCTTGACCCTTAGGTGGCACAATATCACTTTCTGCTTTTACTCCACTTTGTTATCATTTAGCAGACTGTCCATCCCTAAATAATAACAAACATTAAAACAACTCAATTTTTTCACTTTATCTTGATGCATTTAATATTGTACTTGTTTTGTTTACTTAACAGTAGTGGAAATATGAACTCCAGAGATTTAATAACCAAACATTTGATATTGGCCATTTAAGAGCAACACATAATTCTCCATTTGTTAGTATTAGTAAACTATGTTGTACCTAGTATAACTGGCAACTGGATTTATTTCACAGCTAATGTTCTGTCTACTTTATGACAGTTTTCCTTGTGGCACTAACACAATCTGTATTATTTTATAGGGTGTGATGGTTGGTATGGGTCAAAAAGACAGCTATGTGGGTGATGAGGCTCAAAGCAAGAGAGGAATCCTGACCCTGAAATACCCCATAGAGCACGGCATCATTACAAACTGGGACGACATGGAGAAGGTATTTCAGCTTTGAAAAGTTGATGTGTACTGCTGGTAAACAGAACTACTTGAACCAAATATTTACAGAATGTCCACTAAATTTTAGATGAAAGTGTCATGCTATCCAGTATGGTTCAAGGAGAAGCTTGTTAACAGCCAAGGTTAACATACATCTAAAGCTTGAGTATCAGTAGGAATACATCAAAATTGTAATTAGGAGTTCTTTTACTCCAGCCTGATCTTTGCTAGCTACTGAGAAGGGGGGAGGGGGAGAGAGAAGGGAAGAAAGAAAGAAAAGGAATAGATCAATTTGCTAGCAAAAAGTAGACTATAAGAAGGTATCTATTTCTGCAAAAATGCGAAAACACGTATGTGATTCTGATGTAAAGGGCAGTGGTTATATACATACTTTTTAATGCTTGGAAGATTAGCAATGCTGCAGTGTGATACATGCATTTCAGAGCCAGTATTCGACTGAAAGGTTTCCAAAACCATGTTTATAGTCATAGTCTGTACAGATAATATAATTTCTATGATTCTTAAATGGTATCTTCATTTAATGTTGTTCTGTGAAAATAAGGCTATTTGTAACATTCTGGACATCCCAACACACTGTAACTGTGTGGAGTCACCCATCACTTAATGAGTGTCAGTATTGTAGAATTTGCTTGAAAGCAAAATCTTTTGGATACCAAGCATATCAACCAGTCCCTAATCACCATCATCTTGAAAACAAGCTTAGCAAAAACTTCTTGGCCTTCAGACTAAAATCTTTGATTGTTTTACTTCTTATCAGTATATTAACCTCCTCACTGCAGTCTGCTTGGCCTCAGATTTTTACAACTTGTAAGAAGTTGTGTGGAGGTGATAAACACAAATTGACTTTCAACCTCACAAACCATTTATCTTCACTTCTTTTCATTAATTCTTGGGCTGGCCTGTACAAACCAAAAGATGAAACTGTCAAGAGACCCATTATCTATTGAACTCCGTGTATGTTCTCTAGTTTTTCTGGAACTGTTTCCCTTTCAGTCATTATTGAAATAGCATTGCTGGAACCAAGTGCGTCCTGGTCTGTCTTTTCTACTGTAAGAGTACTATATTCATTTTCCTCAGCTTATGTGTCCCTAAAGTAAGTCGTATATTTATCACTGGTAGTAAAGCCTGAGGATAGTGCTTTTCTCTATGGAGACAATAAGAACAACTGCCTAAGAACAACCTGCCTGGAAGTGATGTTGGGCCGCTGACTGATGGTGTTTCTTTCCCTTGGCTTCTCTCATTATCCTCAGATCTGGCATCATTCTTTCTACAATGAGCTCCGTGTTGCACCTGAAGAACACCCGACTCTGCTGACTGAAGCGCCGCTGAATCCCAAAGCCAACCGGGAGAAAATGACACAGGTAAGCTCACACTAAAGCTATGGAATAATCCAACCTTTTCATTCAACAGCACATGAATGTCATCATTCCAGTTAGTCATGCTGTCCAGCAGTCTGTCTCTCTCAGTTATGGAAGATGAAAGTACATAGTGACCACCTGTCATATTTACATATTTTTACAGATAGTTTAGAATATATCCGCTGTATCCACTTTGAATGTGAGCACTTCAGTCTGTCCAAACATCATGTCATCTTACTCTGTTTTTATGCCCAGGCCTATTACAAAATTATCTTTAATATGTTCACGTGACTTTATTAATATGATAAAGGTATAGGCCAAATACAGGGAGATATCTTACAGGACAAATATTTCTGGATTTAGATTTTGTATTTTCCTTTCTGGTTTTTCAACCATAGAGAAATGTGAAAATTTTGTATTCTACCTCTTTTTCAGCAAATTGCTTCAACTAATCTAAACCCCCTATTATTAAGACAATTATTTTTTTGCATTTCAGATTATGTTTGAGACGTTCAATGTTCCAGCCATGTATGTAGCTATTCAAGCCGTTCTGTCCCTCTATGCCTCTGGGCGTACTACAGGTAAGACTCAGGGGAACATGGCACAGATGTTTGAAAAGGTTCCGTGGGTATGATGGGAACGAATGGTGTGTTATCTTCTCAAAGGGATCGTGCTTGACTCTGGGGATGGTGTCACCCACAACGTGCCCATCTATGAAGGCTACGCCCTGCCACACGCCATCATGCGTCTGGACCTGGCTGGCAGGGACCTGACAGACTACCTCATGAAAATCCTGACAGAGCGTGGGTACTCCTTCGTCACCACTGGTAAGGACACACTGCTGGCTGAAAAGGAGCCTTGTTCATGTGCAGTGTTTCCATTGGCCTGACAGAAGGGCTGTCAGTGGTTCGGCAGCTGAATAGGCATGAGCAGGTCCCCAGCATGAAAGTCCCTTGAAACATTGGCAGAGAATTTGTTTAAAATATGGGGAGAGTGTTGGAGGAGGAAAGGGAACAACCAGTTAACACGTCTGGGTCCTTCATGAATGGCATTTTATTAAAGATTGAATCCTCTTTGCAGCGGAGCGTGAAATTGTCCGTGACATCAAGGAAAAGCTCTGTTATGTGGCCCTGGACTTTGAAAATGAGATGGCCACTGCTGCATCTTCTTCCTCTCTGGAAAAAAGTTATGAGCTTCCTGATGGTCAGGTGATCACCATTGGAAATGAACGCTTTCGGTGCCCAGAGACCCTCTTCCAGCCATCTTTCATTGGTAGGTTCAGTCACTGTTCTGCCTTGGTAAACTGCACAGAAATACCAAGTCCCTACTTCCTTTTGCTTGTGCTCCATTGCTAACTCACCCAGACCTATACACGAGTCTGTCATAGCATCCATTATAAAACAATCTTTAACAACAGGGCTATTAATGTGGTGGGAAGAACTTAATGTTAAACAATTAGCCAAAATGCTTTCCCAAAATAAACCCGCAATGTTTATTCCTGCCTTCTGGTATTGGACCTGTGCCATTTTGTATGTTTGAATGTGCTTGCCAGGAGTGGAAAGAGGTGGGAGGGGCAGACAGGCAGCAAGACCTACTTTTATTTTTCCAAAAGACTGCTCCAAATCCGAATCCATGGTTCATTGCCTTTTCTGAGCAAAGCCAAGATGATGCCACTCTAATCAACATCCATGAAAGCAGATTTGCAACTAGGTCACACAGAAATCCAGTGTCAGTTCTGCCAATAGGCAGAATTTCAACTCAGAGATAAAGTAGTTGCATACCTAGAGGTATTAGGACATATTTTGACTGTTCTGTCCCTGAGTTGACTTAATTTGAGAAGAAAAGAAAAAGAAAAAAAAACCAACCAAATTATTCCAGGACCATATAAGGAATTCTTCAGACAATTGAGATTGCCTGCAAAATCCTAGTGGAAAATTTACTATTCCACACCCCCAACTTTCTTTTTAAGGAAGAGTTGTGTAAGGGGGCGAGGAGGGCTGTACACCAAGGAACTCTTAATCAAATAATTTAGGCAACTGCAGAATGACTTTCCAGCTTTCCAAAGCTCGGAGACTGATGTCCTCCAAAGAGTCATTAAACAGCATGTCAGTTCCACATTAACAATTTTAAGTCTCTGTATGGAGCCGCTTCCTCAGTGTTCTTCTCTACCTTCCCCAGGCATGGAGTCTGCTGGCATTCATGAAACCACTTACAACAGCATCATGAAATGTGACATAGACATCAGAAAGGACCTTTACGCCAACAACGTGCTGTCTGGAGGCACCACAATGTACCCGGGTATTGCAGACAGGATGCAGAAGGAAATAACTGCTCTGGCTCCCAGCACCATGAAGATCAAGGTATGTATGGTCCGATCATTTGTAGACCATATGAACTGGCATTTACAAAGTCCTCAAAGATCTAGTGAAACATGCAACACTTTGCAAAATAAGTGCTTTTAACATATTTTGAATCACATCTGGATTATCTAGCAAATAATCGCCAACTGGTAACTTCGGTGCTGGAAGAAGAGAGCCTTCTCTCATTTCCTTGTTCATGCTGATTTCTGTCAAATATCCTAATGTAGCCAAAGAACAGCATGAACCCAGAAGCATAAATTTTCCTCTGGGGCTGTATGTGAGCTTCTTCAGCCCTTCTAGTCTGATAAACATGGGAGAGGAAATCCTGGTTTTGTCTTTGGCTTATAAGTTTGAAAAAGAAAGTCACTCTGACAAACTAATCTTCATTCCGCTGCTTCAAATCTTTGCTTTACAAATATTTTATGAGCTCTACCAAAAGCAGTGCTCCATAGGTCATTGATTTTTTTCAAACCCACCATTATGTGTTTCCAGAGCAATTATCTCCTCTTTTCTCATATGTGCCCAGGAGTACATGAATGCACCAGGGATCGGGGTCACTGAGAAGGCTGAGTCAGGCAGAGAATTTGAGAGTATAGATTTATTTAACAAAATTTTTAAAACTTTCCTGCTTGCAGCAATGGATAGCACTAGCACACAGATGCAATGTTTTGGTTACTATCACATATCACTGCTTTAGTATTTTTGTATAAAAACATAGTTTTTCCACAGTAGACAGTTGTACTTACTGCTTTTGTTTCTTAATAAACAGATCATTGCTCCTCCTGAACGCAAGTACTCGGTCTGGATTGGAGGTTCTATTCTTGCTTCCCTCTCTACTTTCCAGCAGATGTGGATCAGCAAACAGGAATATGATGAAGCTGGCCCATCTATTGTTCACCGCAAATGCTTTTAAATTGCTTTTTCTTTATATGTCTCTTTAGTGTGAATGTATTCAGGGAAATACATTCTTATAATTTCATTCCATAAATCCTTCATCGTAACTAATCTAATTAATTGGATACTGTGTATTTCTTAAAATAAATTTTAAATATGCTATGAAATTGCTGCTCCTATTTAAAACAAAAACAAAAGCCAAGCCGTGCGTGTGTGGAGATCCCATTACAGCTGGCTTGAAGCTCCATCTTGTGACAAGAATTTATTATTACACTGCACTGGGCTTAACAGAAATGGTGGTACTTTAGCTCGATGCCAGAAGATGCTCATCTGTCAGACTGCATGTTCGCAAAGTTTATCCTCACAAAACATTTCAATCTGCAGACAGAACCAGTCGCGGTTCTTACAAAGTTCTAGGCAGTACCAGAGGGGCATGGCATCTGTTCAATATCAGTATGAGCATGGGCATGCTGCTTTGCATCTGCCCTATCCAGAAATATTATCTACCCACATCACTTCTTTCTTCACAGCTGTCATGCTGGAAAAGATAATTTCTTACAGTGCATGGCCCAGGCGTGTATGATGTGTACAACAACAATTCTGTGTTTTCTTTAAAGAAATAAAACCTGTTCCTTTGGGAGCATATCAAAACACTAACAGTAGGTCAAACATATGACTTTCCTATTGTATGGCCTCAGGATGAGTGCAGCCTATTATTTTTATTTTTGTGATTTCTAGCAAGATCTAAAGGGTAATTAAGCTGGCTTAATATACTTTCTCTTCAGAACTTTTTTTTATGAGGGGGGGAGTAATGTGTTCAAAGCAGCTAAAATAATTTAGACTATTTTCTTTTTCTGTGATTTTTCTGATTGCATTTATAATCTTAAACACATCAGCTAGAAGTATATGTATAGAAGCTGAAGCCAGTAATACTGTCTTAGAAATATATATATAAATAAAGAATTCACTGAGACAGACCTGGAAAAGGCCACTTCTAAGAAACCTGCTGCAATCTGTATTCCTTAGAGCTCAGGATAAAGAATGCTATTTATTTTCGTTAACCTGTTTTCCTCTCTCAACTCAATAGTTTACCTCACTTGCCTATTACTTGTTACCTTTCAAACTGTAAGCTCTTTGCAACAGCACCTGTTATTTACCATGTCTTCATAATCCTGGGGTTCCAGACCTTGTCCAGCTTCTGACTGTTAGCACATGTTGCAAACCTCTTTGTACTAACCTTATTATTTAAAGTATAGGTCATCTAGGTTCTTGGAACAGTTACTAAATAAACTCTTGTAAAAGCAAATAACTTTGTATGGTTCTTCCTTCTAACTCTGTCTAGATCTTTTTATCTAACTCTAGATAGGTCCAGGGCATCCTTTTCAGGATAAGAAGTGTCTTTCAATTTAAAGTCTCTACTGGCAGGTTGCTGAAGAAGACACATTTCTCCAAGGGACTCCAATGCATCCTTGCTCCCCCAAAAGGGTGAGGATCAGCTCTCAGGTAAAGGATTTGGGTATTTCTATTTTCTGCTTAATAGCTGAAACTTGAGCTATAGAAGTTGGGCTGAAGAAAAGGGTGAAACCCCCCCCCCCCCACATCAACTGATGGATTTGCCTCTACTACATATAACTTAAATTTACTGAAGCTGTAAGAGATGTGCATAGCTGGAAGTCACAAAAAGCCATCCACTGTTAAAAACATCTAATTCTCAGAAGGCAATTAATGCAAACAGGTGACTAACAAAACATTACTTTTTTCAACACAGTTACTGTAGTTTGAAGTTCATTTTATTGTTGTGTTTTATGGGTGAGATTTGTTTACAGATTCAGGGTTAATGCCACTGAACTCCATCTTGACAGAGCAACAAAATAACTCCAAAACAGGCTAGAGCAATAAATATCAAACCATTCAATCTAAAATGTATAAATATAAAAGTAATTTCTGAAAATGTAGGAAAAAACAGGAATCCATTTTTCTACTTTGGCCTTTTGTAGAGTAACATTGTTGTGGTTCATCCGTATCACCTCAGATCCAGCACAATTATCTTTATGTCTTTCCCAACCACATGAGTACATGGCTGCAGAAGAAGTCAACCCATTACTCTCAGAAATCTCAGTAAAATATCCAGTAGCTTAATCCATGAACTACATCTGAAAAGAGCCTACCTGGAACAAAAAATCTTAACTTTTTTCAGAGTTGGACTACCTTCTCATTATCCCTACACTCAATGATGAAAGAACAGAACAAAACAAAAAACTCCAATGCCTCCTTCTTTTGAGGACTAATGCTGACATTCAGAGAGCCTGACAACACAGTAATTCCCAATAACTCTCAGCATGACTTCTCTGTATTGGATCATTTTATTTTAAGCTATAGGCGATGCTTCTGTATTTGACGTGAACCCCATTGAAAAAAAAACCCAAACCTTTAATTATTCAAAGGTGAAGACACTTATCAGAAATGTCAGTGTTAGCTGGAAGACAGTTCTCCCCGGCCATACACGCACCATTGTGCTATTAAAACATCAAAAGATACAGCACTTACAGGAAAATGCTTAGAGAGGCCAGAGCAATGAAGGAAATAGTGTTTAACCTACTTATAGCTGAACTTTTAAGCAGCTGGGATGTTTTGCTGGGACACTAAAATTGGAGAGATGAAGTGATTAATTCCTTAAAAACTAAAGAGCTCATCTCCCATTTGAAAATGTGGGTTTTACTCCTTCTGGAAGCAGGTAGAAGTGGTGACTGAGAGTAACTACCTCTGGTTAACCACCATTTGAATGGCAGTTTGTAACACTCACCTTATGGCTGCTAATGACTGCTAAAGTACTCTCCTGATGTCTACCTTGGTCAGTGAACTAAAGATAATGCATTAGTAAAATGGGGAAAATTATTAAGAAATCTAATCCCAAGTTTCTGTTTGCAGCAGAACCATGGTCAGGAGTTTGAATAGTAACAACTGTGTTGAATTATATACTTACATTAAATAACCTAGGGTCCTTTGTATGTGGATGGAATCCCTTCTTTCTACAAGCAGAAACTTCTAGCATGCCAGCATTAGTAAGTCTGAAGATGCCCGTGCTGAAAAGCAGAACATGAAACTCCTGTTACACACTGCTCCCAGAGTACACGTTCAAGGTTTTACATACAAATTGCTTAGCTAAAAAAGGATAACAGAAAGGTGCCTGGTGACCTTCAACACACAGGAGCCCCAACTGAGTTGGATTTTAAAGGTATTTTAAATCAAGGGGAGTTGTATTCCTGTAAAGGAAGAGATGATGAGGGGAAGGGGAGTAAAAGGATTACCCTACTGGTGCTGTTCCTGTTAGACAAGTCAGGCCACTGAGGAATAAGGCTGATTCACTTAGGAACAGTTCCAAACCATAAACTTTAGTATTCTGGATTGCATTTCACCCAGGGTAACTTAAAAGAGACCAGCCTTTAAACCAGCTATGTAAATGGCTAATAGCAGTACATCCTCCTCACTCTTAGGTAATCACGTAACACAAAGCGTTAAAAATGCACTGCTGCAACTCCATAGGTATTGAATAAAACATTACAAAGCCATCCTTCTGTGAAGATTGATACCTATTAACTACAGGGCAGCAACTGACAACATAAATGTTACAGGTTAGAGCTGGTTACAGCGTATCAGCACCAGGGGTGAGAGAGGTTTGTAAGAGCAGGAATTTGCAAAGGTATGCAGGCACGCTCAGAGTCAGAGAGCCTAGTGCTTGTGCCCCTGCCTCTCAATCTGTGTTCACAGCTCTGCTACCTGAAGGGTTCATTTAGGAAGTCAGGCAACCAGGACAGGATTCACATCTGCTGAGGCAGAAAGCCAGAAGGTTGAAGAACTGCACACTCTAAACAATGGAGTTAGCCTTGGCACCCTGGAATGCCAGGCACACCAAAGGAGAATCACAAATTTGTTGAGGTTGGAAAGAACTTCTGAAGACTGTCTGGTCCAATCCCCCTGCTCTGGCAGAATCACCTTGAGCAGGATGCCAGGACCATGTCCAGGCAGGTTTTGCATATCTCCAAGGATGTCATCACATCTCTGGGAGACCTGTTCCATTACAAACCTTCACATTAATATTTGCACTGTTCTAGTTTTTTCCAGGTACAGTTTTTAATTTATGAAACAAAAAAACCCAAACAAACAAACAAACAAAAAATAGATCCTTATTATCAAAAAGTGATTTTTACCCTTCTACTTTTCAAACTGCAATTTTCATATCATTCTAGAGAAATAAGACTAACCTCCCTCCACATACTTAAGCAGACAGAATGAAGACAGATCTGTGGTAGGGTATTGGCAATGAGTACTTCAGAAGAATAGCTCCTGTAATTATTACTTTGTTGAGCAGAATATATAAAAAAATAAAATTTAAAACCTGGGTCTGTGAAGGGAGGAGGAGAGAGAAGCCAGAAACAATACTGTGCATAGAGACTGACTGAAATGCAAGTCTAGGCAGCTTACAGAAAACAGTCACAACACAATGTTCATGCCCTTCATCTGAGCTGACATGTAGCCTTTGCATTTGATCAAATTTTATGACAAGAAGCAGGGGAAAATACTGAAATATTACATAAAAAATCAGAACTTACTCATTATGCTTTGGTGAACAAACAATTGCAATGGCCTCTGGCAACATTAGCTGATAAGAACAATGAGTATGAAGATCAACACTGGATAAGAATGCAGTTTGTGTTGGATGTGTCTACAAAAAGAAAGGGAAAACTCAACATCATGAAATATTTCTAACAGATCAAGGTTAGCATACAATCAAGAAGGAAAAATAATTTATTACAAGTTCTGAAAGCACCAGAACTTCTCCAGGCTGGTTTCTAAAGTTCTTCTTAGCCCAGATTCTATATTCTATATTGTTCAACCTGGAGAAAAGAAGACTTTTCAGGATGAGATTCATGGAGGCATGTTCACAACCAGATATACAAGCAATTTTCTGATCATGNGGGGAAATGTGGAATGAAGAAGCACAAGACAAACAGAAGTTACTTAATTGTCCAAAATCCCTAAGAGAAAAATTAATATAAAGTTTAAACAACACAGTACTCCCCTGCCTGACTTTTGAATATGGCATTAGACAGTAACAAAATACCCCTAAATCAACATAAAAAAAAGTTGCACCAGCAAAAGCAGCCCCATTGTGTCAACAGGATGCCTCAGTTGTATTTAGCAGTTCTCTGTGGGGAACATGAGTGCTTATTTACATCACCACAATTTGAATTAAGTAAGCAAATCTGTGTTATTCCAGTTGTTTCTCTAGTTTATTTCTTTCTTTTTCCCCCCCCCACATAGTATGTAGAGCCAATATAGGAAAACCAGAATCTATGAGTCACACATACATGGATCCAACCCAAAGTGAGGAGATCATACTGATCCTGAATACCAAATAATTCTTCTACATTCTCCATGTCACAGTAGTCTGGTCCCGCAGTTTGCTTTGGCACTATTACATGTGTAATAGTAAATTCATTATGAGTCTGCAAAACAAACATTGACTTAGGGTGGAACAGATGAACTAAGGAATAAATGCCAAATCAAAATCAAAAGGAAGATGTCAGCCTATCAGCTAAAACAAGATAGTACAGCTCCAATGATTCCAGCTCCACTGATCCCAGTGCAGCTCTACCAACATACTGTACCTAAAAATATGCCCTAGCACTTTATCATGATAACATACAGGGTAGTATTAGTCACAATACAAGATTGTTGTATTGAAATGTTCTCAGAGGTCAGTGTGAAAAGGCTGTCCTTTAAATTAATTAAAAACACATAGAAGAGCTTTGAGAAAACCATCATGATTTTCTGTTAAACTTGGAACAAGACTAATAGTGCTATTATTTCCCTTCATGCAATTCAAATACACTTGGGATCATCTTTAAAATTCTTTGTGTCAGCATCAGCCATGACATCTTTCCCTGCTCTCAAAGGACATTAATGTTATCTAGGCCAAAGGAAAAAAAACGGCCTGAAAATCAGATGTTCTACAGCTTGATGGGGGGATTTCTGTTTTGTTGTACCATTATTAATTTGATGACTCCAGTGGATTCTGGCAGTCTTTATATTTCATTGTCCTGTAACTAAACCTCACTTACCTTAGATGAATGCCAGAGAAAGTACTCGAAAAAGCCTGTATTGTACAGCAGGCTGAAAAGCTTGCTAGGCTTTGTAACAATAGCAGTGTACTTTGAGCAGAGGTTTCCCCAATAAAGCAAGCCCAATGCGCTGAAGTGACCACTCAGGTTATAATACGAAGTTCATTACATGGAAGGCTAACCATTTATATCTGCTTTTGCTCTGAGATCAATACATCACAGGATAATATAGCACTATGAAATGTCTTCCCCATACAAATGTGAGGGTTAAACTGTACCAGTTTTCCACAGAGAATTCCACATGTCTCTATTCCTCTTACTGTATTTGCCTCTGCCAGCAGCAGAAATTTGTGACAGAGATCCCTGGGCAAAATGACACCTCTGAGTGCTTCGGCCAATTGAGCTAACCAAGAATAAAAAAATAAAAAAAAATTAAAAAAAAGGAAAAAAAAGAGAGAAAGAGAGATAAAAAGGCATTTATGACACAGCTAACATAATGAAGATCACCAAAATAAGGAAATATACACAGTATATTATACTATATTTATACTATATTTCTACAAGTGGAAGAATTACAGTTGCCACATCATAGACTTCTAACGAGAATAAATCTACAGCACAAGCCCTTCGTCTCAATTGAATTAACCTGCCAACAAGATGTGCTCACTAGCCTGCCCCTGAGGTGACAGTGAGCTGAGACCATCTCCCAGGCCAGGGCTTTCCAGGGGGAACCATTGCAGGTTCTGTTTCTGTTCCCTTGAAGTTCATGGCAAGATTCAGACTGCTTTTCACAGGAACACTAAATCCCAATCTCTATATCCATCTATTGGTACTCAACTGGAAAACGTGAAATTGTGCAACTCTCTCTCTTAAAATGGACAAACTATAAGGAGCTGCTGTGTTTGCACAAACTTGTTCACGGTTATTTCAGTAGGGACATCCTCACAGCAAATAAAGGCATACACAGGTAGATAAAATAAAACAGGGGAGGAAAGAAATGTCTGCACTTACTCTGAACAGCACTAAGAGTAGCTGCTGGTTTTAAGACCTGTTCTACTGGTGGTGAATGTCCAGCACAGCCAGAGGTGCTGCTCCTCTCTTTTTTCTCCAGCAGCGCTGCAGATAAGGAACTGTTCTCTGGTACAGAAACACAAGACAGCATACTTCCATCGATCTGTTCAGACATAACCATACTCTCTTTGATTTTCTGATCTCGAGCTAGCTCTTGCTTCTTAAGCTGATCCTCAAAGAATTGAAACTGTTCTGATTCGAGCTGCTGCTGCCGCATGTGTGCGATCCGTTTCTTCTCTGCCTCTATCAGCTTTTGGTGCTCTAATTTCTTCAGAAATTCAGTTTTACATTTGTTCTGAAACATACACAACATAGTGACATTCTCAGAACACCAAAAATGCTACACAAAATAGAAGGAAAGGAGCAATCTAACAGTTCAATAAAACCATAAAATCATGTCATTAAAAATGAAGTCTTTTTGAACCTGGTTACTGAATTGGAAAATATAACCATACTCCCGAAGGTAGGATGGAAAAGATAGTATTGATGGAGAGAACAAAAAAGATGTTTCTCAGATGCTTTTTCCAAGACAAGTTTTTAAGCTATAAATCCTGTTTTCAATGACTTCAATCTCAATTCAAATTGGAGCACATTTGGAGGCAAGGGACCTTTTCCACTTATTGGCATAAATATCAATTCAATTTTCTTTATAGGGAAGAATCATACCAAAAACCCATTTGGATCTTTGTAGACAATTTTTAAGTAAATATGGCAGCAAATGTATTTCTTAGCACATGCTTCCATTACCCATTTTTAAATGACCAGCTGATTCAAAAGAAGAAATGAAAACTCACTACTAAGCAGCTCAGGAAATTATTAGGTTCCTGTAAAACTGGTGTTTTACTGCTTAATTTTTAAGTTTTATATGACAGAAAAATTTTCAGGTCAACATTTAATAATCATATAAAACTTACTTTGTGTTGCATGTATTCTTGATATTCTAAGTTATATTTTTTTAAAAGATCTCTTTTCAGTTCATCTGTCCGTGGAAATGCAACCTCCTTCAATTTCTTTGAGGTGGGATGAGGAAAAAGATAGGTAAGTTTACTTTTCACTTTTTAAAAGAGCCACCTGGAAAATAAACTCAGCTGTAACACAGATTTTTAAAAAATACAAAACAGAAAAGCAACCTGGTCTTCTCACAGGGAAGGAAAGCAAGAGGAAATACACACAAAATCACCAGTTTATGAAACTTCTATAGTACATTGGTTTCAATAAAGATAATGATTTATATTAGTGAAACATGTGAGGTGGCTACTTCTTATCTCAAGGAAAGATTAGTCCTTTTACTAGGAGTCTGTTATCTCTGTCTTGTTTGATCAACAATGATCAAACAATGATCTTGGTGTGTGATCACTGATGTTTTTATTGTAGGCATAATTCATAAAAAAATGCTAAAGCCAACTTAGAGAGTTTCACATAGAATCATTGCATTTTTCTCTAGAACTTCCCAGTCAGGAGTAACTGAATACGCCCATTTCCAAGTTGGGAAAAAAAAAAGTTATTTTGAAGAGATAGTTATACCTGTAGCATTCTGTCACAGACCTGGCAAAACAACATTTCTTATAAAACAACATTTATACTCAATGCTTTCTACTCATGTGAAGGCTACTACAAAATAATTCAGAGGCTTTAGGCAAGGGAGGGAAAGAGACCATGTGCTTAATCCTACTGAGTGCCATAGGAGAAAACAATGTTAGATGCCCTTTCTCAGTAGGGATGTTATCCTACATTGTGGACCACAGTAGGAATTTTGGCATGAAGTGTTTTGGTTTTGAGTAAAACATTCAGTTTAACAGTAGAGAAAGCAAGGAAATATGGTGGCATGGAGCAAGAGACACTCATGGTCCTATTAGCAGTTCTCACAGGGCAATTCCAGATGTTTTAAGTTCAGTATAAGGCTATATTTAAATTATTTAGGATTTGTTTTCTAGGGGGGGAAAACCCAAAAGTTACACTACTTTGTATAGATATGGAGGGGAAAAATCTGGTGAAAATTGAGTAAATACATATTTGGTACTAAAGAAAGAAAAAAATATACTTTATTCAGCCAAGTAAGCAAATACTGCACAGACATCAGTAATGCCACATGTTTCTCCTGTTTGCAATACTTGGTTTGGAGAATTATCCATTCACATGACTGGAACCAGGATCAAACTAAGTACTGTTACCATGTACTTTTATTATGTAAACTTTCAGAAATAGATGTACCTGAGCTCCCAACAGCCTACCAACCTACTCAGAGACCATTCTCATTCACATTTTAGATCAATAATTTAATTTGCAAAACAAAACATGTACGAGTAGCAGAGAAAAGCATCAGAAATTGAACTGCAATGGCTGCTATGGGCTATGGGTGCTCTGGGGAAAAGGAAGCTATGGCCTACAAGTGCTGGGAAAAACAAAGAGGTTCTGAGCAAAATATTTCATAAAGACCAGAAAACCATAACCCTACCTTAATAATGTCTTGTTTTTCTGGTACTGCACATTGGTGATAGTCTCGGTGACTGGGCAGCTTTTCTACAAACAACCTAGAAAATTAAACACGCATGTGTTTGCCTTAGTAGTCAGAGGAATATCCAAAATAGCTTTCATCTTGGCAGAAAAATCAGTTTCACATAACTGTTAAACACTGAATTCCAGATGACTTGGAACAGGGCTCTACACACATTTAAACTAACACATCATGGTATGGACCTGTATGGGACACACAGAATAAGGGAAGGAGATTATTTTCCACTTCTGATAAATTTTGGTTTCCATTAGCATTGGGTTAGGTTAAAAAAAGAGGGCTAACTAGCAGCCAGCATCTAAAAATATCCCTCAAAAACACCCTCCACTCTAGTTAGTGGTAATAAATCTTATTTCTACTCTCTCTGTCTGTTCTTAGCCAAAATGCTGACTCTTCAATGGAAGACAAGAATGCAGCACTATCATTAAAGCAGGTATTTTTACCAGACCAAGCTGCACAGCTAACTGCAGAATTATTAACCTACCCAACAGGTAAATTATGGCAACACGCAGCTGCAAAGAGTTTGTAATGCACAGCTGCTATCATTCTTTCTGCAATTTGCACAATATCCACCTCGAGAGTCTCATTTTATATAAACAGATACATTTAAAAAACAGGTGGGCTAAGAAAGATTTGGTCTAGTTTTCAGAGAATGATGAAAATAAGGAGGGAGGAAGGATGTCTCCTTTATAAAAGTTTTAAAATATGCTCATTAAAAAAACCCAACCTTCCATAAATAGTAAAACAAACCAATCAATCCTACAGCAAAACTAGCTAGGTTAAAAGTTTAAATCTGCCAGTGATGTATTTTTCAGCTGTCTTTTTTGAGAGTTGTAATGAAAGCTGGCCAGATTTGTTCTTTTGTGGTGAGGAGAATAATCATACAATGAACATGCATTGTAGATTTTGCATTTATTTCTGTAAGAAATGATAAATTATACTTAATCCTCTTGGGGGGGGGGGGNGGGGGGGGAGTAAAAAAGGAAGCAAGAAAACATTTTTCTCCTGGTTTTTAAGTGTTGTGAAATACTACCATTCTTAAGATCAGCAGATGCTCATAGGACATAATTACTACAGACTCAAAAATCTTATTTAAACATTGCTTTTAAAGTCAAAAAATGTATTTAACCAACATGCTGACATACAAAGAATAATCTGGGGGCAACAGTGCTCATGGTATGGCCTGGCAGAGTAAACTCAAACCTCTGTATGTTAGGTGAATTCATGCCTGGCAGCTCACATGTGGATAGAACAACCATATGAAAAAGGTAAGAGGAAATTTTGACAGAGCCCATGCTCGGTGTAGAAGATCTCCAGAGAACAAAGCTGTTCTGCAAGAGCACACTAAACAAATTTCTCCTTATCTAAAGGGGTTCTCAATGCAGCTCTCCATTTCAGTTCGCTCAGAATTGTAATCTGTAATGGCTACAACAGGTTTCTTACGTTATGAACTTGTTATAGAAGACAAAAGCATTCTCCAGGTTTCCCTCCTCCATGTACACCGAGGCCATTCGCTCCATCTCCACCCCGGATCTGAAGTAGCGCCGTGGGGTGATGTCCTCGTTGATTGTGATATTGCTGCCAAGCTTGCTTAAGGCACGGACCCTCTCCTCCGGGCTCACAGAGATGTCTGTGTGGTCAGGAATAGCCACCAGCTTTTTCTGAAAGACAACATGCTGATTAGCAAAGAGAATATTCTGTTTCACTTTCAGTAAGTGGTCTCAGTCAAGCAGCTCAAGGGAAATCTTCAGCAATTTTTTTTTCTGAAAATAGGCATTGGTTTCCCCACCTCTAGCCACAGTTGAAACATTCCAACATATTTCTCAATTGCAAGTAAATTGTGATCAAAAAGAAAAGCGATCTTATTCCCTCTGAAAACAACAAAAAAAGGATAAAATTAAGAAAATACCTGTAGGAAAAAAAATTTAAATAAATTGGTGTAGAAGTTACCAAAGGCACTATAAAGTGTGTCCTCTTTAAAGCCTCCACACATGAATTCTATAAGGTTCTGTCTTAAGTTACTGAAATAATTTGATGAATATCCCAAATATTCAGACTCCTATTACATGATGTATAGCATTTGACTGCTAGAAGTAGTTCAGGAAACAAAGAGCAATAAGCTCCTCCAGTCAGTCAACTGTTCATTTCAAATCTTCATTTCCAGTTTTAAATGAGGCAGTTAAAGACTAAGAAGTTAGAACTAAAGAACCATAGCTGCTTATTATGGTCATTACCTTAATAAATAAATAAATAAATAAANTAAATGACTACTGCAAGTTGTTTCTGCTTACTTTGATGAAGTTTTTTACTCTTTCTATTCAAAATTCTCATTGCAACTTCTTAAAAATCTGATTGCTGAGGTCCCACAGATCACAGAAATATGGTAAATTCCAACAAAACTGTCAGGCCCAACATGGGAGGAACGTGGCAGCAGGCAGGAAGAGGCCCATGGAGCTGAGAGCCACCACTGCTAAACAGCTCTCTTGGAATTTTTCCTAATAAAAAGAGAAGTTGCTCAGCCACTGAAGCATTTTTTTGTAGTACATACCAATGAGCTGACAGTGAATGGTTGCTCCATGTTGTTGTCTGCCTGCAAAGCAAGGAGATTGCTCTTTTCCTCCCAAGTCTCCATCTGTCTGAAAAGGGCAGTGTCAATCCTGAGCTCAATATTTGCCACCAGACGTCTCAGGGTTTAATAGCCCAAGGGAAACTGGAATAGAGATACGTTGATTGTGGTCTTGTGCTGGAAAAAATAAGTCATTCAGATTAGAAATATATTCAAATGTCACGTAACTTTCCATGCCAGCACCCACTCACTACTTTCGTGGCACAGTACTTACACATTTAATAATAATTTAAAACTTACCAGGTCTCTAGAATTTAAATTGGGAATGCATAAGGGCTTACAGTGCAGTTGTGGACTAGTTGACCTGTACTAAGGTTATTTCACTGGATTTGAACACAATAAATTATTTTTAGAATTTTTATTGCAACTTAAAAAAACCCTAACTTTCAAGTATTAAGTGAAAAACGTGGAAGTTTGAGGACTAATCACAGAATCTGTGCTTCCTTGAGCATATGTTTTGACAAACATTTTATAAAAAAGTATGAATCTAGTATCTTTATTTTCTGCTAAGCCTATAATGAGAAATAAAACTTTACACACAAAATTGTATTAGTAACATAAAGCAGAAAAGAAACTTCAAACCCCATGTGCTCCACCTGCACAGCTTGCTGATGTTAACACTCAAAATACAATGAACTTTGATGAGTCAACTGACAAAAATTCCTCCTTGCACAGCTTTGAACAAGTAAAGAGAAAAATGTAGATGTTGTGGTAAATAAAAAAAAAAAAAAGGAACTAAACTAAACCAAAACCAGAAAACCAACTCTGAGAGAGGAATGAAATACTTAATTTTCACATTTCCTATGTAATTTGAGTTTCTAATATGTTTTTTCACTTTGGTGTGCTCAATCTAAACAGATTTGATCCTGCATGTCCAAGGCCCTTCATATGTTGCAATAAACATGCTTATGCTTTTGTAAAAGCATAGGGTGGGTTTAGCAATGATATTTTCTCAGCACACCTCTCTCTAGAGGCCAGAGGGCTCTGGGTTAAAGAAAACAACCCCAATGTGTTTTTAGTTGGCTATATTTCTCAAGTATTGACTTTTGTGTTTGTGTCTTCCTAATTTTCCTTCCAAAAAGCAATACCATCTATTAGATCAGTCCTTAATTTTAACCATTAGTGCAATTCAATTTCAAGAATTTTTGCTAATTAAGGTATTTCAAACTGCTTGCACAATTTATAACCAAGAAAAAAATGAGCAAGTCTTATGCATCTGAGAAAAAACCCTTAGTTATGGTTGCAGTGCTAATACAAACAGTTCTCTAAACAATTTAATTTTATGTACATGGAGCTGTGGTGTACATGATGAGCTTGGCAGGAGAGCCTATTCATTGCCTATTCACAAACTGTAGAAAGGCCCCACGGGACAAGGATAATGAAATATTTTTGCTTTAGCCTACTCCAAGAAACATTCTGCTTTAGGGCCTGCTCCACCTGAAACCCTTCCTCACTGATGGACTGTAGATGTGGAAGGCTGAGAAGGAGAGAGAAAAAAGCTTAGCCAGTGCACATTTTGTGTCTGGCCCTGCAGCCCAGATTCTAAGCAGAAATAAAATTTTCAATGACAGACTCTGCATTCATATGCTTTGTGGAACTCAGGAACAAAAACCAAACCAAACAACCCAACAAAAAGGACCTAAAAAGCATATATTTTACAAATATTTATCCATTCTCTTATCCATCAGTTGTGATTTTTTTTTATTTTATTTCCCCTAGAAGCATCTGGGACAGCTAAAATACTTGAATGGAAGAAAGGATTTGGTCTAAAGTATGCATCCAAGTATAACAGACTGCAAAATGTTCTAGTCACTCATGCATATTAAAAATAATGTAAAAGTAAAGGTGCAGAAATGTATTTCTCTCCAATCTCTTATTTCATTTAGCAGCTTCTGGCAAGAAAGATTTTCTGTAGCAGTTTTTCATTCTGGTTTTCAAGGCTTTCTCCCCTAACAGTCCTCCTGCAAAGCCTAGAGAGGAAATGGACATTTAGGAAAATGCTTCCCACTGAAGACATGGACTATGGATCAAATGCTTCTTTCAGCTGTTACCACTCCTTGGAGACCTTTCAATCCAGTTGGTAAGCAAGTGCAAAAAAGTTAGGGCAGCAAGTGGCAAACACAAGAGCCACTAATTAGGGATTTGGTTTAGTTTTTTGGGGCCAGTACTCCCAAAGAGCCCTTTGGTATTTCTCAGTCAAAATCTCTCTGGAAATGCCACATGAAGGCATCATGGAACCCATTACTTGCAAATATTTCTCAGCTTGACTGGCTCTAAGAATGAACATAAAGTTATGAACATAATTCAGTTAACTTTTAACCTAAAGAAGCATTAGTTATAATAATTTTTTAAAGTGTAGTATCAGGTATTTTAAAGAGGAGACATCTGGTAATAGCAGAAACTCACACTTCCTCAACATTGTGTCAGAGCCTGGAAAGGATGAAGAAGCTCTGCAAAAAACCTAAGACATGCCACAGTGCAAGAGCTTAGCAGAAGAAATAAAAGAAGAAACTGGCTTTTTAAATTTAGTTTCAGGAACACGCTATAAACAAGACACTGTAAATAAAGAAGAAATACTAAGATGAATTTGTATCCCTTTTACAAAAATGTCATACAAGATTCAAATATATTCACTAGTACAGGTGGCAGTGTTACTTAAGAAAAAAGAAATCCTATAAAGAATGTGGGCTGACTTATGACTGCACTCCAATATATTATCCTTAACACGTGGACACACTGGCAGAATTATGAGTGATTAAAATGCANAGAATTATGCGTGATTAAAATGCAGAGAGTTAAGCTTTACTAAAAACACCACCAGAGGCATGTCTGCCAGCTGCCTGGAATGCCTCTGTGCATAATGTTCCTCATGGCACAGCTTCACAGTCACCTTCAGCCGGTCGAAGGGCACGACACTGCCAAGGGGCCCCCCTCACCCTCACCATCCTTCTTTGTACTCTCACTTTGTTTCCCCCACTGACTTCAAGGCAAATTAAAATAAAATGGACTTTTACTTCCTTCTCAAAACCAAAATGCAAAGAAGCAGGCAGAACCATGAAGCCAGCAAAGCAGACAGATTTGTCACTTCCTGAGGCAGTGCCGTCCTAGATTGATATAAGCTGGTTTTGAAAGGGCACCTTAAGAGCTTCCATAGTGCCCACAAAAATTGCCCAATTCTGGCAAGAGACTGTTTACTGGAAATAAACATATGTTTCACTTTACAAGAGTAAAGATAAATTCAAATACCAAATCTCTCTGTACAGCTGAAACTAATTATACTCAGATAAACAAAATACTTATGCTAATACAGCGAACTACACTCCAACCTGAACCACTGGGGATAAATACCAATGCTCGCTTGGAGCTGTTTTAGTCTATTAGACTCAAAAGCACTCAAAATTCTAAAAGTAAACATGCATTTTTCTACTTTACTATTTCAGCATTCCAGTTAACTTCGATGGACTCAGGTAATATTTGTTTGAAGAGAAATTCCAGGACATTTAGCATTCAAATTAAGGGGTTTTTTTTCTAATTATGAGTTTTCTGATAGTCATTACCAGAACATAATAATCTAACATCTATTCAATGGTTAAGAAACTTTCCTTTATTTCACTGGGGATCCCACTTCTCACCAAATCCTCTTCAACATGCATTTGTTTTTCTATATGTCCCACCTTATTATCATACGTATTAATCCTTAAAAAACCCAGATTTATTAAATCAAATCCCTTCATTCACAGGAAATAGAGCAAACTGAGAAAATCAGCATTTTAAATGGCACTGAGCGTTATTCTTTCTGTTCAGGCTAACAAACATGGTACCAAGTACCAGGACAATGAAAAGCAGAGAGAGCAATGTTAAGTGAAAGCATATGCCAAGAGTAGTATGTGAAGACAGAACAAGTGCACCAGGTACCTCAGGAGTGGGCTCATGAGACAGAGGTGGTGTGAGAAGACCTGGGGAATGCAGGCACAAACAAACCCTTCTGAGAGCTACAACCTCACAATTCACCACAAACTCTCCCACGCCCTGGCAGTTTGCTGCATGCTGGCATTTCAGACAGCTTCCAGGCTGGCTGCATGTGGACAAACGAGGCACCCTGGCTGTGCTCAGTGCCCGGCAGGCCTGGCCCTGCTGCCTTTCCACGATACAGAGGTGTGGTGTGATGGTGAGAGGAGACACACGTGGCTGCACAGCAGGGCTGCAGCACTGCTGGAGCTCCACAGCTGGCGTTTCAATTCCTCCAGTGCAGCCAGGGCACAGCCCGGGCACACGGAGAGCGTCTCTGTGCCGTGCCAGGATGGACTGAAATGTCTTTCCCTGAGATCACCTGGCTCTGGGAGGTGACTGTCCCAGCCAAGCCAGGGACACCAGGCAGGACCAGGCCCTGCCCAAGGATGCACACAGAGACTGTGACACCCCTGTGGGAGCTGTTCCAGCTCTCCAGAGAGGACATCAAGAGGAGCTCAGGGTGTCAGGACCTCCCAGAAACTGACTGCAGAGCACAAGCATCAAATTTCAACTCCATGTCATCATCTGGAGGCCGCTTTTCCCTCTTCAGCTCTTCAGAAGAGCTTTTTAAAATGTTTAACAATCTTTATGGATTTTTAAACAAGCAATCGAGTAACTTCAATAAATATTAGTTAAATATATAGTTTTCACTTTGTAACATTAGTTACTTTGAAACATTAGTTTCCTCTTTGTAACACATTTTTAAATTTCAAGGGAATTTATCACAACACTGACTTCCCTGCAGTCAGCAACATTTATCAATATTTTGACTATTGTCTTACAAAAAAAAAATCTTCATTAAAGAGATCACTGGCAAAATTTTCCAAAGCACTTTCTTCATTCAAAGATTAGGCTAAAAGTAATATCTGCAATGATTTATTCTCTGAATATTTTTAATAGTGGATTATTCCAGAAATACTCATCCTTTTGTTTGATATTTTTGTGGGATGCAAAGCCTAGATGAATTTGCCACCAATATAATTTACTTCACTCCATTGGGATCAGGATTCTTAAAGTATATCTAGAAATATTTGCTAATATAGAAACTGTAATGTAGTATAGTTCTACTTTTCGAACTGGTCTTGGGAGAACTGTTCTGCAGCCATCCCAAGGCAAGAAAAAGCTTACTTTAATATTGCCATGAGAAGTTAACACAATCATACTTCATGTTACTATACTAGGAAGTGTGATGATTACAGAATCCAAGAATAAAGATGCATCTCAGACCATAAGGAGGTCAGTCCTCATTAAAATAGCCAATTAGTAAGTGCAAATAACACCTTTCAATTACCCATAATGGAACTAAGTTGTCTCAGCAAACTTTAAATAGGTCATACCAGCCACTGCCAGATGAAGGTAAAGGACCACTTCTTGCCAGTAAGTCACCCATGAAGCAGATACTTAAAATTCTGTACTTGGAAGTGGATATTCAAGTGAACTTGGTGAAAAACAGGTGAGAAATACAGGCACCTGTCTCACTCAACTCTTTTTGTAATGCCAGGCCAGGTATTGGCACAGCACATAATCATTTATACATACACACTTAGGTCTGATGTATAAATTTGCTAAATACCAGCCTAAACAGCAAACTGCTTTCTGTTGGTTCTCTCCAAAAAGGAACAGCATGTTCATCTGCCAACATGCTTTTTGTAACAAGCATTCATCATCACAGCGAGAGATTCAGCTGGTATAGTAAGTTGTCTCTTCTCGAAAAAAACCCAACAAAGCTCTGAATGTCATGGCAAGATCATTCTCTTGTGCAGAGGAAATACCCAACAAACAAAACTCAACAGAATGTCTTTCAATGAAAGCAATCACTGTGAGGAGCCAGTTCCTGAAAGCCCAGTGCCTTTCAGTGGAGAAGCTGCTCTTTACAGCTACTATTAAGCTCAGCTCTAGAAAAGCCCATCTCAATTCATGCTTTGACACTGCTCCTTAGCTCCACAGTGCCCTTTTAAACAGCAGTTCCAAGACCTCCTCCCAAGCTCCACTAACTCCCAGAAGCAGCTGCTGAGCTGTACAACCATCCCTCCCAGATGTGGGTCAAGAATATTTCCTTTTTGTCACTGGTGAAGGACCAGTGCCTCCCAAGGCCCAGCACACTGCCTAGACTGCAAACTGTGTCAGTGGTGGATAGACAGTAGCACCTTCACCTAGTAGCGCCTAGGTGCTGAGAGGGAGAAATCATGGGCAGGGAAGATTCTCCACGCACAGGTCTGCCAAACCCAAGCCTTGCTTAGGCTGAGGCCACTCAGAGCTGTACCTTGCATCACAAAACTGAGCTTTATTTTCATCTAAAAAAAGAATGGGTGACACAAGGGTCTGTTTTCCCACTTCAAATTAAGTTTGAATAATTGTCTGAAAACTGTTACAGTGGTTCTGCAAATATTTGGACTTCTGCAACTAGTCAGCATAGTTACTTGAATATCATTGAGTACCTGTTTTCTAAGGACAGCATTCCTCTTGGCACAGATACGAACATTACTGCACAAAAAGCTACATTAATAAAATTAGATTGCTACTGGGTCTGTTAAAACTCTGGCAAACCACTACAATTTGCACATAATGTCCAACCTGGCATGTGCAAGAACCTGACTTTTGCTCCCTACAGTGTATGTGAATGCAGAACCTACAGGTTTCTTTCTCCTATTGCTTCAAAGCACAGAGGAGACCTCTCACTGTCAACTATTTTCTCATTCATTTCTATGCAGGCTATTTTGAAATCAACATCTAGTATGGTTGTGCTACTATAACAGAACCCTATACATTTGAGCTGTGCACATAGATGATGGCTCACTACCAGATTCATTATTATGCTCTGTCTACAAAGATACTAGTGATACTAGTATATCAAGTACCAGTATATCACTAGATATACAAAGACACTACGTTTTAAGAGAATGTCCTAAAAAATGGACTGGAAATATTAGACATTCAAACTGACAGTTCTTTCTCTTGTGGATTCTTGCGTTAAAACAAAACACAATCCCTCCTCCCCCCTCCTTTCTTTAGCGACACCATTCAGTTTCAGCAAAAAAACATTTTTAACATAATGGATAAATATGAACCATGGTAGAATGTCTTGGATCACAAGCAAAAGCTTTCTTAGGCAGTCAGTGAAATATACTTATGCAACACAACAGCGTCTTTCCAGTGACCCACTTAAATGACGTTCTAGACATCGTGTAGAAAAACAGTGCCATTTCCTTCCTTTGGGAAATCCACAACAATCCCCCAAGAAAATTGCACCAGGTCGCAGTAACCCAGAAGAGGACAGAAGTACAAGAAAGAGCTGTTTTCATACATTTTGTTCTTTGATGATTCAACTGAAATACTGAAAAAAAGGAGATAGTTGCAATCCATGACATCATTGACAAAACTAACTTCTACCATGAAGACAAGAAGCTGCGTTGCTAAGGGAAACAAATGGGAGGTTAATATCAGCACAAAGGCCTCCAACTTCATAGACTTCTGAGAAAAAAAGCAAGCATGATTTCTTGCAAAGCCTTAGGTTCCACAGATTTTTTTTCTGTCTGTATTCCTATTTCTCCCAGGGGGGAGGTACCACCAGGCTAGAGGGGTTAAGAATCTTCTGGTTCTTCCTATAAAATGCAATGACTTTTTCTGGCAAAATATATCCCACCTAATTTTAGAACACTTTCAGACTCCATAGCATCTAATAAGGACACCTGTTAATTGAGTAACAAGTTGCAACAATCAATTTCTGTTTCTATCTGATGACAAATTCTTATACTGTCTTACTTTCTATAGCTCAAAATATAGGGGACAAAATAAAGGAGAGCCAAATTTATTTGACATTTTTGACATACAAATTCACAGTTTATTTGAAGACTATTAAAGTGCCTGTAAAGAATGAAGCTTGTTTTTCGGCCTCAAATCTGGAAGAAATAATTTGAGACAAAGGATTCTGACTGTTTTGTACACAAATGGTTAAGTGAGGAAAGGTCAGGTAAGAAATGGGTAGTGAGATTACCTACATGATGAAGTGTGATCAACCAGTATGGATATCTAGCATTTAATCTGGCATGTTTCTGTAGTACAATGTTTACGTTAAAATGACACCGATCATTGATTTCATAAGGAAATCTTTGACCTCCTCCCCTAGTCCAGATGATTCAGGATATAACACGCTATGAGAACAAAATAAAAAAATGAAGACAACAAACTCCCAAGAAAACAAGAGGAATGTCTGGCTCTTTGAGAAGAATTCTGTGAGCTTTAGACTGTTTGTTCTACTTGGACAGTTACAATATTCAATTTTTCTTACTTAAGTTTCTAAGATTGACAATGGTAAGCACATGTTTTATGGCAGCACTGGCTGCAACACAGTCAGCTCACAGAGCTGCTTGACAGTCAGCTGAATTATCCAGGATATCAAAGCTGAGCACGATGATTTCTGGTTAACATGTTGTACCCTTGCAGGCCAACAGGCTATTCATCCCAGTGAAGCCGTGCACAGTCCATCTTTGAGCCTTTCAAATTATTTCCTTTTCCCCACAGGATGAGCCCACTGATCTTTGCAGCCTATACAAGCTCCTTTTTATACCAACACAGAGCAATAGATGTCTCTGACGGCTTTTTGACAGTGGCTCAGAGATGCTAAAAGAGGAAGATACTTCCCACGTTGATTATGTGGAGAGCCCACAGCTTCCATAACGCAATTCCGTATGTTGTGTGCTGAGCTGTGACTCATCCAGGGCTGCCAGTAGGAAGTGGTAGGCAACGGGTTGTGTCTGAGGAGCTGCCTGACTCACAGTATTACTGAGAGGCATCAGCATCCAGGCAAGATTGAAAAGGCTGAATTTTTATAATAGGAATTTCTTTGCAGCAACAGTACTAAGCCACTGCACACGGATTGTTCAGGAACTGCACAAGCAAGATAATTTTCTTTAATGGACTGATACTTCTATTTATTATGGAAAGCATGATCAGAAAATGTTTCCTGGCATGACAATCTAAATGCTCTAATTTTATTAAAATTGTATAGACAAAGACTTCCTTTACATGGCAGCAAACTAATTTTCAGAACAAATTGGAAGTGTAATCTTTGGTGCAGAAATAAAATTTCAGGAGACTGATAAAACCAGAAAAAGCCATTATTCATACATGTCCAGCAAACAGAGACAAAATACTTAATTTCATACAGTATTTGTTCAGTGCCTTCATGCACAAGTCACCTTGCTGTTGCCTTAGCAGCTGAAGAATTTACAACATCCCTCACCTTGAGCTATACTCTTCCTGATCTTGGTGATTAACTTCCAGGAAAAGCCTGAAGGCCTAACCTTGAGCATGTTTTATGCACATAAGGAAAACCACATGAGAAATGCCTTCACAGTGTCCGCAGAGCAGTATCAAGTAATACAAATGACTGCAGGATTGATCAAGACAATTTTTAAACATAATGCTACAAAATACCCCCTGCTCTTACAGCCATTTAAAATACTATAAACACACACACACAGACCCCCAACTATGAAACTGGTACCTACAGAATTATACAGAAGTTGGGATGAATGTTTCATGCATTCCTACAGTATCCTGTGATCTATGAAACTCCAGACTTGTCAACACTGGCCTTTGGTTTAGTTATCCAAACATTTAGCATTTATCTAAACATTTAGCACTTACATGTACCAGCTGTAATGCATTTAGTACATGAGAAAACTCATCTGTTTCAGAGTATATTGCCTGAGCAGCACCCACAACAAACCTGGGCTCCATTCTCCTGGGAATATTCAATGAAGTTCTGGGTCTATATCCTATTTTCTAGAACTTGGTTGTCTAAGACAAGTCATCAATATATGCTAACTACAGTTTTGGGCAGTAATCCACTTTAGCCTGCAACGAGGAATAACCCCACTTTGGAGAGGACAGAACTTTCTCAAAGCTGGTCTTCACCTGGGGAATGAATGTCCTGGGAAGTTCAGTGTCTCCAAGATCTCATAATCTCACTACTTCCCATTCTCAGTAGAAGGTGGGGGGTTTCCTGCCCGTGATTTCTCAGAGCATTCAGAACCGTGTGCATATTAAATGCAAATAATTCCAGCCCAAGAGGAATTCCCTCAGAAGAGACTTTTTGGCATCCTTCTGAAACAGGGCAGCATATGCAAGAGTAAGTCACATTCCTCCGTGCACTTCAGAAGGACACCTGAGATCCTACAGAGGTCAAAAGGAGGCAGGTACAAAAACAAGTACATGAACAGAAAAAGCTCATCAGGGAGTTACAGATGCTCAACGAACACATTTTTTGCTGCTTTAGATTCTTTCACTTTCTGTTCTGATGATCATGTTTCACATGTATATGGGAATCATTTAAACCAGAGTATGGTTATCAGTGTGATTTGTCTCTGGCACACGGTAACATTCCCGACTCCCCACCCACCACGCTTGCCGCCACCTCTTTGCGAGGACGCAGTGGAGTCAGCAGGTTCAGCCGGCCGGGCTCGCTGCCCGCCGCTCCGCACAGCCCCGAGCCCCGGTGCCACCGCACTGCCCCCGGCGCCACCGCACTGTCCCTGCCGCTCCCACGCCCCGCCAGCCGCTCCCCGGCCCCGCCGCTCCCGCCCGGAGTTCCGCCCTGCCCGGAGGAGCGCAGTTTCCGAGAGGCCTCCGCGGATCGTCGCACCTGGCACCGGGGCGGGCACGGGGCGCCGGCCGGCCCGAGGGGCGGATGGAGCCCGCACCGGCCCCGCTGCCACGGCTGCCGGCCCCGGAAAGGGTCCCGGCCCCTGGTCGCTCTGCCCGCAGGGGCTGCTGGCGCAGAGCAGCGGGATGGAGGCAGGAGGCAGCGCCTCGCCGGCCCCGCACTGCCCGCAGCGGGAAGGGCGATGCTGCTTACCGGGTCTCGCATCCGTGCGAGCGGCGGCGCGGCCGCTGCCGTGGACAAAGCGCGGGGCGGGGAGAGGCAGGAGCGCCCGGGCGGCCTGGGCCTCCTCCTGCTTCTCTTTCTCTTCCTCCTCCTCCCGCCTCGCCTGGCCCCGCCAGGACGCGGAGCCCCGGGCGCCCTGCGCGGGAGCGGCCCCGGGCGGGCAGGTGGCGGCGGGGACCGAGCGCCCTGCGCCGCCGCAGCCGGGCCGTGTCACGGTGCGGGGCGAAGGGAGGAGCCTGCGCCGCGCCGGGCGAGCGGCGTGGCCGCGTCCCGCTCTGCGCTGCGGGCTCCGGCCGCCGCCGCCGCTGCAGCCCCGCAGCTGCCGGGGGGCGAGCGGCAGCGGGAGGTGCCGTGCCTGGGTGGCCGCGGGCGAGGGCAGAGGGTGCGGGGCTGCAGCATGGTCCGTGCGCACCTGGGATGTGTCCCCTCCGCATTGCCCACGGTCTCCGTGTCAGCCCGGCCATCGTTAAGTCGGTCCTTATCTGCTTGGGTACCGGAGGATATGCACACCTCATCCGGATTCTCCTGAGCTTTGGGAAGGGCTAACTGAGGGGAAACAGTGTTAGCACCGTTGGGCAGGAAGCTGTGGATAAGGAGGAAAAGGACCAAAGTTAATCTGAAGGTGTGGCTGCCAGTGTGGGGCTGTGGTACCTGGGAGGAGGCGTGCTGGACAGGAGGGCCTTCCTCCTCTAAAGCAGAGGGTTTCTCAGGAGGCAGGGCAGTGCCCTAATCTCGGATGGAAATGGTCAGCCAATGCTACAGTTACTTACTCTGTGATAAGCTTGGATGACATTCTTGTTATCTTTCTGCTGAACTTGCTCAGCCGATATTGATCATATAGATGCCTTTCCTGTACCCCAAACCTGGACATGGAAGTCTAGACATGATCTAAGATACTTGCATTTAGCTCATCCTGCACCCACAAACACAGTAATGTCATTTTCCTTCCTTCCTGTCATGTGTGAGGCTGTTCTGGCTGCTTGGCATCCCAGCCTTGGAGTGCCACTCTTGGTGCCAGTGGCTGTGGAATGAGACAACAGGTCTTGGTCCTAGCTTCAAGAGCTGCAGGGCAAATGACATTTGGGCAAACAACAAAAATCCAGCATGTTCAGACACTTACCTTGTTATTTTGGATTTGGCTGAGAGAGTTATGGAATAGAGGCTCCAGTCCTATGGCATGGAGGGTTTTCAGTGGAAGTGTTGAGTTAATCCTATCCTGAAGCAGACATGGAAGGGGCACTTTCAGTGCTGCAAGGATTTTGTCTGGGTAGCTACTGGTTTTCCAAGGGAAAATGGAAAAAATGGGTATTCCTGTTGTTCAGACCCTGTGTATTCCAGGACTGCATTTCTGATGGATGGCAATTAGAAGATAAAGTTTAGTTGCAGGAAACTTTGGTAAATGGAGAGCCTATCAGATGGGTATTTGGAAATTGTCTTCTGTTAGAAAAACTGGCAATCGTTTGTAAAACTCATGTCAGAGGCTGACATTAGGCTGAACATTAGGCTGATTTAGGTGTTGAGTATTGAAGACATTGCACATGGTGTTCTTTCCCAAGAACTGTTGGTCACTGACCTGAATGTTTCCCTGTAGTCTCTTGCAGGGTGTGTCTGTGGCTTGTTCTTCTTGTACAGCATAGAAGATGCTCTAGAAAAGTTTGAACTTGATGTCCTGGGGCAGCCCCTGGTGCCTGCTTTCTGGATGAGTAAACTTAATTTCAGACCTGTGTCCACACAACCAGATTTTGAGGAACAGCTAGATCCACCTTTCTTCACCTCCCTGAAAGGGCAGTCCCCAGTGTGTGCCCACTGCTTAATTCCATTGGGCAGAGCCATGTGCTCTGGTTCATGGAGAATCAGTTGTAGTTCATGGTTAGCCCTGTTTCTGCAGCAGGGAAAACGCACCACTGGTGAGGGTGGAAGGAGTTTAGTGCAGTGAATCTCTCTTATTCCCTCCCTTCCATTGTACATTTTGTGCAGTCACAGTGTCAGGTTCATCCCATGCACCTTGTCTGAATGCTGAGTGGTGCTGCAGAAGTGTCAATGAGAGCAGGAGTGAAGGGCTTTGCTGCCCGATACTTCAGGAAGACCCTCTTTTCCTCTTTGCCTAAGCTGGAATTGTGGATCCTGACCCCCTCCTTTCAGACCTGAGTCCATGCCTGTGCTAGCTGCAGTGTTTGTTGTGGCAGTGCCAGCTCTGCCCTGCTGCTTTATGGAGGTGGGCCAGGTCTGTTGTGAGTTCTCTGGGGCAGTCAGGACACTGGGACTTATAAATGATGTGGTGTGGGCAAGAGTAGCTGTCGGGGTGCGTGCCCTGCTGGTCGGCCTACTTAGCCAGACTGCTTGGCCGCCCCAGCATGTCCCGACAAAACCGTGGCGGGCTCTTGGCTCTGCAGACCCTCGGACCTTCTACTGTAATGGTTTGCGGCGATGAAGGAAAGAGGGGTCTCTCGGAGGTATGGTGGAAGAAGGGTTTATTGGGGGACAGGGGACCCCCTCACCCTAGGGTGAGTACCTCAGGAGAGAGACAAAGTCTCTGGGCTCGGGGGTCTTTTCACAGCTAGCTCAGGGGTGGATACAAAACTCCTAAACCAATAACAAAGTATACATGCTAACCAGATTACATAGTTCATAATAAATCAGATAAAGACAGTTAGGTAAAGTCTTGGGGGGCCTCTGCCAGGCACGGGCAGAATTCTCCAAGGCTCTGTGTCCTTGTGAAGTGACAGTTTTCCTAACAACATGGAAATTTACGATGGACAGACCAATTAGAAACAGTCTGCAGGCAGAGCGAAAGGCACCATGCACATTCCAACTTCTGATAACAAAAATTCCATTAAAAGACAAAGAAGCCCTTCTCAGGCACATCTAGCTAAACTAAACTTAAAATAAAACTTTAAACAATCCTGCAATCCCACAAGTAGCCACTTTGTGTTTTGGACTGGAAATGTCTCCAGAAGCTGAGAACACAGTTCCCAGTGGTACCACAGGTTGCTAGAGGAAGTGTGTCATTTACATGTGTTTGCATGAAGGTGTCCTTTGCATGTGTTTCCTATACTACGAGATGCAAACATGTTTTGTTTATATTGCTCTCTATCTCCCAGATTATTACCAAAAGGGTTTCACTTTCCACAAGTCTTGACTAAGTAATCTGGGTTTATGCCCCCAACCCAGAAACACCCACAGTGCCTGTGCTCTCCTGACTTGCCCTGTAATGATGAACCTTTTGGAGTGATCTTTACTCTCTGGAATAGTCTTATAGGTGAGCACTCACATGATGTACTGAGGACCTAGAAGAACTTCAACTTCTTTACTGGTAGTGGCAGGAATATTTATTGAGATGGATGCTGTTGTCTTCTATGTGCCATTTGCTGCTATGCCTGCATCTTCTCAATGCCCAGTTGCCGGGTTATGAGCATGAAGACAGTTGTGCTTTTTGTAGTAAGAGGGACAACAAACCATTAGTTAGTGTGAGGGTAAGAGAGTATCTGCATCTGTCCAACAGCCAAGGGTTTTTTTCTCTGACATACATGTTTTGGTGTTGGATTTCTTGGCACTTGGGCCAGTATAGCCACCTCCTGTCTGCTTTGATGCCAGGGTACTTTTACAAGTGAAAATCTTTTGAGTCTTCCTTTCTGCTGTTGGTAATGGGAGAAGAAGAAAACTGGTGAAACGCTATCCGGATGACAGATGATTCAACTTCAGCAAAGTTCAGTAAACAGAGAAATTCTCTCCCATTTTGGGTTTTCAGGGGAAATCACCTTTGTCTCAAGTGAAATATGTAGTACAGATCAGCAAGGAAACAGAAAATGAAATCTCAGCAAAATCAGTCATATAAAAACTGAAATCTTCCAAAGTAAGGGAATGTACTCCCTGAAGTATTGTATCTAATATATTTATATTTTCAGTGATAATTCACATCTACCTCAGCTTCTTCAGAAAGGCTGCAGTCACCAAAATAGTGTAACAACATAGGAAGCAATGTAAAAAAAAAAATTGCAAACCAGTTGCCAGTAGTTTGTAAACCTCTATAGCTATTCTTATCCCAATAATCAACTGCTAAACATAAATCTCTGGAGTTTCTACTGCATGAATTAAATCCTTCTGTGGCACTTTAATGATATTTTTTTAGCAGTTCAATGATTTTCAGATACATTTTCTCAGTTGCATCAAGGCCCCAGATGAAATCAAGGTGTCCCCATATAGGAAAATGCTCATGGTAAATGAGATTGGTGATCCGAGGAAGTAGCTTTGCCATGTCCTTTGGATCTGCAAATTTGTCCTGTCCACCACTCCAAACAGCAATTGGTATCTTTATCTCCTCTATCTTGTAGACAGGAGGAGCAGTCTGTAAGACAGGGAAGAGGCCTGAGTGAATGCTGCTGGATCAGAGGCTGAGTTTAGAGCAAGGTTTCTGTGCAAGCGCCTCTCTTTGTCTTTTGCTTCTGCACTGCCTACAGCAAAACCATAAGGGTGAAGGTCACCCTCTTATTGTTCATTGCCCCAATCCCATTCCCTGCCTCGCTTGCCATCACAGAAGAAGTTACAGAAACTCAGAAGATTACAATGGAGATCATCTGAGATCTGAACCAAATTACTTAATGTAGGATGGTTATTTGTCAGTGGTGAGGGACCACGCACAAGATATTTTTAAACTGACCCCTATTATCAAAGAGTAGTTTAGTTATCTTCTTGACTCCTTTTTGGACAGTTTCCTAACCTTCTCTGGGAAGGAATCTTTATCCACCTCTAAAATAATGTGCCATCCATGAAATAACCTGCCCTGACTCACAAAGCATGCTACAAGTCAACTGATCTGATCAAATCTCAAAAAAATAATCAGGCAAGTTATAAGTGTTGCAAGAGGAGCAGAGAATTTTGAGTGTTGGCTGTGCAGTAACTAAAGCTCCCAGTTTTGCCTGTTTCCTTTTTTCCATATGAGACACTTTAATTCTCCCCAGCAGTCTCCACTGTGCCATACTGAACTATCCTTTAATTTTTACAGCAAGTACCCTCTGAAAACCAAGGTATGAATTTCCAGTTTTTCTTTTTTTTTTTTTCTCCCCCTTGTAGTGTTTAACTGAAAGGCAGACCTTGAGGATTTTTGGGGAAGTAAAGAGCTCTGCACGCATCTTATCCTAGGACCTATGTGTGACTCCTAGCCTTTTGGGAATGGCAGGTAAGCTGGCATGTTGACATCCCTGCATCAGTAGGGGAGGCTGCAAGGATCTATATGTGCTGTATTTGTGAACAGACTTTGGCCATTATGAGTATTAGATTCAGGTGAAACTTTACCTAAGAGCACCCTCCCCCCTCTATTTGTAGCACTCAAGGTGCTAATATATGAATTTTTCTATTTTTAGTTTTGCCAGGACCCAAGGATGAGTTCTCAGAAAAATGAGTTGCCTTACCTGGTTGTATTTCTCCACGTTTTCCTTGCAGCCATAGTCAAAAGCTTGAAATTGGTCTGCACGTAGGATCTGTTAATATTGTAACAAGGGCAGATAAAATGAAAGTGTTAAGAGACAGAGTACAGGAGTAGTTTTCTTGCATATAATTGAAGTCAAGTCTCAGGCAGTAGACAGGGTTCCAGGGATACAGAGGAGGGATTGTTGGATAAGTGGTTTCACCACCTTTCCCCTTGCTAACATTCCCTCCTGATCTTCAACCACCACCCTTGTTATGTTTAGTTATTAAAACCTTGCTGTCCCATCTTAATTGGCTCTTTAGTTAGCCCATGTAGCTTTTTGTGATGCAGGAGTGTGTCACAGCTCTCACTAGCCTGGGATACCTCCTCATGATCCTTGACTTTTGTCCGCCTGCCCGGTCAGGTCTGGCCTGCTCACAGAAGTGGCAACAGTGTCAGAGGCTCAGTACCGCACACAAGAGTATTGGGAGCAAGGTGTGATTACCTTGACACTAAACTGCTGTCTTCAGTGATTTGTCTAAAAGGAAAATCAAAACAATAAAGGGCTAACCTGTCTTTTACTGATAATGTGTGTGCTTTTTTTTATTTTTTTTTTAACCCCAGCCTCTAAGTAACTGAGGATATGATAGAAATCTCTGTTTTCTGGCTCTGGGTTCTGGTCTGGATACCAGGAATTTTGGACGGAGATGTACAGCAGCACACATGTATTTAAGGGCTGGTTTAAGTGGCACAGTTCACTTAAGAGATCATTTAAGCTCACAGTTCACATAGAGTGATCTGTTTCTGAGCCAATGCCATCTAGCCCTGGTCTGATTTGGAGCCTAGGCAGAACAAGCTTAGGTCTGAAAGTGACATGAGATACCAGCAGAAGAGGCAGTTCCCTGTTTTGCCATTGTGACAGCAGAAGCATTTGTGCTGTAAACTGGCTTTTGGAGGCAATCTAGGCTGCAATTAGCCCTCCAGGGGAGAAGCTTGAGCCTAGATCACTTCCTTGGTTCATCTCTGACTGTAAAGTTCTCACTTTTCCCACCTGCCAAGTGCTGAGACCAAGACCAAGACCCGTGCTTGTGTTCACTTCTGCAACTTTCAAGGAACAAATCTCCATAAAAAAGGATGAAGGCTGGAAGCCATTAGAGACTAACATGGAGAAGTGTGATGTGCCCTGGGGAAATCTCAGAGCCTGGTGCCAAAGGGGAAATTCAGGGAATGTTCTGGTGAGCCATGGGAAACCAGCCTCCCTCTGTAACAGGTGAGGAGATGTGATGGGCAGATTTCCAGATCTGTCACCTCTGGACTTCCTTGCCAGCTGTCAGTTGCATAAAAAGCCGGACTAAGAGTGTTTATGTGTCAGCACAGTTATACCTGATGCCAATGAATAACATTCTGTACTGATGTTCCAGCTGGGTAATGTCCTATGTATGAATCTGTGCGACTCTGGAGACAAAGCAGAAATGTTATGAAGGCAGAGATCCAGCGCTGTGACAGAATAAAGCTGCGAAGGCCCTGAGAAACATACTGTTGCTGGGTTAAAACCCTATTTTTATAGGATAGTTTTCATATATTAAAAAGGAAGTTGAGGGAAAATTCACAAATATGCTAGTTTACAATAGGAATGATTACATAGGATTTTATACCTTTAGGATAATTTTTTTCAACGTTAGTCCTTAGCCATAGAGAAAACATCATTTGAGAAGCATGTATGGCCTTTGTTTTCCCAGGTTCTATGATTTGTATGATGTTTTTAAATCGTGCTGTGCATAACCAATAGAGAAAGGTTGTTAATATACAGTTCTCTTGGGCATAATGAAGCTGCATGTGTGAGAGATTTTTATGGGTACACTTGTTAAATAGTCAGAGAGGTGAAAGGTGACCGGAGAACAGACATATGAAAGGTCTGTAAGAAAAACAGGTAACAGCCAGAGTAAAAGAATACAATCTTTCTGCTGGGAGAAGAAACGGCTTTGAGTTTTGGCTGGAAATGTTTCAATGTGTAGCAAGCAGAAAGAAACCAGCTCTTACGTTCAGAGGAATCAGGTGTCTTGTTGTTAGGAAGGAAAAGATATGAATTGTGCAAAAGAGAAAAAGAACTTTATCTAGTTGCCCTTCAAAGCTATCTCGTATTTACTTGTATTAAGCTTTTCTTGGATGCGCTTACCGTGTTCAAATTTTGTACCCTGCCCCCGCCTAGGTAGCAGAGGATACTGCCACAAACTTCTCCCTGGCACGCACAGAACTGTGTTACAAGTCCTTTCATCAGCTCATTGAGGTGAAGAACTCCTTTGCAGCCAAGAAGTAACTGAGGGGAGGAAAAGTGCAAAACTTTTCTTAGCTGTTGCAGGATTCTTTTATGCCGAAAACTCCCTCTTGTTTGAGTCACTCTCTCTTCTTTAATAGCCTTGCCTCTTCACAAGAGGCAAGGTTGCTGAAACTGCTTGCCCTCCCACTACCCTTTATAGTGTGGTCTTCCCAAGGGCAGACCACATGCTCCTCCCTCTCCTAGAGTCGAGTGCTGGAGGTCACTGTCCACCTCTTTTTCATGTACTGATCTCAGTGAGAAAGGAAGTTGGCTGCACTTATGTCTGTATTTTTGCCCTAATATTTTTTTCTGGTAGGTGAAAACTGTACTGTGAGTACCACTACAAAGTGAAGAGGGATCAGACAGATGAGACAAATGAGAAGGGTGTAGAGCTGAATGTTCTATAGTCACATAATGAGTGCAGCTTGGACAGAAAGAGGATGTGCTTCTGTGGTTTGACATGAAGTATAGCATGCATGATTTCCACATTCCCAGCAAATTCTATTAAATTGACACCTTCTGGTACTTAAATTTCATTTATCACTTTAAATATTTTACAAGCATAAATGATCTGCATGTCTAATAAAATTAAGATGTAAAATATCATCTTTGTGGTGTTTATTAGTGTTTAAGGCTATATTTAGTAGACTATATTAGATTTATTTTGTTCTGTTATTTGAAAGTTTTCCTCAGAAATATTTGACTTAAATAAATAATGGTGAAAGCATACCTGCCTTAAAGAAGTTGCAAAAGTGATACCATGTGAAATCTTGCAGTTTACCTCTCTGGAAAGTCTGAAGTCTATAGGCACTGCCAGCAGTCTGATACACTGTGTTCAACTCTAACTGATCACCCCTTAAAAGTCCAGGTTGAGTGAGTCCACTAGAGACAAAGCAGACAATTATTTCTTTCTCTTTAGAAGGAGGAATGACTTACCCTGATCAGTGGCTGGGGAAGCTGTGTAAACATAACCAGAGGACTGGTAGCATGTGTGGTGGTGATCACTGGTGCCAAAGCAAAGAATGCTTTAATCTTCTGAGACAAATCAGGATAAGTAGAAAATGCTATGAATCCTGCAAGCTCAGAAAAAAAAGTCAAGTTGAGGAAGAGATCTCCACAGACCAAATAAAAAAGCTGTACACAGCAAAGGAGTGAGACTAGATTAACATCCCATTGGTTGTTTTCCATTTGTGTGCTGCAGACATAAAGAGAATGTTTGATTCTTGCTTAAAACTTTTATTTGGAAGTTAAAATTCATTCTAAGGATACAAGCTCATTAGAGCACGTCCCGGTACTGCTTTTGTCGGAACTGACAATTTAGTGTTAAGGCCAGTTTTGGTTGAAAAGGTATATTAATCAGATTTTTGAAATTCAAATTCTCTTTAAAGTTCCCTAAACTCAAAACAAAGAGTTTCTCAGCTTGCAGTCTTTAAAAGACTGTACCTATGTATGCTGGCATTCAGCAATACAATAATTATCTGAAGATTAAGAATAGAATTTTTCCTTGTAACTAAACACATACTTGACACTTCACATCCATGAAAGTGAATTCATACATAAAGGAAGAATATAAAGAAGGCATTAAAGCTAAAAAGGGTTTGTCTCATTCTGTTTTCTGAATGTGTTTAAATTTCTCCACTGATGGATTTGACTGACTGACATAATTACCTTAAGACAAAGAAGGTGGTGACTTGGTCTGAACTATTCATTCTGCAAAAGGACACTTAGAAGGAACATATGAGAAGAAAGGAAAATAATTTTCTGTAATGCCACTTCCCCACATTTTCTCCTCTGTTTCTGAGTTTGTTTTTGTAAAGGGACAATGATACACTGTGACATAAACCCCAGAGTCTGCTCACAGATCTTATCTATAAATCATAAACACTAACACTGACTGTTTGGTACCCAGAAAGTTCTAACATTACCTGCAGCTGACCCTTCAGAGTGACCAATATAGTAAACATTCTTCTGTCCAGTTTTATTCATGATGAAGTTCAGCTCTGCTGGAATATCGTATTTACCAATTTCATCAAAGCTGGGGGGAGAAGCACAAAAAGTTGGCAGACAATTTGACTGTCACAGTGTGAGTTACTGACTGTCAGTTTTGTTCATTGCACCAAGCAGGACCCACGGAAGGAGGAGGTTGCACAGTGTGTCTGCATCCTTGCTTGAGCTGGGGAAGTGGGCAGAGGGTGCAGCTGTGCAGCCTGGCTCCCCGGTGCCTTGGGCTCTGTGTGGATGGTGCCAGTTTCACCTGACAGCTGCAGCCCTTGGGGAACTGGATTTAATCAGAGCTTTCACCTGCATGGATTGCAAGCAATATTTTTCTCTCAGATAACATGAGTTGTAGTAGATCAGATTTCTAGACCGAGCTGAGCAGTCTCCTGTCCTTTCTGCACTTGGGACATGGTGTCTGCTGGGAGACCTCAGCGTTACAGATTCCTCCGAGTTTTGGGAGCCTTTTCCCAAAGAAACCAGCATGGTGGATGGGCAAAGGTGACCTGTGTACTTCCAGTTTTGCTTCTATATGTGCTCATTCCAGAAGAACTTGTCCAGATCATGCAGCCAATTTCTTCTTATAACTTCCCTGATATGTCCAGGAGTGGCTGCATATGTGGAAAAGAGTTTCCCTAGTCTCCTTAAATGTTGCATGTTCCACTTGAAGTCAGATTATATGAAAACACATAGTGTTTTCATATAATTTAGAAGGGAATTTTTTCATATAACAAGAAGGATAAAGGTTCTGCATTCTAGTAGCAGCTGCCTAATCTTACTAGTTCCCTGAAAGTTGCTTTCTTCAGAAAATCTTTCTCCACAGAGTACCTGAACTGCCAGAACTCTTTCTGGCACGGCTTAAGGGTCTTGTGTTTTAAGGACCAGGTGTTCCCTCTGCTGTTTCCCAACCAGACGTCATAGCCAGCATCTGCAAGGACGAAGCCCAAGCTGTTGTTGGGCCGGTTGGCAATCCAGTGAGTAGCATCTCCTAAAATACCATGATGTAGCAAGACTGGAGGCTTCTTCCCTAAAACAGAAGAGGTTTTCTTAGGCTGTAATAGTAATAGGAAATGTGTAGTTAAAATTGGGGTGCAGAATTTGGTTTTGCAGGAATGTTGTAACCAATATACAGAATTCAGGCTGTATTCTAGGCTGAATGACTGTGTGCCCTTGATGAGATAGAAAGGTATGGAACTTGCCATTGCATATGCAAAGGGGAAAGACGAGGAACCCATGTAAGAGTTGACTCTCAGACTTTCCTTATATGTCATACCTGTATTTTGGCTGTTCCTTCCAGCAGGAATTCTGGAAAAAGCAAGAATGTATCCATCCTCTGTTGTAACTTCATATTCCTCGCTGGGGAATCCATGATATCTGATGATTTCACTCTGTGGAAAGCCAAAGGAGAGTTTTCATCATGCATTTACAGTGTAGATATTGGTGTAGGAACTGTTCGGAGGCTGCTTCTGCCCAGGAAGGTGAAGCTAGACAAGAACATCCCAGGAAGATAAATGTGAAAGCATATTGCTGGCCTTTCTCTACTGCTCTGTGTTGCACTGCTAGTTAGGGACACCAGGAGGGATTCCTGCAGGAAAACAAACCCCAGTTCTCTTTTGTGGATGATCCTATAGCTGCTGTGCTGTAGCCATGGAGGCTGGAGGATGCAAACAGTAGTGAGAGGAATTGGGATGTGTTTCTGTGAAGTGGTTTGTGTATTCTACTTAATGCTGTATCACTCAAAGTGCAATAATTGCTGTAACTGTGGCACTCAAGCACTATACAGACTCAAGCACTACTTATAAGAGTAGCAGGATGCAGTAAAATCTTTTTCAGACCTGCTTAGATGGTAGTTGTCTGGTATTTGATTCCCTGTTATGGGACAAAGTGAGTGACTAACCTTTTCGGAGATAGTTAATCCTGTTTTGCAAGGCAGGTCTGTACACAGATATTCTGACACAGATATGTAGCACGATATTCTGTCTTAAAATGTGGCCAAACCACTCAAATAATGTTCTATTTTGCAAGCTACTGGTGGTGGATTGAGAAAGAGCTGCACCCAAGCTCCTCTTTGCGGAGTTTAGAAATCAAGGGGGTCCTTTCAGCACCTCAACACTCATCAGAAGGGCTTCTCTAATGAACTTTGTCTGAAGCTCCCACTCTCCCCCACAACAAGGTTGTACCTTTCCAGAGGGTAAACATGCAGCAGTATCTCTATCTGGTCCACAGTGAATCCTTTCTTGCAGAAGTGTGGTTAAGCAAGCCATGTAGGGTAGCTCTCCTATTACACTCACAGAACCACCTACTACACTGATGCCATGGTGAGGAAATCTTTGGTGATTCAGAGCAAGGAGTTTTTGTTGTGAGAATCTGCTGTTTGAAGAAGGGGTTCAAGCATCCTTATCACTGTACTAGGCAACAGGTTGTTACAGAAGCCTTGAGAGTAGAATCCAGCCTTTGTTTCCACTCAAAGGAATGCTTCTCTCTAGCTCAGACTGTTTGGATAGGAGCATCAACATTTCCTCTAGGTCTGTGATGCTGGAGGGACTCCTTCAAAGGGAGCTTACTTTAGCCTCCTGATAGGCACTGCTATCCAGTGATATCAGTATCTGGTAGTGGGAGAGGAACTTTAGAAAAAAAGGGGAAGAAGGTGACCCAACTTACAGCATTCATGAAGCATTCAGGGTTGCGACTCTTCTTGCAGCGGCTTGTGTCAGCACCTGGAATGGAGGCTGCTGTGAATCCTGCTGAAAAGGCAATTCCTTGGGAGCAGAGCAGCACGAGGAGGCACCACATCTTGGGGCTGTGTGGAAGAGCACATGCAGGGGTGTTTGTGTTAGGAAGAGAGTGGTGTGGAATTCCACAGGAAGAGACAAGAGGAGAGTGTCCTGAAGGTTGCCCAAGGTCTGTTCCCCAAGGGCTGCCAGAAAATGTAGGAAGGATTGTTTACAGCTTTTCCTGTTTAATATGGACCGCAAATGAGTCAAGGCTCCAGGATGAGATGGAACCAACCTGGGGGGCCTGTGTTTATATGATATTGATGCTAGTTTGTGATGAGTACTTTCCTTTGTCCCTACGTGTGGTCTTTTCTATTGTAAATCTGACTTTCTTGGAGAAAAGCTTAATCTTCCTAGATTTTAGGCATTGTCTGGTGGTCACAGTAAAGCTTGTCTAAACAGAAATCATAGTGCTCTCTATGTAGGTTACGTCCTTCTTTTTGGCTATAGCCACCTTCGTAACTAGCATGGCTGAAAGAGGTCATAAACCCAGCGTGTCTTATCTGAAACCATGGGGAAGATTATTAAGATTCGGAGAGTGTAGAGAGGATAAGTAAAATATTTGTTTATTTTTTTTCTCTGAATTTCTTCAGGAGGGAGGGAGTGAGTTGTCAATTATTTTCATTTTTTATTAAATTGATCTTATCCCTTGAGTCACTACAACATTTGGATCAAGCCATAACTAGAATATTATAGATAGATGGATAGGTATAAAAGTTATATATTATTATATATTATTAGAAAATGCATAGTGTAACATTATACTTTCAATATTGAAATCCAAACTCACTGTAGTCTATCCACTTTGTAGGAGAACACTCCAATTCTTCTGTCAATACAACAGAAATTCTCCTACCTGTGTGCTCTGGAAGCAGTTTCAGAATAAATATTCCATTGCTTTCTGCTATTTTATTTAGTTCAAACTGAAGTAAAAACCACATTCCTCTTTTTTTGCATGTGGAGCATTGTTTGGGAAAAAACCTGAAGATTTCAGCATAAGTTACTAGTTTGTACTAAAGAGGAGGCTATGGGGTAGCTAAATTATTACCTTTTTTATGATATGCAATTTTCTATATACTGTACTGAATATGAAAACTTTGTAAATCAGGCATAATGCACCAATTAACTCCAAGGCTTGGCACAAAACTTTCTTATTAATTTCAATAGCCAGGTCATGACTGTAGGAACCTTGAACAATAACCTAGTCTTTTTATGCAACAAAACAATGCCAAAGAGTCATATTTACCATGGCAAACTGGAAATAACTGAAATATTTTACAAAGAAAAAAAAAAAAAAAGGTAGAGGAAGGTGCCTGGAAGATACATTCAAAAATGCCATTTCTGGAGGGTTTTCATTTTAATGAAAACAAACTTTAAATCTTCTAGAAATTCCTCAGTGTACTCTTGAGAGTCATAATGGCTTTCACATATAGTGTAAATAGGACAGAAAGACACCAGGTTAGCAGATGTCAGAATCTCTCGGTTAACTTACATGGAAAACTCAAATACTTTTGGAACAATAAGAACAAGATTTATTTAATTTATATACATGCTTTCAATGCTGAGATTTCCGTGCATCCACAGTGACATCCCTAAAGGAAAAAAAAACAAACAAACAAAACCAAGGAGAACAAAATTAAACTGTCAGTTACTCCTTTTTCCCATTTGCCTGGGTCAAAGACTTTTTCCTCTCCACCTCTGGCAAACCTGCCCTTTGAGGCAGACCGGTCAGAAAGGACAGCAGGCTGGCTGCTGTGAGAACCAGCCACACAGAACCAGGACAGCACATCTGTGTGGAGACGGGCAAGGGAGAAAAGAGACCATGGATACACATGGACAAGCAACTCACCTCTGTTCGGACTCCCTTGCTGCACCTCCTGCTGCAGTTCTGGTCTGTCTCTTGCTGATTCACTGCCAGAAGCCTGTGCCAATAAAAGGAGCAGCAGTAGAGTTCTGCGTGAGGCCTGCATGCATAGGAGGGCATATTTAAGTGCTGGTTGTTTGACAGAATTTAAGGAGTGGAAGTATTTTATGATAAACAGCGCCTTTGCAAGATGTTCTGAAAGACCAAATTGCACCATGGGCCGGGTGAGGTGTAGAGGCATCTAACCTGTCATTAGAATACTTATGAGGAGCTTGGTTCTGTTCCCTAAGGCTGTAACAGATCTTTATCTGTACCGTTGGTCTTTATCTGACCTGTCTTAGTAAGTGCTGTAACTACTGTATTTTGGGATAAAAAGGAAGAATCCAGCTTTTTCTCAAAACTTTCTAGCTGTGAATGTGATCTCTGCTGCTGTGGGTAGTACAAAAGCTGTTTTGGTCACTGCTTCCACACCAGTTGCTTGTTTTATGAATTGCTGATTGCTTGGGGGGCAATCCTTCTTTGTTAGATAATCTTAGAATAAAAACAAAACTGATTTGAAAGGGGTGAACACCACAACATACAAAAAAGAGTTTGCTCTGAATTAATCTGCTTTTGTAGGAGTTGTCAGGAACTGAATCAAATTTGAAAACATTGTTTAAACTTGGAGTCAAGACAGGGTGCTAACTCTAATTCTTATTATTTCCAAGACATCTCCATGAATTCTGTGAACACCATATATTGGGGACCCCTGCCTAGCCACTGAATTAATTGTAGTCAGCCTGGGAGGCTTGAACCTCATTGAAACTGTCCTCGTTTCTTAATGCAGTGAATTCTTTAGCATGTGGGTGCTAATGATATGCCGCCTTGCCTGGGAAAATGGATGAAGTACTTGCTATTAAACAAAACCTGGCAGGCACCACAGAAGCAATTCTGCTTTATGAAGTAGCGCACAGTCTGTGGACAAGTGAAAAAGGTGATTTCTCAATGAAAAGCATCACAGCTCAGCAGGTCTGATACCCCTGCTTAGTGAGAAATATTGAAGACTTTTCTCCACTCTATTCCCAGCTAACACCCTCCTACATTTTTTGTTTTGTAGAATTGCCAGTCAGGAATGATCTGCAACATTTTACCTATATCACCTTGTGGTGGCATATGGGATGTATGATATATTTGCTGATACTGGTGATAGGAACCAAATGAAGAGCAAAATATACATAAGTCCATCTGGAAAGGGAAAAGAGAATGAAAGTAATGCATATAAAAACAGAATAGAAAACACAAAACCTAGAAACAGAAACTTCCCAGGATGGGCTGTCCTTACTTAGAGAAGCACGACAGCTGAGATAGTAAGTATTCTGTTTTAAAATGCTGTGGCAAAACTGAAGCCCAGATGTTCTGGCCTGGGGCTGGACCTAGCATGAACTCGGTGTTACAAAATACAGACTCTGGTCCATGACATGGAGGGGTTTCTTTGTGTTTGTTGGTTCTGCTGGGTTAATCCTGTCCTGCAGCAGAGGTGCAAGTGACCCTTGTGTTGCTACAAGGATGTTGTACAAGTAGTTAACAGTCTTCTGAGGGAAAGTGTAAGGTGTTAGTGTCCCTCTTGTCCAGACACTGGCCATTCCAAGACTGCATTTCTTGGGAATGTGCATTTTGGAGAACTGTCCTGCACACATGACTTCAACAAGCCACAGATTACTTCCCTGAGAGTAGTGTAACTCATATGATTTGTAGAAATACAAACTCAAGTGCTTGGGATTTAAAGAGACAAACAATCTTCTGTGACTTTTATTGAATGTGCTGTTCTTAAGCTATTGACATCTAGTTTAAAAATTACATTACCTTATTGTTGCCCTGGTGAAGCCCTTCTGAAAAATATTTAGTTCCTTCTGGCTCACCTGAAACTTTTGAAGTGTTGTCAAATTCTGTCCGAAAGTAAGGATCACATTTCCTACCTAGACTGGGTAGGTGGCAGTTTGTCCATGCACTGAGTCTTGGCACCCTTCAGAGAAAAAAAACCTCTTATTTATTTAAAAAAAAAAAAAAATCAGGATGCTAATCTTCATTTGTAAACATGGTGGCAAAGAGCTCTGAAGCAATAAGTTAAGCAGAAGTGAACCTGTGACTATATACATTTGCATGAGTCTCACACCTAATCAGGGTTGGGCTGCTTAACTGTTCTTCAGTTGAAGCTCTGACAGAAGTAGTCACTTCAGTGTTTTCCAGAGGAGCTGGAATGTGATGCTGGATTAAATGGTAATTTACATTGCCTTGGGAAATGTGTTGTCTGAAGTTATTGCTCTGCTTTGAAGAGAATGGGCCTTTCTCTCTTTTTTTTCTTTCTTTCTTTTTTTTTNTTGTTGGTTTGTTTGTTGGGGTTTTTTTAAATACTTTTTCAGATTACCATACCTTTATTCATTTTTGTTAGGAAAGTATTGATGAAGCTACTAAATTGTTTTATGTAGCAATGTAGCATCTTAGTGACTCAATATTTCTTTCAACAAGTTGGAATTCATAAATTCCAACAAGCTGGTCAGTAGATGCAGGAGGATGTGAATATCTTAGGCTCTTGATGTGAAGGAATATTGGTGAGGAAGACCTTTTCATCTTTTAAGTGTTACTCACTCTTCCATGTCCTTCGTTCAACAGCATATTCACCACATGCTGAAAGACTGAAAGATCAGCCTGTTGTGAGGATCCCACCGAGTCTGTCACGGGTAGGTGTTATGTCTCTGTCTTTTGGATGCCAGCCTAATTTTCTTCAGATAAGGAGCCACTGAAAGGGTTAGAACTGGTGCCAGCAAACGAACACTACAGCCAGTGATGTTGTGCTGCTTTAATTAGAGAAGGCTGGAGATAGAATAAGTAATTTTATATGGTCTTCCACCTCGCTGAGAATAAACATGAAAATTATTTGGAAATGGAAGTTCTCAAATGTAAGGCAGAGGGCTTGGATTTAAGATGCATGCTTACATGTATATGTTTTAAAACTTTTTTTAAAAAATTTTGCTTGAAATACATGAAATGTGATTTAAACTATAAAACGAAAAGATATTTTTGAGTGAATGCAGACATTTGAAATACACATGCCTTGCTTGGAAAGACTGAGTGTAGTACAGAAAACCATCTTATCTTCAGGGCCATCAGCAATAATTCGCTTCCCAATTAGCGTCTAAAATTATCAGGTTAGACATGAATCATAGACCATGGTTGGGCTGGGCAGGAAAGAGAACACTGAGCGAAAGTGATGAAAGCAGCCGGCCTGTGTAATTAGAGTGAGAGGCTAATTGTACTGGGAGCTTTCATTAAAGGGGTGGGATTTGGTTGCTTCTGTTTTCCTGACAGGCATTTGAGGTGCTCTTGCAGAAGGTTTCGAATGTGTCTTAGTCAACAGTAGTTTGGATGGCAAACTAGGTACAAGTCTTCATTGTTTCAAGTTTTAGATTTCATGCTGTTTATTCTTTTCACTCCTCCATTTCTTTAATTGTGAAACTTTCTTCCCTTCTCTCTCCCTCCTCTCCTCGACCTGTTTTGCTACTTTCCTTTTTAGGCAACTGAAGGATGTTATTACAAAAATGACAAAGGAAAATGCTTCTGTGTTGTAACTTGTTCCGTCAGTCTCCCATAAGCTGCTGTTCTCACATTTACCTCCCTGGGTTGGGTTTCTGAAGACAATTGTTTCATGCTACTAAGTAGAAAGCACAGAGAGGAAACGTATCTTAAGAAAAAGTGATACTTTTAAGTTAACTATTAACCAGATTCAAACAAGCTGGAGCGCGTTTCAAGCGAGGGTAACTTGTTGGGCTGTTGATCAAGAAGGAACTGCCGAGTGAAGAATAGGCATGGGCATACTCTATTCAGAGGTACGTGACCATTTTCTGCAGTTACTGACTCTGCTGGAGGTATGGATATTCCCTGGGCTTGGTTTGTTCCCTTTGCAGCCTCCCATACACAGGCTTAGAGGGACCTGGAAGTTTTTTCCCTCTCAAAATGTTTTCATCAATCTATTACAAGCCGTCAGTAGCATTGTTTATAGAAGCAAAGAAAATGCAATAACCGGCATAATTATCATGGCTTCACAAAGTATGTGTTCAACATTTTCTGTTCTGTGTTGAGATCAGAGTGATTCTGTACATGGTGCGAGCAAAGAACAACTTCACAAAAAGCAGACCACTCCTTGGCTTACACCAAATACAGATAATAAATCTAATGCTTGAGAAAACCTTCCACTCGCCCACATTGTTTTAGGAAGGTAATTTTTTTTTATCTTATCCTTATGGGTTTGTCCCCAAAATACAGTTCGTTTAACATTTTTCTGTACTTTAGCATAAATTCCACCTAAACGTATTCTGTTACAAATTTTCCATTTGTATCTGTGGGAACAAATGAGGATTTTGGTCTTTTGTGACTGTGAAAAGAGTGCGTTGCACCGTGTTTCTTTTTCTGGAGATAGCATTAAATAACTGTTGCTTTTAAAGGTTACATTTCTCTGCTGAAAGACACCCTTTTATTTTTTAAAGGCTATTCAATGAAATCAAATATCTTCTCCTCTTTCAGTATTACAAGGAGCTTGAATCTGTGCATTCATAAGGTGATCGGTGGAATAGACTGTAGCTTGTTCTGAGAGGGTTTCTTGCCTCTCTCCAGATCTACTACTCTGAGATAGTATTGCAGTGGAAGCCAGTGTCAACTAGCTTAATTACACAGATGTGTCAAGAATGTCCAAATGCTGTCCATATTTTTCATGCTTATTAGTTAAGAATAATAAGAATTTTCTCTCTTTACGTATTTTGAGATGCAGTTTTCTGGGTAAATTACAGTTCATTTATACAGGATAGAAAGCTAGGGAACTAAAAATAAAGAATTGTAAGTTGCCTTTTATGAGAAGTATGCATTGGATATTAGTGTATTTCTCAGCATCCAAAACATAATTTAGACTCCTCTTAAGTTCATAACATGCTTTTGGAATAATTTCAATGCAAAGGAAGAGGCTATGGATTGGTCAAGAATATTTTGACATTACAAAGTGTCTTCCTTTTCTCTAAACACTTGCAAAGAGTTGATGTAATTTAGGCAATGCCCTGGAGTTCTAAAGGAGGAAGCAATTATAAACTGAAATTGCTCTCCAACTTGCAAGACAGGCTTTACCTTCACCTCCTCTCTGTTGGTTGAATGCTTTGTCCTTCATGCTGTGCCTTTAACCTTTACTTCATTTGTGGTAGAACTTGCTAAATAGCTGGAGGTTTATCACTAGCTCAGCAAAGCTAAGCAGAGAGTTAGTTATGCAAGAAACTCTGAAAACATCAGACAGCTTCAGATGTAGTGGTTCATCAGGATATGAGTAAACTACTAGGACCTGACATCAACCATGATCCACAATTGATTAAAAAATAATAAAAAAAAAGGTTCTCTAATTTTCTTTGCTGATAGTGAAAGTCTTATTACTTTTCTTGCACCCCTTGTTTGGCAATCTTGTACTGAGTGCTCTCAGCCATGAAAATCTTTGCATGTCCTGCGAGTACTTCTCACCTCTCCTGCAGCCTTATATACTGAACAACTATATCCTGGCCTGATAGGCTAGCAGAAGAAGAGGTATTGCAGAAAGAGAGATTTTAAACACTTAATCATTGGCATATCTAATCTTCAAACTCTACTTTCCATTCTCCAGTGTCTGCCCACTGACTTTTTTCATTGGGCAGACTGTGCTCTAGCTCATGATTAGCCCTGACATAATGGAAGGGAAAAGACACCTCTGGTGAGGATTAAAGGTGTGTTTGGTGTTGTGATTCTGGTTCTTTTCCTGTGCACCTTGTCTGAATCTGAGTGGTGCTGCAGAAGTGTCAATGAGAGCACAAGTGAAGAATTTTGCTGCCATATACTTCAGGAAGACCCTCTTTTCTTCCTCTTTGCTTAAGCTGGAATTGTGGATCCTGCCCCCCTCCCTTCAGACCTGAGCCCATGCCTGTACTGGGTGCAGTGTTGGTTGTGGCAGTGCCAGCTCTGCCCTGCTGCTTTATGGAGGTGGGCCAGGTCTGTTGTGAGTTCTCTGGGGCAGTCAGGACACTGGGACTTATAAATGATGTGGTGTGGGCAAGAGTAGCTACTCTTTGTTTTGGACTGCAAGCCACTGCTCCAGAAGCTGAGAACTCGGTTCCCACTGGTGCTTGCTTCAGAATTTGTTGTTGTGGGAGCACTTTTCTTCTCACACATCCATGAAGGAGACTCCATAGACATGTCTGTGCTCCAGTTGCCAGTGCTTCTCTGGGAACAGGGGAAGCTGCAGAGGCTCTCCTGGCTCTCTCTCCTCCACTGCCATCAGACTTCTGCTCTTGTAGTCCTGCTTCTCACCACAGCCCAGCATGAGCCCAGGACATGAACTTTGGATTCTTGAGTATGGCTTGCACCTTGCATGTAATGCTCAGGTATTCTGAGTACTGTCCCATAGGTTCATTTCTCTATTGTGTTTGATGGGTGGATAAAAATAACATAGCCAACAGTAATAACCATAACACAAGTATGAAGCTGATTGTTCAGCTGTATCACTACTGAGGCAATCTAACACTGTAGAAAACTGAGTGAAGTTTTCCAATCTCTTATCCTCCAGGCTTTTCTATAGACTTAAAGGAAATATATTTTCTTGGGTTTTGCATGGAGCCTACTATTTGTACCTAGCACTGCTCTAACTCCATACTTGGCCTTCCTGCTGATACTCCAGATAGGTTCTGTCTATCTGTTTGAAAGAAATTCTATTATTGTATTATGAGCAAACTTTGGAGAATAGTTTAAAACAGTCATTAGCACAGTTAGTCCTCCTTTAGATAGGGTTGCCAGAATGCAAACCACCAAAAAATGAGAGGTGGAAAAGAGATTTGTGGCTGAGGCTTCACAACCACAGAAATCCTGGCACATGCTCAAGCCCCAGCCTGGGGCCAGGCAGGTTTGTGTCCAATCTGTTGCTACTGGAAGCCTGTTTTGTTACTTTACTCTGCTTATGAATATAAATCTCTTTCTAATTTTCATGCTAAATTTCTTGTATCACCTTTTTTACTGTGTTCCTTGAAATTAATTACTCTTCTTTAACACTGACCCTTTAATTTATTTTGGAACACAAACAGTGCTGTCTCTCCCTAGCCCAGTTAAGCAAATCAGCTTTTCTTCAGGCTCTTTGTATTCCTCAGTTGTAGAGATGTTTCATGCTCCTGCCATGATCTGATCTCATTTTAGGACCCAAATGACAGGACTCTATACACAATCCCAGTAAAGTGTATTCTATAAAATCTCTTTCTCTGAGAGACCCTATCTAATACAGCATTTGCTTTTCTTGGACAAGTGAGTGATTGACACCTATTTGTAATTTTTCTTATCTTCATACTTTCCTAACATATTTTTTTCTGAATCCTTATTGTTATTGATATTAATATCATGAACTTATAGTTGTTGGTACTGCTTTGTTCCTTTACTTAAATATTCTGCCAGCATGTTTGTTCTTCCAGTCATGGGGTCATGTTTGCCAGTTTGAGAGGTGTCTGGCCTGTAGGACTTACAAGTCTGGCCTGTGGGACTTTTCACCTTTCTTTGACTAAAAGGTATTTTCAAGAATACAAACCAGCAGAGTGGGCCTCAAAAAAAAAAAAATCTCATACACATGGGAAAAAAGTTTGTTTTACTTTGTTGTTTTTTCTTTAAACTTGAATGGAACATGTTAATGCAGAGAGTATAATTTCTACAAAGAACCCCCACTCCAGGGGAATAATACTGATTCAAAAGATACTTTAAATACATCAGTTACCCAGGTATTAGTTGTCGGAATGGGTGAGAATTGCTTCCTTACATCCTCTGTGCCCTGGATGTTTTCTGGGGACAGTTTCAGTACGTGAAAGAGCACGTGTGACTTGTGTGTGCTGTCTCTGTGCATGACTTCAGCCCCAAATAATGTGGTCTCTTAGGGAGTGGTCTGTGTGTCACCATTGTCCATGGCTCTAGAACTGAGTAGAGCAGTAGTGTAAAGTTTAGAAAAAGATCCCACGGGTCAATGAGAGTATCAGTCAGAAATGCCTTGGGTTTCACTGCCTACCAAGTAAAAGTCTTGGAGGCAGTAAAGAAAGAAGAGCAAAAAAGCATATCCTTGAGCTGCTAAATGAGCAAAACCAGCCTAGAAAGGTGTAAATTTTTGTGGTAAATGACTGGGATTTGAACAGATGTTCAACCAAAGAACAAATCTACTGCATATTTAGATAAGCAAAACAATACCTAAAAACAAGAGTAGTAGGGAAATTAGAGGTGCAGACAGACTCCACAAGATCTACTCTTTCCTGGACATGAAGATACAGTACTAGACACCAACATGACAGAGAGCAAGGTTTTAGAGAAAACTGATCTTTTAGATAACACCTGTGTCCAAATCACAGCAAAAGGGGTTTAAAAGGGGCTTTCCCCCTCAAATTCATTAAAATGGTTCTGCTTCTGGTGAAATGCAAAATACTAAATGTAGGCTTCTGTACAAATACAGACAGATGTGTAAATTTAAAATGTGGCATGAGTTCTTAGTAGATTTTTGTCTGACACTAATAAAAACAAAACAAGAAGTGGTGCAAGGTCTGGTAAGCATGTAAATACTTTCTTTAGAAAGTATTCTCTTATGCAGCTGTCCAGAAAACTAAGCAGTAATTATGCTGGAGATAAACCTGTATTGTAGATCAAAATTTGGCTGAAAAAGTGTAAATAAGATGATATTTTTAAGGCAGGAAGGCATGGGGGAAGAGAGGAGGACAGATGAGAGGGAACTAACCGGAGGAGTGAGGAAAGAGCTCAGAGTTCAGGACTAGATATTTTTCATGTAGAGTATTTAGGATGTGGGGGGGAAAAGGAGAATGGAGAGGAAAAACTACAGCTAATATTTAAAGAAAATTTCTATTTTGGAAAATGTTGGGTAAAATCCTCAGTATCAAAGAAAAGAAAGACTTATTCTGTTTTTGACTGGAGAACTCAAATGCTACCAGTCTGCCCCACCTCTGAATGTTAGTTTCTGCTTGTATTAGGCTGCTAGAAACTGGTAGTACTCCTGCCATTGTCAGCTTCTCATTAGTCTGAATTCTTGCTACTGGAGAGGGAAAAAATTGCAGTTTAGGTCAAGGATGTGTAGAAATACTGACTGAAAAGCTGACCAGCAAGCAGTTCTCAAAAGCCAAGTAGGATCTGACCTGTGGGCACACTGGCATGTATTTTTTTAGGTATTTCAAGGTCTAGAAAAAGCAAAATTGGTGGGGCTTGGTTTTTCACCTTTCACCTGAAGTGTGGTTCTCTTCTGGGAAGGGATGAGTCAGGTGTGATTCCTTCTGTTCAGCACTGCTCAGCCAAGGGGAAAGCCTGATTGATGTAAACTTGGGCGCCTGGACTCGTCCCTGCTTGCTGCTTAACACAGTGACCAACTCCTGTGAGAATGGAAGCCGGTTTTGTGGGGTTTTTTTCCTAATGGCTGTAAAGAAACAGGATTTATTTCCTGGATTATAGATAAAGGATCCAAAACGAACAGCAAATGCACTCCACTGTGCAAAGGGTGTGACTCCGGGGCTGGGAGCTGTGTAGCAGCTGCAGGAATGTCTCCTACCACCATCTTCTGGAAGGCACCAAGAACTACAGCCTCCCAATATTTTAGGGCGTGTCAGTAGTAAACCAGAATGGGAAGTGTGAATGCCTCCGTGAAACACGTGCTGATGAATATTGTCTTCTCGCTTCAGCCCATCTGCCAGGCAGCTTATAACAACGATTTCAATAAAGTCCATCTCCTTCTGGAGCGCAACAGCAACTGTCTGAATGTCCAGGACATCTTCAGTGGAGACACCCCCTTAATTTGTGCATGTAGACAAGGAAACAACAGGATTGTTAACTATCTTCTTAGAAAACGTGCTGATGTCAACCTCAGAAATAAGGTAAGTGGCCACTGACTCTTTCTTTGTGGGACTGCTCTTTCAGATTCTTGGAGTGTCAATGGGGACACTGGCAAGCACAGACAAACCTCAAGTTTGTTTCCTACTGAGGATATGTGGAGAAACAAATGGGGGAAAAGGGCTTCTCTGCTTATTTTGGGACCCTGTGTTCAGCTCTATTTTGACAACCTGTAACAAGTTTAACACTGTAGCACAAAATTACAGACCTGCCCTTTAGTTGTTTGGTATATTCAGAATTCAAAGATTTTTTTAAACTCTGTTCTCAATAGGAGTCTGTGATGGTTATTGCTACTTTCCTGTTTTTTTCTGATGTACTCAAAGAGATGTCCTAAAGTCTCACAAGTCCTTGCTTCAGTAGCCAGCACCTCCATAAGAAGGGAGGCTGTGGTGATTCCTCCTGCTGACTCACCTTGCTGTGTGGCAGCAATAGCCACATGACATACCCACTCCCTCCTTGAATTTCTGCAGCCAGGTCCAAGTTTGCCAACATATACATGGAATCCTTTGGATCCCACCTCCTCCTTGCATGGTGTAGTCTGATTTCCATGACCCTCTATGTGTTAAATGTGCTTCTACTTGAAGGAAGCAAGATGCATGTGTCTATTTCTGCTTGAAAATCACAGGGGATTTTCTGTGAGATAGTCTAAAAGAAAGCTTATGGAATTTAAAATGGTCTACTCTAGTCAATATTAAACAAAGTGGGATAACTGGATCTGGAACTAATCAGAGTTACTTTGTGTTTAGAAGGACCGTACGTGCCTCCATTATGCTGTGAGAAAACGATTTACCTTCCTTGACTATGTGCTCATCATAATCCTCATGCCAGTTATGCTCATTGGTTACCTTCTCATGGTGAGTCTGGATGGAAGCAAGAACGACCCTGTATCTTTCCCCTGAACACATTTTTCATGGCAGTGTTGCAGGCCAGGAACCTCTACAGAATATTAGAGAAAGGGCTGCTTTCTTAGAGCAAAACTGGATGTGTACAACAGAAGGAGCAGGGATTTTGCTGTGACCGTAGCTGGTGAATGAACAGATTTGCATTACTGCATCAGTCTGACATTTCCATAAACCATGCCTCCTTTTGAAAAAAACACAGTATTTAACACAAATATACTTTAGACTATATGCAGATGAACTGTTTTACTGTGTTACTCTTTCCCTTGCACCAAACAGGTCTCAAAGACAAAACAGAATGAACACCTGGTCAAGATGTTGCTTAGAGCTGGAGTTGATGTGAATGCTGCTGACTCTGTAAGTGGGTTTATACCAAAGCAAATGTGGCTCATATGCAGGAAACAACACTAAAAACAGACTACAGAACCTTCTAGCAACATAGTTGGAGTAGGACCCTCAGGGACTGAACTGACTGAGGTACCAGGAGGATTCAGTGTTTCTGCTTGACACTTAGGCAATAGATTTATAGTATACACAGAAATAATTCCTCACTGGTCAACTAATCCTCCCTTTCTGAGCAATGCCCTTGTAAGAGAATCCAGGCAAGCTGGGCTGAGGTACTTGTGCATTAAATACCCAATTCTGTAAAGATTCTAGTGATAGAAGCACCTGAATTTATCAGCATTTATAAGATTTTGAGCTGGAACAGATTTTTGGGCTACAGGACAAGACCCTGTAGTCTTCTCTTGGTCTTCAGAGTGTGCTGATCTGCCATACATGGAGTTATGTATCTACTGGCCTACTTGGGTGAGGTAAAGAGTTCCTCTCCTCTAAGGCAGAAAAGGAGAAACACCAATTTTATCAGCAATGAAATTCTAAAACACTGAAGTGCAAGCACACATTATTGTTTAAGATGCAGTTTCTGAGATCAAGCTTACGTGATCCTCTGAAATTATTGGCTTCCTGCTGATGTATCAGACCTGTTTTAGAAGTTGCATCCCAGGGAAGGAATTAATTTCCATGTTTTTCTCATGGTAATGTGTTTGTTTTACTGTGTAGTGTATTGTGCCAGGAAATGGTATGTGTGTTTTTCATCCAGCTGTTAGGGGGAAGCTGATAAGGCTACAGGTAGTCCTACTTACATAAGGTCTACTAAAGAAGCCATAGAAATAAAATTAATCTCCTTCCATTTCCCTTCAGTCTGGCAGCACAGCCCTTCACTATGCTTGTGAAATGAGAAACCAGGCAGTCATTCCACTACTGCTTGAAGCTCAGGCAGACACTTCTGTAAAGAATCAGGTAAGAAGGTGAAGGTGATAAATGAATTTGCTTATCATGGTGGTCAACCAGTAAGACATTGTAGGCCTTACCTGGTGCACAGCAGTTTAAATAAAAGGGTGCACAGCTTCCTGGCAGCCAATTTGTTTTCTGTTTGGGATAAAACACTTGCTCCATTGCCTTTGTTGACAAGAGCATCTTTAAAGTATGAATCCTTCACTGCTGGATTTCTACCAGTAAATGCTGCCTGCATCTCCCCTGGCTTAGCACATCCCTTTGCTCCTTTATGTTGCCTCTTCTTAGCTCAGAGCTACTCTGTAGTTGTTCCTAAGGTGTAGACTGCAGGGCAGGGATAAAAGTCTTCCTAGGTGGTTTCTGTGCTGTTGAGCACCCTTCTGAGAGGCCAAGTCCAGCTGCTTCTGTCACCAGAACAGCTCGAGTGTTGCCCAAATCAGTATTGACCTGGGAGTATCCACACTACTGAGTTGAGATGAGCAGTGTATTACCTATGTTGCTCTTGAAATCAAATCTTAGCTGAGCTCCATACATTTGGATATTACTCCCCGGAAACAGTGGAAATGTTTTCCCTACCGCAGGGGAGGTCTGTGTTCCTTTCCACAGCCAGTATTAGGCCCAGCATGTCCTGAAACCTTTATTTTAGAGCAGAAGTGACAGGAGGCCATACACAGGTGGCAAAGTTAGGAAATCTTTTCGCACTTTACCCACATCTATCATATTGCAATGTGTTTTATGTGTTTCTTTCAGGATGGGGAGACTCCTTTAGATATAGCAAGAAGATTACAGTTCCACAACATTGAAAGCATGATAAGAAGAGATTCTTAGCCATCAAGGACTTTCAAACATGCAGAAAATTACCTCATCTGACAATCCACCTTTCACAACAGCCGAAGTCCTGCAGACGATGAGGGTAATACTTGATAAAAACTCAGCCCACATCCACCCATTCCTTGCTGCAGACTTGGACAATTTTGTGTGAGATTTGTCAGTACCCCAAGGTTATGAGTGGGCTGAAAGAAGTTCATTTTATTTTACTAAGACATGAATTACTACAATGGTGTTCAAAATATTGCCCTTCCCATCTGCTTCATCAGTTTTATTACTTGATTTCTGCAGACTGTGGATTTTGAAATCTAACTATGAAATATGTGGAAGCCTAAACATTGTATATGATGGTTGGCAGCCAATGCAAAAATAAAATATCCTTTAGAGTGTGTGTTACTTGTTCCATAGGGGAACTGAACAATATGCTACAGCAGTCATAACAGGTCTGGTACCCTTCTTCCTAGTATTTCTCTTCCTGCAATGGGATGGGCTAGGAGAACATCTCAGTTGAACCCTTCCTCCTTCCATCCTTCCTACAATTTTCACACGCCTTAATTCTCACTGTGTTGCTGCAAGGGTAGGACTATCTTCTATTTTTTCATCGAAGAAACAGTGAAAAGAGAGTCAATGGCTTGCTGGAGACCATAAAGAAAGTCAATTCCCAGATCACTTTAATGTATTAAGAAATAGTGAGGAAAATATGTTTGGCTCAGTAGAGAAACAGGCCTCTTGACTACCTTTCCAATATAAACAGTGTACTAAAAGTACTAAAAAGTGTACTACTTTTCTTTAGTGTACTAAAGAAAAAAAAAAGAGTCAATAAATGAAATGCTGGTGATGGAAGCCAGGCGTATCATTCCCGTGGGACTGAACAGGAAAGCATGCTGTACAGAGTGGTGCATGCAGCAGGGATAAAACCAATCATCATCATAATAATATATCCATGAGTCTTCTCTTGCATAGGTGAAGGCAGAAGTAAACCTGCAGTAATAAGCAATGTATTAAAGTGGCCCAGTGCTTTGTGATTAAATAATAAATGAAAGGGGAAAATTAATTTAATAAATTTAATAAAACAAATAAAAGGGAAACTCCTTTCCTAAACTGCTGTGTTGTGCCTCCTTGGTCTAATGGATCTTTATATTTGTTGATGATTTTGGCCTTTTCCCGTAAGCTGTGAGAAGCGCAGTACAGCATTGTTAATGGGTACTACAGTAAGTGCATGGACAAGTAAGTGTACTTTTCCTGTGTTGCAAATACAGATATATTTTTCAGTGTACTATCATATTGGATGTCAACTCTGACTACAAAGGGTCTTGGCTGGACAAGATGAGCTTGAGGCTGCAGCCAGAAACACCCAATGAAACAAAGCTCCTTTTTGGAGCCTGTAATAATGAACATTTTGTGTGCAATCTGGGGGCAGACACTCCAGATCAGCTTGTAGGTGAGAAGAGGGGAGGCACTTGCATGGATTTTGAAGACACCATCTCTTAGGGCTAATGGCTGGAAAGGGAAAACATCCAACTGCTTTCCCATGTTTTAGGAACTGCTTGAATGAAGAATGGCCCAGACAAAGAGCTGTGTAAAAGTGAATGCTGACAGCTCAGAGTGCTTGCAACAGCTTCATTGGCAGTGTGAAGAATAATTCATAGAGTGGAAGCTGTATTGCCTGGAATGCAGCTTGCTGGATGGGTCTACATCTCCTTATTCCACAGCTGCCACCTGTGGTCTGGGAAACTGTGAGGGCTTATGGGTGTGTGAACCCTGTGTGAATTTGGGTGATTTGTAGGCATGGAGGGCAGAGGAAGACTGCTATGAATTTTTTTGAGGTTGGATTCCTTGTTGTTTTTTAGTCATCTATTATCTGCTCAGTTCCTTGCGCTTGAAAATCTCTTTCTTGTGTTGACATTTAAGGGTAATTTGAGGAAAGAAAAAAGACAGGTTCTCTGTCAAGGGGATCAATAAATTAATTGAAACAAAATTGTTAATTTCAATAGAGAAATTATCAAATCACACTTTTGGGTCTCCACAGGAAGAGAAAAAATGGGCATGAGAATGCCTAAATTGGGCAAATAAGATCTATCTGAGAATGACAGAAATTTGGCTTAGGAAAATTAGTCTTGTAGAAATTAAAACTGTTGAATTTCAGTGATCCCTGCAGCATGTATTCAAATATATCCATGTTTTCACCTTTCATTCTTATATAACTCAGACTTCTGAGGAAGACAGCAGTCACAGTAACACCATGGAAAAACTGAAATTATGAGGGAAGCAAGAAATAAATAAGAACAAACAAATAGCTATAGAAGTATCCATTATGTGTGCCTGTGTGTTTACCTCTTCCACAGATACCACCCTTATTGCCAAATAGAAATTTTGGAGGTTTTTACAATCAACACTCTGCTCGTGGTTTCAAAAATATTTTTTTAGTAGTTCAATGATTTTCATATACATTTTCTCAGTTGCATCAAGGCCCCAGATGAAATCAAGGTGTCCCCACGCAGGAAAATTCTCATGGTAAATGAGATTGGTGATCCGAGAAAGTAGCTTTGTCATGTCCTTTGGATCTGCGAATGTGTCCTGTCCACCGCTCCAAACAGCAGTTGGTATCTTTATCTCCTCTATCTTGTACACAGGAGGAGCAGTCTGTAAGACAGGGAGGAGGCCTGAGTGAATGCTGCTGGATCAGAGGCTGAGTTTAGAGCAAGGTTTCTGTGCAAGCGCCTCTCTTTGTCTTTTGCTTCTGCACTGCCTACAGCAAAACCATAAGGGTGAAGGTCACCCTCTTATTGTTCATTGCCCCAATCCCATTCCCTGTCTATGGAGTGACCTGTCCCATACCTGTTCTTTCTATAAAGCATGGCTAAGGGTTGTTTTGCAGTTTGGGCCCTGCTTGTGCCCTTCAGAGGTGTGGGCATGGAAAGAACAGTGTCAGTATTCATCAGCCAAGGAGTGTGGAGATTTTTCCTGTGTGTATTCAGGGGGAGGAGATTTATGCTTTTTTGGGCACACAGAGTACAACTTTTTTTCTTAGCTTTCATGCTTAGAATGGAAGCGGAAAGGAAATAATTTGGTCATTTATGCTTTCACCCTAGAAAATTTCTGAGTGTGTGAGATAGAAGTGACTGATTGTTGCTCTGGAGGCTTTCTGTTCTTGAAAAACAGCATTTTGGTACAGCACAGGACACTGCAAGTCAAATGCGCTGGTTAAAAGTGAAGTGGTTGCCAGTCCACTGGAGAGGTCACTGTAGCTGTGAGATCCATGTCCTCTCTTAAACAAAAGGTAGAGTTTGAGGATTTTTGGGCAAGTGAAGAGCTCTGTACCCACACAGCCCTAGGACTTGGGTGTGGTTCTTACCCATTTTTGGAATGATATGTAAGTTGACATATCATTGAGCACATCTTGGCATCAGTAGGGGAGGCAAAATTAACTTTTTAAGTTAAGGGTCTGTAAGGGTCTATCTCTGCCTTGTTTGTGAATAGACTTTTACACTTGCATGTGATTCAGCTGAAACATCTGAGAGCACTCTCCACCTCTACTCACAGGTGCTAAAATTTGAACTTTTCTATTAGTAGTTTTACCAAGACCCAATGATAAGTTCTGAAGGAAGCCATTTTGCCTCACCTGGTTGTATTTCTTCAGGTTTTCCTTAGAGCCATAGTCATAAGCTTGAAATTGGTCTGTATGTGTTAGCTGTTAAAAGAACAGAAAAACTAAAGAGATGAGAGATGAAGGAGCAGAGTGCAGGAGGCATATTCCTACCTGTGAGCTAAGTCAAGGCCCAGGTAGCAGATTGTAGTTTCTCCCACACCTCCCACATCTGGTTGCAGACTTCCAGGGTGCTCAGGATAGATCACAGGGCAAGTGGCATCCTTGCTTTTTCTCTTGCTAACTTTCTGTCCTGATCCTTATCTTCTACCCTCAGTGTGTTTTGTTACTTAAAATTTTGTTTTACTACCTTAGGTAACTGAACTCGGGGTCTCGGTTTGTCATGCAGAATTGGGTTCAGCTGTCACATGGAAAGAGAACCTGGATGTCTATAATGTGTCAGGTCAGGTCATATTACAAATCTCATGTAATATGCCTTGCAGGACTGGTGAGTGAATACCTGGAGTTATTTGTTTTGGTAATTTAATTTTTTGTACAAACAGGACAACTTGTGAGGAGTGTGAAATAAAGGGATGAGAGAAACCCAGTGTTTGTCAGTTTAGAAAACCTTTGCTTCCTCCAGGATTTAAGTAGCTGTGTATGAGCTAAAAGTCTGCCTGGTCCATTGGCTTTGCTGTTCTATCTTCCTGTGTCTGTTTGCTTTGCATCCACTTGATTTTGTTAGAGGGTGGAAAAATAGACCATAGAGTCACTAGCTGTTGCTGGTTTGTGTCCATTTCCTGGCTAGTTACATCCTGTGGGACTGACTGTAGCACTCTGTCTTCAGGAGCACATCTATATTCTAGACTATATTAAATGTGCAGGTGCTCACAGCAGTAGGTGAGAAGGTATGATGGTCAGTTTCCCAAATCCAAAGCCTCTGGATTTCCCTGGAGGCTGTCAGTTACATAAAAAGCAGTAGTAAGGGACTGTTGACATGTCAGTGCACAGTTGTACCTGTCGCCAATGAAAAATGTTCTGTGCTGATGTTCCGGCCGGGGAATGTCCTACGTACACATCTACTCGACTCTGGAGAGAAAGCAGAAATTTTATGAAGACAGAGATCCAGTGCTGTGACAGAATAAAACTGTGAAGAAAGTGAGTTTCTAATATTAAAGAAGCCGGCTTACAAAATATTTTTTATAGTTCTGTTAAGGAGATGTTCCAATTCTATTGCCCTGGATTCTTCCTCAGCTGTTATCTTGCTCTGAGAACCACATTAGTGACTCAAGCAAGGCAGGAGATATCCTTAATGGTTTAGCTCTGCAATTCAAAAGCTGCAATTGATTTTGCATTGAGCCTCTGGGTCTAACTGCTTTCCCAGATGTGCTTTTAAAAAGGATTATAGATGAAAAAATGGGCCCAGTTGTTATAGGCACTGCAGTAATAAACAATGTACAAGCCAGCTTCTGCATACTTTGGCCACTGTAAAGGGGGTAGGCACCACAGCATCTATATATTTGCAAACAGAGGGAAAACTGCTGTCTCTCCTGTCCCCTCTGACTGATGCACAAGTGTTTGTGAATCCCACTGTAGGTGTGCTGCACTCCTCAGCACAGTGGAAGGGCTTTCTGTAGCTCTACAGATTGTAGATTGAGCTGTTGGGCTCAGTTCTAAGGTCAACAAAACAGGAAAATGCCTCTTATAGTAGTTCTTTGGGACCAAGTTTTGGTGCAAATAGTCTGAAAATTGGGAAGAAGAAGAGGTTTTACTCCTGTCTTTTAGCTATTTCAGTGTTCAGAGGACCCCAGTGTCTATATGCTAAGGAAGGAAACTGGCAGCTGTATTGCCAAGAAGTCTGACTCCATCACTCATTGTCTCTTTTTAAAGAACATCTGCATGCGACAAAAATCTGGTTGGCTTAGTCTCAAGAGAGAGTACATCCTGACATATGCCATATAGCTCCAGTTTGAACTCAGTTCTTTCTTACTGGCATTGGAATGTGCCTGGCTGTTCATGCCACCCATCACTAGCCCTAGCCATGTTGCCACCATAGACAGTACACAATGTCCTGGCACTCCACACTGTGGTTTATGGACGCTGACACGCGTGACGGTAACTGGCAAGGATTTAATGCACGAGTGCAACTGCCAAAATCCCTTTAGTTCTGCTCTGGGGAGGAGTTCTTGCACATACTTACCGTGTTGATATTTTTTACACTGCCTCCAGCTATGTAACAGAGAACATGGGTACAAAACTTATCCAGGCTTGTGCAGAGCTGCGTCACGGGTCCTTTCAGAAATTCGATCTGGTGTGCAACTCCTTTGCAGCCAAATATTAACTGAGGGAAAGGAAAAGTGCAACACCTTTTTTTTCTTGTTACAGAAGAATGTTATACAGAAAATTGTTGCTAATAGCTTAGCCTTCATAACGCAGTATTCAAGGAGTGCTGGAAGAGCTTACCCTCACAGTACCCCTTAAAACACCCTCTTCCCCCCTGCACATCATTTATTCTTCCTCCTTCATATTACTATCAGTAATCCTTGAGGAAGCTATCCTTCCATTTCTAGGGTGCTGACCTTAATGTCTACTCATTTTTAAAGTCCTAGAGATTGTCCTGTCCGTTATTGCAATTCTAGTTTAGCTCTTCCTGCATGAGACCAGGAAAATTTTAGTTAAACAGCAGGAATCCCGAAGCAGGACAGAGTTTCACAAGTCTCCTATTTCACCGGGAGTTGCTGCTGCTACAAGCTCTATATCCTAACTATTTTCACCACAGGGTTTGGGAATGGTTTTGTCGAGAGCACTCAATTCATCCCGAGATCAGTGTTAGGGTGTCACTTGTTTGGGAACATTGGATCCCAGACTGAAGGAACCCTGGGAAGATTAGTCAGACATTGGACTTCTCAGAAGGAAAAATTACATACCCTGAGCAGTGGTATAGGGAGTTTCAACATCTTAACCAGAGGGCTTGTAGCATGTGGGCATACAGTTACTGGGCCCAGAGCAAAGAACACTTTCACCCGTTTAGCCAGCTCAGGGTATGTATAAAATGCTACGAAGCCTGCAAACACAGAAGAGACAGCTTGAGTTAGTGAAGATATCCTCCACAGACAAATTAAATACATAAACAGCAGATAGCAAACAAGACACCACAGTAGATTTGCAGCCCATTGTCTGTTGTTTGTATTTGTGCTGCATGTTTTACTTAAGGAAAGTGTTGAAGTGAAGTCCTGAAACTAATTTTATTCGGGAAGCAAAGTTCATTTTAAGGATTAAATCATATCTGGGTACTGTCTTTATCAGAACCATTTTTGTAGGCAACATGTCAGTGAGGTTTTGAGGGAACATCAATTCCCTCTAAAGTTCATGAAACTCTCATAAAAAAAGTTTTTCAAATTAGAGTCTCTAAAGATCTATGCATGTTTATGCTTTCATGAGATTATAGAATAATTAGCTGAATACTGAGAGCTTTGAGTGTTTTCAACTGATTGCTTGCATCACAGGCAGATGAGGAAAGCCTGGATGCTTAGTTTGTTTTGCTATGAGGACCTTCAAATACTCTTCTGAGAGGCAAAGAATGAAAAGGTCAGAATTTGTGACAATATACGATTTTTCCACACTTTCTTCTTTTTTCTGGGTTGTTTACACTAATAATCGGCAGTGGCTCCTTTCTAATCAATTCTTATTCATGGATCTTACACACAAACCATAATGATCAAGAACTTTCAACTGATGCTATAAGAAAGTTAGCTGCATTTAGAGGCCATGAAATGAGTAATGACAAACGCTAGACCTAAGAGAAAATAAACTATTAAAATTTTTGCTTTCCTGACTATGTTTCTAAACTGCAATGTGGCCAGTTATAGCCAGTTCAAGAGCTACAATTTAAATCATAAGATTGACACTAAGTCATGACTTATTAATATTGAGGTTATTTTTCCTTACCTTCAAGAAATTTAATTTAAATAATTGCATTTGTTTAACTTATGTATTATGTGGGCTGTTTTATCTTTTTAGTTTTTCCATCCTGTTCACAAGAACAGGGTCCCCAGGGCAGTGGTGACAGCACCAATTCTGCCAGTGTTCAAGCAGTGTTTGAACACTGCTCTCAGGCACGTGGTGAATATTGAGGCTGGCCTGGGTAGGGCCAGGAGTTGGACTTCAATGATCCTATGTCCCTTCCAGCTATCCAATACAGGATATTCCATGATTCTATGATTCTGATTGTCTGTCTTAACACAGAAGAACTTCATGCAAATTCCCATTGCTGAGGGAAAAAACCCTATAGCAGTACCAGAAGTACCCAGTAAATGACCAGTAGTATGTCTGTAATTATTTAAAAAGTTGAACTATCACCGTATCTTTCATTAAGTTTATTTGCTTCTTAAGGGTAACTAAAGATGATTTTAGAAAAGTTTTGCATATTTACCAAATATCAACATAGAAAAATCTCTATGTTTTTCTAACTCTCTACAAACAAGAAAAACAACAGAATCAGTGGGGAGAGTCACCTACTGATCAAATAGGAACAGAAATCATTGTTAATAATTCTCCTGACATTACCTGCAGCTGACCCTTCAGAGTGACCAATATAGTAAACATCCTTCTCTCCAGTTTTATTCATGATGAAGTTCAGCTCTGCTGGAATATCATATCTGCCCATTTCATCAAAGCTGAGGGGAGAAACAGAAGAAGCTGGCAGACAATGTGACTATCATAATGTGAGTTACTGACTGTCAGTTTTGTTCATTGCACCAAGCAGGACCCATGGAAGGAGGAGGTTGCACAGTGTGTCTGCATCCTTGCTTGAGCTGGGGAAGTGGGCAGAGGGTGCAGCTGTGCAGCCTGGCTGCCCGGTGCCTTGGGCTCTGTGTGGATGGTGCCAGTTTCACCTGACAGCTGCAGCCCTTGGGGAACTGGATTTAATCAGAGCTTTCACCTGCATGGGTTACAAAACACATTTTTTTCTTGGTTGAATTCAACTGTGAGAGATCAGATTTCTAGACAAGGCTGCACAGCATGTTCCAGCTGAGGTTCTTGCTCTCCCTCTCACAGTACAGACTCCCCTTTCCTCAGCATCCTGTTTCATTTTCCAGTCTCTGAAATCTCTTCCCCAGCCAATGCTCCCGACTCTGAGTAGTATTGAGTATCCATTTTTGTCTGGTTCTTTGCTCTCCTGGGTTGGTGTAGATCCTGATTTAGGTAAAAGCCATCAGGATGAAGCTATCTAGTCCCCTTGAAGTTCTATGTTGAGTGTTTCTCTCTCTACTGAGTACCTGAACTGCCAGAACTCCTTCTGGCATGGCTTAAGGGTCTTGTGTTTTAAGGACCAGGTGTTCCCTCTGCTGTTTCCCAGCCAGACGTCATAGCCAGCATCTGCAAGGATGAAGCCCAAGCTGTTGTTGGGCAGGTTGGAAATCCAGTGAGTAGCATCTCCAAGAAAAGCATGTTGCAGGAATACTGCAGGCTTTTTCCCTGAAAAAGATTAAAATATTCTTTTATTGGAACAGCAATTAGTATTTATTTAATATTGGAGTGCAGAGGTCAGTTTGTGAGAGATTTCCTTCTTCTAGAAGCTCCCAGGAGAACAATACATAGATATTGGTTTGAGAAACCAGAAGGATTTTTTTCTATGCAAGCAGGGACCATTTAATGATGATTCATAACCATTTTATGACAAGTCTGGCAAATAAGAATTTACTGAGGAGGTCTGTCCTACCTCCTCTTGCACTGAAAAGCCAGCTCACAGCCTCTGTGCTGAAACCATCTACCCAAAGCCAAAAACTGCTGAAGGCATAACAGTGTATGAAAGAGAAAGAAAAAATAATCCAAAGAAGGAAATCCATGCTTTGGTAAACACTGAGCAGAGCTGAGAGCCCCCGATCTAATACTTTGAGAGTCAGGCTGGTCCAAGTGATCTTCAAAGGAGATCCAGTTAGGGGGAGACATCCAAATAAATCATTCTATAATATAAACAAGGACCAATAATCAAAGTAGCACCTGAAATTCCATCTAGAAATTTTTATTCAATTCAGAGAATGTACTGAAACTGATAAAATGCATTTGCTTTTCATTGACAACCTGATTTCCTTCCTCCTTCTTTAAGTATATCTCTGTCCTCCAGAGGCCTGGGACTTATTCATATGCCTAACCTCAGAGACTTTGTTTTCAGGCTACTATTGTATATATATTATTTAGGTTGTTAAGGGAAAACCTCCCCAAATCCTGTTTACCAGACTACCTGCCATTTGAGGGAAAAACCCTCCAACCCTTGGATGTAACAAAATTATTAGGAAAGTCTGAAAAAAGGAGAGAGACACTGGTTGTGTGGACTTCAGATGGATTCAATATTCAAGTCATGCTTCTGACTAGATGCTCTTGTGGAGATGGAAAGGTGTGGAAGATGCCATTGCAGGTGAAAAGGGGAAAGATGAGGAATCTTTCCTCATCTAGAGTAGGAGTTGGCTCTTAGACCTTCCTTGTGTCCTCTGTGTCCCACCTGTATTTTGGTCATTCCTCCCATCAGGAATTCTGTAAACAGAAAGAATGTATCCATCTTCTGTTGTAACTTCATATTCCTCGCAGGGGTATCCATGATATTTGATAATTTCACTCTGTGGAAAGCCAAAGCAGAGTTTGTAAATGTGCCAGTTGTCCTGTTCTGGAGCCTAACCAAGATGAGCCGTGCAGGTGTGGGATGTGCTGTGATGGTAGTGCAAGGCCCCGGCCACAGAGACCATGGCTGAGAATAAACATTGCAGGTCTTGTAAAAAGATGAAGCAAAGTCCTCTTCAGACCTGCTTAGATGGTGGTTGTCTGGTATTTAGCCCCCTGTTATGGGACCAACACCCTTCTGAGAGGTAGCTCATCAAGTTCTGCAAGGTTTATGCAGATTATACCTTTCTACGGACTAAATATGCATCCATGTCTGCATAAGAGAATCCCAATGGTTGTGGGGATGGTCCATAACAAATCCTTTCTTGCCCAAGTGTGGTTAGGCAAGCCATGCAGGCAAAGCAAACAAGGGTGGAGATCTTGTCAAGAGAAGTAATGGGACCACCTATTTTTGAATATACTCTGAGGAAATCTTTGGTGACCCAGGGCAAGGCATCTTTGATTAGTTTGCATTGTGGGAATCTGAACCACTGTTCCGAGCAGTTTGTTATGGAAGGGCAGGGCTTTGCTTTACTTGAGATTAGAAACCAGTCTTTGCCTTCACTGCAAAAGAGTTCTTCTCTGTGGCAGCCCAGATTGTTTGGGTAGGAGAATCAAGGTTTTTCCAGGCTAGTGCTCAAAGGCTCTTTGTTCTCTTGCCAGGTTTGCACTCCTCTACTTATGCAGTCGCCTGAAATACCAATATGTGTTGAGAAAGCTGACTGCAAACAGATATCATGAGCCATGACACAGCTCCACATTTATCATATGCCTGTTGGGCTTCACCCTAAATGCAGGCAGCAAAGTCTGTTGTTCACTTCAATATGGTCTGGAGCATGTAGTCTGTGCTCTGTCCTCAGTCCAGGGCTGAGTCTGGCCACTGGGACCAAAATTACATAGTGAGGACCTCCAGTGCCCCTTAGGAGGTTCTGGAGAGTTGCCTAGCCTTGGAAGCAAAGGTAGCAGCCTGCAGTCCCCACTGCAGTGCTACGTGTCTGTCCTCATGCAATGTGCAAGAGGCACATCTGTCCCTGGCATGATCAGAGCCGGCCCTCATTGTGGGAGAGACACTAAGGCAGTGGGTTTGGAAACAGCAGGCTGGGAAAGCAGGAGATGCAGAAGGGGCTCTTCTTAGCTTTCCTGACAAGGACTGTTAGTTATGCAACTGGAAGAGAGGCTTCACAAAGGGGAAGAAGGTGACCCAACTTACAACATTCATGAAGCATTCAGGGTCGCGACTCTTCTTGCAGCGGCTTGTGTCAGCACCTGGAATGGAGGCTGCTGTGAATCCTGCTGAAAAGGCAATTCCTTGGGAGCAGAGCAGCACGAGGAGGCACCACATCTTGGGGCTGTGTGGAAGAGCACATGCAGGGGTGTTTGTGTTAGGAAGAGTGTGGTGTGGAATTCCACAGGAAGAGCCAAGAGGAGAGTGTCCTGAAGGTTGCCCAAGGTCTGTTCCCCAAGGGCTGCCAGAAAAAGAACCTGTGTGAGGACAGGTTGTCTACAGCTCACCCTGTTTAACAGGTAGCGTTGCAGAACAGGAGAGGAAAGCACCTGGGAACGCCATGCAAGAATATGCCTGAGTTCTCTGCAGATGAACAAGGGAACTGGGGTTGGTAGACAGGGCCAGGTCTTGGCACGAGCCTAGCAGAAGCTTGACAAAGAAGCATGAGCACCTGAGATGACCATCACCCATCTTGTCTGCCTTTGTCTGTCTCCACACTTCTGCCAGCAGGAGAGGTGGAGGGAGAAGAAAGCAGTGTTTTTCTCCTGTCACCTCAGGAATGAGGTGGAAGAGGTTCAGGATGGGCTCTCTTTAAACCTACCCTCTCTTCCTCTGGGACTGAATGTTATTCTTCTGTCTGTCAGCAGTGTGGTGACCTGAGGGACCAGATAATGAGGCTCTTGAAGGGGCCAGGATTAATTCAGGCACCCTGTGATGGACCTCAGGCAGCATGCTTGCACTTTCAGTGCCAGTTTGTGCTTTCCCCACAGGGAGACATGCCCCAGGACATGATCAAGTTCTGTTTGAAACCAGTTCCTCTGAGAATATGGATCCAACCAGGCGACCATGCGTAGCTCTCCAAAATCTCCATGAGTCAATTCCTAGTCAGCCTTACCTTTGGGCCACCAGGCAAGCAGCTCACACATGAGGTGTGAGCAATAGATCCTGAGACTGCCTTTGTGCTGCCAAGGGCCCCTCTCCATTACCTCTTAGAAATGGTTGTCCACAGTGCAAATCTTGTATTGGTCATGGGGAAGTGAGACCTTGCCCTTTCCTGGGATAATTTCCAGATTAGCATTTCTGAATAGAAGTTGCAGGGTGCAGTTGATCTAATACCAGTTTATACCAACTCCATGTAAAATAGGTATGCTTCCAGGTTTTAGTCTTTATTTTCTAGAACCCAGGTCAATGAGAGAAGGAACACTGCTCTCTCTGAGCTTCCCAGACTTTTTTTCAACAAGATAATTCTGACACAAACATCCCTTAGAAAAGAGGAGAACAGATTCTGTGACCCAGATGGTTACTGAGTGTGGGATTATAGGCTAAAACTATGTGGAGAGCAAGAGCTCACAAATTCAGCGCTCCTTGCTTCTTCTTTCTGAAGAAATGCACAAAAAGGATTGATACATAAAGCTCAGTACTGTGCTTACATATTTAGGAAAAAAGCCATGTCATACATCATTTTTTTGTTTTATGCTGTGCTTTAATGTGTGAGGAGAGAATGATGCCGGTGAAGAGAAGAGTAGTTGTCATTCTGCACGTGTGTAAAGACCATAAAGATCAGGTAGGAACCCAAATTGTCAACAGTAGGACCCATGGGACTTGATGCAGCATAAGGCTTCAGCCCATCAGAGCATTCTGTAAGAATTCCACACCAGCAGTGGCTGGGGACACCACTGCTCTTGCAGGCTGGGCTTCCTCAGAAGAAGAGGACACGTTTCCGTGACCGTGGTGTGTTTGTGTTAGTTCACCCTCCTGTCCATCCTGTGATTGAGTTTGGATGTAATTGTTAAATATCTGCCAAGTTCAGCATCAGATACAAGCCTGTACAGTGATGGGGTCACAGCAGGTCCTGAGGGCTGTGTGTCAGGGCAGGACTACTCCAGAGGGCTCAGCCTTGCTGGGGGAAGGCAGGAAAAGGCAGCTGCTGTTATGCTTAGCAGCAGCCAGCAGGAGAGAGGTTGTCATCATTTCAGAGTCCATGTAACTTCACAGTAGTCATAGGGTTTGTGAGGGAATTTCGTGGAAGACCTTCCTGTCTTACAGGTTTTGTTAGGAAGTTAAGCAGGCTCAGGAGACAAGTCTTTTGGGAACAAGGCATTAGACATTGGAGAATGCAATTTTTAATGATGAACAGAGGTTCTCATGTAGCCACATGTTTCTTGAGCCTGCTTCTAGCATAAGTCATCTGCTATGATGAGATATGGTGGTCTTTGAAGTTTATTTGTACTCAGGAATGTTCAATATGAAGATCAAGAGAAAGTAAGGAAGTATTCCCCATGAAGTAATGGGGAAGAAGAACAGAATTTGTTGGATGAGGGGGAGGTAAACAAGGAAAATATGTTTTGACTTTTAGTAATCTTCAATTTAAATTTTAAGCTTGGCTGAATAAATTTAAATAAGTCAAACCTCGTGAGTCATCAAACAGTTGAAATGAGGCAGCATTTGGAAACACCCAAAACTTTAAATTTGGCATCAAAACACACTTCATTAGGTTCCCTTTGTATATCTAATACTTCATAATTTTTTTTTGTCAAAACAGGAAGCCTCACAACTATATACTCAGGAAGTGCAACACTGTTTTGCTTTCTGCTGTTTTACTCTGTTCTGGACTAAGTATATTCTTGCCTCTCCCTTCACTGGGAATCTCAATTTGACAAGAAAAAGTTCTGCTAATATCTCAGCTTGTTTTCAAATCACTACCAAGATTAGTTGAGGCAATCAAGAGGCTTAATTGTTCCTTTTGTTGAGGCAAACTTTTCTCAGTGTACTCTGTGATCACCTGGCTTAGCTGGCACAGCTTATGCACTTCCAGTTATTCACCTTTTACTCAGATGCAAGTAGCATTAATCTTGGCAGGCCATTGCTCCCTTAAACTCTAGGAATAGACAGGAGATGAAAACAGCTGTTTTCATCTAGTGAGATGAAGTCATGAGTAACTATTGGGCATGGTAAATTATCATTTAAAATATGCTTAAATGGAAAAAAGATCAGAGACAGAGATGCCCTGAAAGTTCCTCTACACACTTGTAAGATTTAGTGAAGCTAAGATGCAAGACATTCAAAAATTTGTCCTTCTATCCTTGTGCCTTAAGCAGCCTAAAAATTACTTCATAGAAGCTGTAAGGCGTAGACACACCAACCAGAAGAGTAACTGTGACTAAGCATGCATGAGAATTTGCTGCTTTACTCACTTGCAAAACATACACGTGCATTGTGCAGAAGGAATAGGAGGTCCATATTACACATTGTTGCAATACTTGCATATTCATCCCCTTGTTCTCAGAGGGAAGAAAGCAAGTAGGGAAAAAAAAAATCAAATAGTTGCTCTTTTTCTCCCTTTTGTGCAGGTCAAACTTCTTTGTCTTCTAGTTTAAGCAGAGAAGAACTTCCATGCGTAGCAATAGGCTTACAGATGAGAGAGGAAAACACTGCTTATTTTTACAACCAACTGCACAAAAGGAAGGCAGCACATCTTTATGGAGACAGGAAATAGAGAAAGAGACCAGGAGCAAGTATATACAAGTAACTTACCTCTGCTTTGCCTTGCTTCTGTCCTCTGCCACGGGCACTGGTTCGTCTCCACCAGCAGACTGATTCACTGGCAGAAACCTGCGCCGATAAAAGGAAGTCAAAACAAAATGAGCACTTCAGGGAAGCAGCTGTGAGTGACATGAGTTGGCAGCACTTATTGCAGAGCGTGTTTCACTGCTGATTTGGCAATATTTCAGCAGTGAGGAAATCTTTGTGATGAAAAAGATGATATGGTTTAATTCACCACCCCAAAATGCACCATGGAGCAGGAGAGTGTAGAGACTACCTATAAAACTGTGGTTAGTAGGTTTAGCTGGGACCTGGGTGTTGCAGTTCACTGGGGCTATGGCTGACCTTGATCTGTACTGTTGCCCAGCTGAGGGGCTGCTTCAGAAATAATCTTTTAAGATGAAAAGGAGGAAGTGTCCAGCTTTTCTGAACATAGTGTCTCAAGAACAGTGTCTCTGCTATTGCTTTTCATTTGGTATATGTTAATTTTAACATTGCAGACTAACCTTAATCTGTTTTCCAGTGAGCAGCACAACTCATGAAACCCACCTTATTCTGCATTAATCACACTCCAGTCCCAAAGAAGGTTTGAATGCTACATGTAACCTTTTTCCCAGTGAGGGAAAAAACATAGGTTCTTGTTCATTCTAAGCCATTTTCATCACCTCTGAAAACACAGTATCTGGAGATCTTTGCTTAGCAGCTGAATTAGATGTAGTCAGCCTGAGGGATCAGTCCTCACTGGGACTGGCTCAACAACCATGGGCAGAAGGACTCGTTCCTTGTCTTTGGGCAGCTGGGCTATATACTAAGTAGAATCCTCCTACATGAGGATCAGCCTGTTCAGCCAATTAACTCACAAGTGTCTCCAGAAAAACTTGAGTTTCATCATGGACTGATGAGCATTTAGAAGAACACCAGATAAGAGGGATGTTCTCTTGGGAACACCATGGCAAACACCATGATGCCTTTGACTACTGGGGGAGGGAAAGGAGTGGAACAACAAGATGTTGGTGACAGACACAGTAACAGTTCTGCTTTACATACAAAGTAAAGAACATTGCATGGGATAGTGGGAAAGGTAGTTTGATAATTTCTCAGAGAAAAGCATTCTAACTTGACTTCTCTGATATCTGTAAGTGACAATAACTATCATCAAACCATAAATTGATCACTCAGAAGGACTTCTGCAACATGTCTCATCCTTCTCATGTCCCAAGGTGGGATCAACAGTTCCCATGATGTGTCCAATGCTGTTTGCTCAACTTGCTTTTCCAGAAAATTCAAATCCCTGCCTCCTCTATGGTGTCCCAGGTTGCAAGACAGCTGTAAAATTGCAATCTCTTTCCTAGGTGACTTTATGGAATGCTCTGGCTACTCTCAGGTATGATGCTGTTGCATTTAACATGGAAAGCGTTGAAAAACTATAAAGTAGGTCTCATGTCCTCATAAATTTTCCCTACAAGCAGTGAGTTTTTTGAAAGATAGACTCTATGAAGGGTATTTGTCTCCAGGAATTTGTATTTGATGGAAGGAATGTCCTTGTCTGGAGGGGAACTGTTTTGTTTGGATCAAACTCTAGTTACATCTGTGAAACAGAAGGAAACAGGACAGCCTTCAGCAGTGGGCTCAGGAGACAAAAAAAAGCCTGTTGTTTCTCTTGGAAGGGAAGGGTGCAGAAGTGGTAACAGCCATGGTTAATTTGTTTGGCTAATGAACCATCACTCAGAGTGAGACACTGGTCCTTTGGTCATACAGTGTCACCAGTGAACTGTCCCAGTGCAACAGCTGCACTGTGCTGGCTAGCATCCCAGACTTGGCCCACGTTAACATTTCATCGAAAAGGAGGATGAAGGTGTCAGGCTGAAAGGAAACCTCTAAATGCTCTGCGTTTCTCTTCGCAATGAAGCTAATGGCATTTTGTTTTGGAGGAATGATGACCAATAATGCTGTAACATAATAACCACAGAGGTTACCCTTCAACTGAAGGGTTTTGTGCAGTAACTACCTATTTGAAACAAGATTGGTAGAGTCATAATTACCTCAGGATACTAACAGGATGAATAATCCTTTAGCACCGTCTTGAAAGCAGCTCTTTCGAGTAATGGTCAAAGTGCTCTAAATGTACATGGGATGAAGATAATGGATTCCTTCTAGCAATGTTTGAGTACTTTTCATTTTAGTGTTTAAACTCCAAAGAGGCTGCTCAGAGCCTTGACAAAAGTTACATCATCTCAACTCTGTGATAGCCAGTAGCTTACATGTGAAACAAAAGGAGGTTTGAGGTTTCTGCTGGGTTCAGGGTGTAACTTTGAAATAAATGGTCCCATGGGAGTTCTGTCATTGCCAAAATGATTAAGATTGAATCGGCAGGGATTTTTATTTCTCAGGGTGGGTCTTGAAGCCAAGTTCCCCAGTTTCCAGGTGCATGCTTGAACCATGATACTGGTTACTGTTTTCTGTTGGGTCTACCCTGTGTCCTTTGCTCTTCCTCATGAAAACAGGGAGCACTCCTGTTTCAAAGACAAACCATTTTCTTTTCAGGAATGAGGTGGTCTTTTGTATTAACTCACCTTCTTGTTTAATAATCTTGTTTAATAATAAAATTATACAGTATCACAACTGTTTGAATATGATTTTGATTACACTATGCCTTTAAATAACTGCCAGCCCAATAAACTGAGCAATAATATGAAGAACAGAAAGCATCTAGAGATCACAGAATGTATCCAGAGAAAGGAAGTGCTTTCATTACTGTTATGGTCTAGAGAAGAGAGTAGGCTGGAAGCAAACCCTGTCCTCTGTTAGTGAAGTATAGTTATTGCAGAATTGAAGATGTATGAAGATGATCAATTGAAAAAGTAATACACAAGGTTGCCAGAAAACATGAAGTGTACTATTAGGATGCAAAAGGCAATGGAGTGACATGTAGTGTGCAGGAGGAACCCTTTCCCTGACTCCAGATGCAACAGAAGGGGGGGGTTTGTACCCATTGAATCTAAGTGTTGTTGAACGAGTCAGGTAAGACTTCTGGTTTGTGTGTTAAGGATACTTCTGCATCAGGTCAATAATTTCATTGTACACGTGCAAAGGTGCATCCAACCCCCAGATGAAATCCAGGTGTGCCCATTCAGGAATCTTCTTGTGATAGATAAGCTTCTTAATTTTAGACAATAAAATGGCTGCATCCTTGGGATCTGCGAGCAGGTCTTGTCCCCCAGTCCATACTGCAGTTGGTACAGTCATCTCTTCTACGTTGTAGAGAGGAGGAATAGTCTGGAAAACAGTACAGGAATGAATGTCCAGGAGAGCACAGCAACTTTAAACATTCATTTGGGGTTTTCTTCTGTCACTGCTCAAAGTAGAGGTGTCTAAACCAAAGAGGAAGTTCCCGTGTTTGCCTCTTCTGTTTGTGCTCACAGGGATTACTCAATAACAGTTAATAGCAATTACTTTGATAGCACAGCCAAAAAAACCCACCACCTCCTGAGCTGACAAAGAGTTATTTTTGGGTCTTGGCCCTCTCAAGTGAGAATCTTAGGGCAGGAGCCTGAAACTAGACAGAGACATCAGGATGCCTCTGGATAAAGCCCCATCATGGTCCTTCTGAAGCACTGCTCAGTCCCAGAAGATATGGATTAGAGAGAAAACACAACATGTGACAAGGATGAAAAGGATCACAGAATGGCTTCTATAGGAGGAGAGGAAAGCAGCTTAGGACTCCTGTGTTTGGAAAAGAGATGTCAGAGCAAGGACAGGAGGCAGGTTTATACAATCACAAATGGTATGAAGAAAGAGCACTGGAAGTAATAATCTCAAACACAAAACCTAGAAGGCATCCTGTGACTTTCCAGGAGCAAGCAAATTCAAGGCAAACTAAAAACTGTGTTTCATGCAAGTCATCACTAAAACATGTAACTTGTAATGACAGGCTATTATAGGGACCTAAAGGGTGGGAGGGTTAAGGATGGGATTAGAGTCTTGAATGGAAAAGATATTCCTCAGGGCCTGCGTGAGGGCAAAGTCCTTTTGTCTTTTGTCCTGGCTGCCAGGATCTAGGGTGGCTGTTAGTTTTCCAGTTTTCTTATTCCTAATGCTGTCATCTGTTTCAGTTACACTAGTAGGCAAGACATTTTTGTTATTTTCTGTGTACTCTTTTTCAAAAATAATTTTCTATTTTTTCTGCCCTTCCTTCTTCTTATTCCTATTGATCATTTAATTGAAAAGTTTTTCTCTTCCTCTCTCTCTCTCTTTCTTTTAAAATGTATAAATTTATTATTGCCACTAGTGCTTGCATGCTTTCTCTGTTGACTTCCAAACTGAAAGGCAATAATATTTTCATTTACTTATGTTCTGAAAATGTGTCTCCCACTATATCCTTGCTCTCTTCCTGTGTGTTTCTGTGCTATCCAAGGTTGCTTCACCAAAACATACCTGTTGATATTTTTCCATGTTCTTCTTTGAACTGCCCCAGTCATAAGCTTGGAACTTCCCTGAGCGGGCCTCCTAAGAGGATGAACAAGAGAAGAGTGGTTATAAAGCCATAATTTGGGAAGTTTGTGTGCTCTTTCCCTGGTGAGTGTCTGTCACTAGAAGACACTAAAAGAAGGACACTCACCCCTCAGGTTGAGAGTGAGAAAAAGAAGTTTTATTTTGAAATTCTGACTTATATAGTCTTTGGAATTTGATCAGGTATTGGGGGATGAGAGCAACACCTCTCTGACCCCAGTGGTTAACTTAGAAGTTCATCAATTTGTCCTTCCCCCTGGAAGGAACATGTTATTTACAAAATATCAGTCTTTGTTTTTTGTTACAAGCGTAAGAAAGCTCCAGTAAAAATGTAAAAACATCAGAAGGCTGAAAAATCAGGGCGACAAGTCTCTGACTCCAATCTAAAACCCCAACAGAAGTCCTTCTAAGAGCTATGAAAGAGTCAATAGTAAATGAATTAAAAGTGTTAAAAAGTAAAAAGGAGTCAAACATTTTTACCATAATGACACAAATTCACATTGTCTGCACAGACCCAAGAATGTCCTCTCAGGCAATTGGTTCAAGTTTGTAAAACTGCTGTCAATGACTGCTGTCAGCAAGCGCATCTCAATGCTACTGCCTTGTCCTATTACAGTTGTGTTGCCAGCACTCAGCTCTGTGAGCAGCTCCGTCTTATGTTTTCTCTTCCCACTCTATTTTGAATACAGAAATTACCATTTTTAGTTCTCTCCTTCTTGGCTTTATCTGCAGCATGGGTTGTTACTACCCTGAGACATGCTCACCAGAAGCTTGGTATTGAAATTCAGTTAGCTCCTTTAGTTGTAATAACAGTAAGGACAACGAAGATTTAGGAGTATTACTTCTGCATGTTTGTACTTGCAGTCTGTGGTTAGATGCTGAATTACATCTGAGTCAATTTGCAAAACTCCCCCCACTCTGCTTTTGTAACCCTTTTTCATTACAGATCTAGGTCATGGTTACAAAAGCGACTTATTCTAGCCATCTAACACAAACTTACAGCTGAAAGTATAATTTTATTTTGAGTAGGTGTCTGTGCAGAAGTCACTCAAACATATCTGTGTGTTTGCTTTGCTGAAAAGGACACAAACATTTCTGCAAAATCTGTGCGCTCGCAGCTGCTTCCTGCCCAGCTCCAGAGCCCATGGTGCTGCCAGGAAACTTGTCTGGATGCAGAGCCTCCTCCGAGGGAGCTCTTTGGATCCTCACAGTGGAAGCCCAAAGACAGAAATGCATCTCCCATCAGAACTGCTGCTGAAGAGGTACTGTGGCAGTACCTTGTAGGTAAGGGATATAAACATTCTACTAAATATTTATTATTTATGGTTCTATTGCTGTCCAGACACTGACAGCCCTGAAAGTGCGAGAAAAACTACAAGAGTTGTAATAGTAAAATGTGACAATTTATGTGGCAGCCTAAATCCTGCCCATTTCTTGACACTACCATTGGAAACATGACTAATTTCTTAAGGTAAACTCCCTAAAGAACTGTGGACATCATTTATAAAAGGTACTGGATGCACAATAAGAAGAGCGATGTGTACACCTGCACACATGGCTTCCAGCCTACATATTTTTATTCAAATGTAGCACTTCACTGTTGGCTTCAAATGTACCTGTGTCACATAGGGCATTTCTGTCCTGCTGGCAAAAGAAGAAATGAAAAACAGTGTTCTGAACTGAGGTTTCAGTTGCAATCCACAAGTTGCATGTGTTTCCAAGAGGTTGGCAATGGGTTCACAGCTGGTTATCTCTGTGCCTTGCTATTCGGCTCTAGGTTAGTAGCTATTTATCTTTCAGGGGTTTGCTCATACCTGGCTCCAGTGGATGATGTTCTGCACAGAAGTTCCAGCAGAGGTTTGGGCAATATACACATTGATTCGGTTCTGAAAGAGAATATTCAGTGAACATTCTCTTCTTCCCTTCTATGCAGATGTACCTCAAAACATATGCTACAGCAGTGTCATGTATCAATAAAATCAACAGAATTTGGAGTGGCATGATTGGAGACACCCTCAGATTTACTTCACATATGGCAGTGTGTCAGATTAGCACTGAAAGAGCAATCCCTAACAAGAACATTTTCCAAGATAATAGAATCTAAAAGAGTCTACAAGTGAGAAGGAATGAAGAAAGCCAGCAATTTAGACCCCAATCTGTGTGGTGTTTTTCAGAATTCTCTATCAGATTCTGTGAGAGAGGATCGCTGTTGGACAGAACAGCAAAGGGAAAATGCAATTTCCTGATGAATGCACAAATATTTGAAACAAAACACACCCTAATACTGCAGGGGTTTCTTATCAAGCTGCTGTGTGATCCTTCCTCAGTGAACACTTTCTGAGGAATTTTTTGAAAAATGCTGGAGAAAAATTTTGACTCCTAGGTGATCTGACCTACATCTGGACACAGAATGAGGTGCCCAGGTACGTCCTAATACTCTCCTACTCTGATGGTTCAAAGCTTGGAGAATGAGGACAAGGAGGAATATGTGTGTTCCTATCTGTGTTGCAAAGAGAAAACATGAAGCGGGTAGGCTTTTTATTTCTTCTTTTTCAGTGTGCCAGCATGGGAAATATCTCTGATGAGACCAGTAACCACAGTATGGCCCACCATACGGTGCCCTGGGTGAGGTCTGTCAGAAGGCAGACTGCAGAATTCTGGGGGACTCTGAGCAGCTGTCAACTGTAGAACTGTGCCAAGTGCTCTTCTGAGGGGAGAGGCAGTGGTTCCCTGCTAGAGATAGGGCAATCAGCAGAGACTGCTGTCCAGTGGTGGGGACTGTTCCCTGCAATGTGATACTAATAGAAATTCAGGATTCACACAACAGGATAGAAGGTGAATTTGGGGAGCTTAAGCTTAAACTCCCAGTACAGCTGGTAAAAGTTATACCTACCACATCAATGTTTTTCAGGTTACAGCCACCCAGATTGAAGAAGACACTTCTACAAAGCTTGGCAAAAGCTCGGTGGCTGCAGACAGGGGCTATTATCCTTGTTAGACACTCAGTATGGGGAAGGAATTCTCTGTTGCCAAGCATACGCTGTGAAATACAAAGGTAACATTGATCTAGCAATGTAAACACTTCTCCAGCAATATCAGTGGTTCTTACTTGCCTTTTCTCCATTTCTTAGATGATGTTCCCATAAACAAGTGAGAAATTACTTGGTTTTCAATTGCATCAGCCTGCTTGGGCATTACTCAATCTGGGTTGCATCACTTGTAATGAAGAGATAGGTTAAATGTTAACTCCAATTCACAGTTTAAGCTTTTATATCTGTTGTGGCTTTGCCTGGAGGAATCTTGGAAGTCTTTAAGGATTTGCACCTTTGTACCTCTCTGTGTGACCTGTCCCCATGCTGCGCTGTTGCCTCGGACTGAAAACTTTTCTTATTGCCCTGTCTGAACTTTCAAAGGCCTGACCACAAGGTAAACCTGTCCACAAGCAAATAGGGTTTCACAAGGCCCTATACTTTCTATTTATCCTTTTTAAGAGCTGAACAAACAAGTATATGGTTAAACAGTGGAAACCAAGATATCACACACCCTCAGCATTTTCTCAGGAAGGTAGAGGAGTTTTGTTGCTGGGCTTTTAGCATACTTAATAGCAGTGACAGGTGCCAATGCAAAGTAGAGTTTGATTTTTTGAGCCAGCTCTGGCATTGTTGAAAATGCAATGAAACCTGTGAAAAAAAAAAAGGAGTTAAACTCTCATGATTTTTACATTAGACTGATTTCAGTATTAATATGTGTTATTCTGCAGTGTCAATTTATAAGCAACCTTGTGGCTTGTTCAGAGACTATGCTACAGCCTAGATTTATATGAAATCTCTCTTCTCCATAAGTTATCAGCTTGTAGAGCTTTTTCCCTAATCAGGGAAATTTCTTTCTCTATTTTGCAGCTTTCATCTCGACTTGATTAAACATAGACGGACACTTCTGATGTACATGCATGTATTTCTTATACTATTGGGAAGAAAAGTCGTTTTTCTTCTGGTCAATCCAATTTTTTATTTTCTTTTTTCATGTGTACATCTGGTCCAAACTGGCCAGCTTCTCTCTCTGTACTCTCATCTTCCTGTTCTATTTTGGTGAACTGACCAGCTGCTGTTGGGCACACCCTTGAATCTTGGATAGAAACATGTTCCTCACACAACAATTTCCAGTAAAATTCTTAGTTGATACATTGCTGCAGAAGCACAATGCAGTAGCAGTGCATTTGATCTATTATACTTAATTAATTTTATAACAAATTTTAAATGCCTACATGTTGAAAATTCCTTATACTAACACAGTATTTTGTAACCACAAAGAGTTAATGAAAACTTCAGGTACATTCAGTTATTCAGTATCTTAAATCACATTTTACTCCTGTTTTCCGGAAGAATTCCTCTCTTGTGTGTAACTTACCAATAGTAGTACCTTGTGAATAGCCAATATAGTACAACTTTTCCTGTCCTGTTTTCTCCAAAATGAAATTTATCGCTGCTGGAAGATCAAACTTTGCCATCTCATCAAAACTGCAGGCAAGAGATTGAAAGAGAGGCGTGCATAAATTAAAAACCAGACTTTAATTCACTTTTTTATTAATAGCTTGTCAGCAAAGAAACAGTCTGACTGATTTAGTGAACCATTCAATTGTTCTAAGTTCTTTGTTTTTCTGGCACTGTATATGGAAGATACTACTCAAGGTTTTTTGGGTCATTGGGTTATAACACAGACAAGTGTTTGTGAGTAGGTGCCAAAACTGGCTCCTGGGCTGAGGAATGACTTGGAGATGGCCTGTGCAGGTTCCTGTGAGTTGTTCTGCTGCATTGCCTCTAGTTTGAAGAACCTGTTCAAGCAGTAATTCAGGTAGCCTCCATTACTATTACAGTTCACATGCTTTTATAGGGGCACCTCAGCAAGAGCGAATGCAAAGAATGCTTATTAAAAAGTAGCATATGTAAATCCCTGATTTAGCCAGCTGAAATAAATATGTAAGGGTAGGAAATGGATGTCCCCTTCAGTGATTCTGTCTACCTGAAAGCCCAGAATTCATCTTGATCAATGGAATATTCTTGATGTTTTCTTGACCAGCGATTCCCTCTGCTATTTCCCATCCAAACGTCAAATCCAGCATCAGCTAGTAGGAAGCCCAAGCTGTTGTTGGGCAGGTTTGTGACCCAGTTACTAGCATCTCCCAATAATCCATGCTGGAGAAACACAGCAGGTCTTGAAGCTGAAAAATAAAGCAAAACCGAAACAGTTTGTAATTGTTTTTATCTTTTTATTTCCTGGTTGTTCAGAGACTTTATTGTCTCATGTTCAATACCGGGATATTTTCCTGAATCAACAAATCATAAGAACAAAACCCCTCTTTCTGTAAGGGACAACTTCTAAGATTCTGAAAGAATTTATGGAGAGATCTGCCTGACACCAGAGCAATGTAACTTGGCACCCTCTGGTCATTATTTGCACAGCTCAGATACATCAGTTTGAGACTCTCAACACTGATACAGAGACGAAGGTGTGGGATTGTTTTCAGAGGTTTCCTTTATCCAAAATATGAATCAGACACACTAACCAGGTGTAAGCAAAAGGAAAGCAAAATTAGAAGCCAAAAAAGCTATTGCAAGGCTGGCTGATTAGGCAACCTTTATGTTATTTTTAATCTTTTTAAAGTTTTACACATCAACTCTTACTAGGAAGCATATGCTTCATATTATGGTGGATTTTTACTATAAATAGGTGTGCTTGACATTAATTCCATAGATCTTGCAGGTTGTTCAGGGCAGCCAGAACTTTTCACAAAAATTTCACTCATGTATACAAGCTTTGGTAGATGCTTTAAAAATACAAGTTATCTCTTTTGAGAATATGCCCTATCTAGGCTGGTGTTGTGTCATATTAAATTACTATACCTGGGCGTCCTTGGTTCTGAATACCATAAGGGATTCTGTTAATGGTAATGGTATAACCATCTTCTGTCATCACTTCATACTCCTCGCTGGGGTACCCTTTGTAAGTAATGAGCTCGTTCTAGGAGAGAAGGTACAAATGCATTTGCTTGCACAAGTTCAGTTCATATAAGATAGTCACAATGAAGAAATGTTAGAAAACAGGTACAGTTGGGGATTTAACCTACATACATTAAGCATCTCAATGTATGTAACGCTAAAGCAACAAAAAATATTCTTTTTTCTTTATATTATATCTAGGGGTTTACTACCCAGTTAAAATATGTTGTATAAAACCTGTATTACACTCCTGTCATACAATCATCACAAGCCCTTGCATTCTGGTGATATGAGTCCCTATAAACTCATAGCAGGACTTTATGAGCTGAGATGAGGTGTGTAGCTGACACAAGGAGCTCTCTGGGTGCAATGCTTCTGATTTGCTTTGATACCGCCTGGAACCAGTTATTTAAACTACCTTCAGAGAAATCCAGACAGCTTCACAACCATGGTTTGGTGAGCAGCATAGATGCAGTGAACACTGCTGAGAAGCTGACTACATTATGGAAAAAAAAAATCAGGCATTTGCATAGTGGCAAGGGAAATCCCTAGCATAACCCATCTTAAGCTCTGAAGTAAATATTACTTTTGACCTGCAACATTCCACCTGTTTTGTTACAAAAGAGGATTGGTTTTTATAACTTGTACTCAGAGAATTGCTCAGTGTATTTTGCCATGAAGGATGGAACCCCCAAGATTTTAAAAAACGAGAAAGAACCTAAGTAAGCTTGCTTGGCAAGAGGTGTTTTCCTGGAAATCTGGGCATTTCTGGTCTCTGCTGGTCACCACTAGTTGTTTATAGACTTCATTGCTGATGAAACGCTGACATTCCAGATAGTCATTCTTTCAAACAGGCAGGTAGTGCCAGCAATAGCAAACTGCTAACTGATATTTAAAAGGAAATTAAGTCTGGAGATTTACTATTTGCTTTAATTTCTATCAGAGAGAAGATGGGCTGTTAGACATGCAGGAGAAGAGAATAGAAGAGAAAGCAGTAGTACATACAATCACTAGAGAGGATAGTTAAATAAAGGCAGCTTATCTATCCTGGTATTTCTAACTCTTAGAAACCCCTCTGCTCTAAGTCATGAATAATATCCATCTTCAGGTCACTCCATCAACCAACTTACAATAGTCATAAAGGCTTCAGGATCCACAGCTCTCTTCATTCTTCTCAGTTCTTCTGAATAAGTAACTCCCTGAAACAAACGTGTCACCGCAACAAACAGCCATATCTTCTCCCTGCAGAATCCAATATATTCATCCGTCAGTAGTTCTCCTCTGCCCTTGCAATTCAGACAGGTTCTTTATTTTCTGATGAGCAAAGTGCAGTCTAATAATGAACAGGGCCAGACTGGTACTCCCTGCTTGTTAGCTAAGTGGAACAAAGCTGACTTCAAACACCTCTCTGAGGGTGTTGGGCAGCAACCTGGGCTCTCTGCTAAGGTTTGGACTAGGATGTTGCTCTTGACCAAGGCAAAAGTATCAATGAATCCAAGAGAAGGAGCAAAGCTTCTGGAGAAATGAATTTCCCCCATTTGTCTAAGAAGTAGGTCACTGGCATTACCATACCATGCATTTGACCTGTAGGTGAATTCGGAAACATTTCTGGCCAACTCTGTGAAACACAGAGTTATCGGGTAACTTGTAAGTAAATTAATCACTGTCACAGTGAAGCTTTCAAAGTGGAGATAACCAAATTGTGGGATGGTTAGTGGGAAAAAGTAAAAACAATTGCAAATAAAAAAAAATAAATATTTATCATTTAATTAAAAACTTAGAAACCTAAATAAAGCAGTTTTTTATAGTTGCAAAACTTATACAAACCTGCCTAATGACAAAATCTATCCACTCCATGAGATGATGATGGATAAAGGAAGAGAACACTTTGCTAAATTTAATGCTAGGTAGAGAGTGAGTGCAGGGACATCCAGTTTTGTTAGGCAAAAAAAGGAACAATAAAAACCTGGGAGGCAGCTGTACTGCTTAGATGCACACATACAGCTCCACTGTCTCCGAAGGCCGGCACACTCTTGGCTCAGTGTTTGTATTAGCATCTTTTCTACACTATATAACCCCCCAGAGGCCACATCTAAACTTGTCCCAGTGATAATCTTTCAGTCAGACTGATTCAGCCAAAAAATATATTGCATTTATTGTTTTCCTAACCAAAAAGGCTATTTCCCCCCCAAATAACATGAACAGCATTTTTTTTTCTTCTCACAGAACAATTTATACACCAACTTCCTAGCACTAGGTTCTGGTACAATCTGTTGGAAGTACTTAGCTCCTTTTGTAGATAAAGAGACATTTAGAAACCTTTGTTTTACTGAGCTAGCACCCTTTCTTTTGGTTTAAAGTCACAACTTTTTGATTCTCTCGATTGCCATCTTCCCATAGCTCTTCAGCTACCCCAGGGTTACCTAAATTCCGGCTAGGTGAGCCAGGCCTGAATCTCCTTAGTCAGAAGGAATCTTGTGAGAAATAGCCATACTTTCATCTACTTACAAGCAAAACAACACAATGAAATACATTTGTTCCCAAATAGTAAAGCAAGTCCTCAAACTCAGGTTTCATACCATCTTTTGCAGCTCCCATGAAGACTTCACCAGTTTTGGATCATAAATAAATCAAAGCATTACTGACCTTGTGCCCCAAGTCATGTGTTTGGCTGAGCAGCTGCGGCTGCAGAAGAATGAAAACTCAATTCCTGGCTGTTTGGAAGCGGTGCTGGCAGTGAAAGGATGGTCATGCACTGTTTTTTTCCCCAATCATGCAGCAACTTGACAATAAGCCTCTGTTTCTTTCCCACTACTCATTCCTACTATCACTCCAGCTTTTTCCTGATGCAGCACCAGAAAGGGGTGACTCCTTTTATTCTCAAACCTCATGCTTTTCAGCTCCTTAGCCACCACAGCTCTTTTACTATCACAGGTGGTTGGATTTTTAAGGAGAATACCAGCGTCTGTAGAGTGGCAGAGCAGGATCAGGAATTTTGAAAACAAATATATTCATAGATAGACCTTATCATATCTAATGAAATTGTCAATAGACCTGCAACAATTTTCTCTTTTGCTAACAACCTACCAATTCCAGCTTCTCATATTATCTGGAAGGGAAGAAAGGAACTCTGATAACTCTATTGATGTTACTGCACATATTTTTCTTTTATTTTTTAATGTTTTTGTTGCTGTTCCATAATTCTACATTGTTGCTGGAGTGGTTTCAGGGGATTTTCCTCCATTTATATTTCACCTCTTAAATGGCCACAGAATTTAATGGATATTCCCTAAATGAATAGTTATGAACCTAGAAGGCTTTTCTGGAATCTGTATGGACTCAGAAAATGTTGCGGAGATGGGCACATGTGTCAGTTGTCTCAAGCATACTCTGAGTGAGGCAGAATTGTTCAGCAGTGGAAATTAGGTAGGCCTTAATAGAGAGTCCAGATGGGTCCTTTTTAAGGCATTCAGGACAGTGACCTTTTAAGTCTCTTGTTTTTGTGGAGGACAAGCCCAGTGCAGCCACGTTCCACCACGAGTGGTGTCCTCACTACAACAACACAAGTTTTGCAGAAATATCAGCGAGGATCTTCTTGGATTTTTATCACTTGTGTACTCTGGTATAAAGCTAGTGGGTTTTCCATTCTGCATGCTACAGGTATTTTTAAATCTTGAAAGTAATTATTCTGTCTTGTTAGGTTCCCAATTTTTATCCCTTCAAATGTTCTCTCTGTCTCACAAATATTGTTTATCCACATAGAATAGATCAGCTTAAACACTGAGATGAACATTCACCAAGGTTTTGAGCAGGATTTGGTATTTCTACTTATATTACAGTTTGCGTGCTTTTTTCTTGCAGTACTGCCTGTGGTTAGGATTAGAAATATTCAATATATCCTCAGAAGTTATTTTCTTTAATATTTACAGATCAGAAAGAATTATGAAAGAAAGTGTCAGGAGAAGACCTGTTCCTACACGACTTGTTTTCAGGCCTTGAAAGAGAAATAGAAACATCTGAGTTCAGTTTCTGGCAGCGAATTAGGAGAGGAAATGATTTTTAAAGACCTGGTTTAGAACATGGAGTGTTTTCAAATATTGATTCTACACGCAGGATGGGATGTTTTTTTGAATTTTCTCACTATTTCCTTTATACACTCCAAGTTCTTTCATCTTTCCTGTAAGAAAAGCAAGTTTCCACCTTTTAAAAATCTCAGTGTCTTTTGAAGCTCGACAAGAATTTCATGAGTAAACTGTTTAAATGTGTACTTGCTGTTAAGTATCTCATGCTATCCTAAGTCATTAAGGTGTGCTATTAACACACTGTGAACAAAGCCAGCTTCATTCTTTAGTGCAAAATAATCCCCCAATAACAAAAAAACTCACTAAAATGTTCCATAAATATGGCATAATACCATAAATAGCAAATGACTGGATAAAGTCATTGCAGGCAGTATGTGTTTGAAGTGAGTATTCGAGATGGGTAAAGAAGGTGAACCAGGGTGAGTGTTGCTTTTTTTAAAAAACAAGACATGCACACTCTGTTGTAAATTGTCAGGTTTTGGTGGAAGTTTCTCACACTATAATCACGTGTGGAATTCACTGGAAATGCTTAAAGGCTGAGATGTTGCTGTCAGAGTTGTGGCTGCATCTTCACAAGAGCCGTCATATGTTAATGAACTTTAAACTGGCCAGTCTAGGTGCCCTCATGTAAATCTGTGATTATATAAATAGTTCACTACAAGCTCAATTTATGAAGCCCCGTCTCTTTCCAGTGCTTTTCATGGATAAAACTCCTATCAATGTACAGAATATAATCCCCAGCATTTTCGTGTTTTCTGCAAACCTTTTGCTCTTTCCATTCCTTCCTGCTGCAGGAATTGGACCTGGCTCTGGAAATGACTTAGGAATGGAAGATATTTTTATACAGCTGAATATAGCAGTTCATCATGGATCAAATATGTCCTTTTGGCTTCTTCATGCAGCTAGTGAACATGGTTATCAGAAATGTTTGGCTATTTTAGGTATGTTAAGGAGGGCCTTTAAGGGGAGGCATGCTTTATTGAGAGACAGACTTGTTTTTGTGGAAGTTGCCGTCCAGGAGTCTCCAAGGGAACACATAGCAGCAAAAACAGAAGGATCCCCTTGTGCACTCATATGGCTTTAAAAAACATTTCATCTCATAATGGTGTAAACAGTTGCTTCCTGATAGTGAGAAAAACACTGAGCACTAAGCACAGGGTCTAATAGTGTGCTCTCCACTGAGTCCCTGGGATAATACCTTGTTCCCAGCCACATACAACAACTGCCCTCAGCCACCCAGCCCATCCTGGAGTGCTGTTGGCCCCCAGCACAGGCGTGTTTTGGGGGTAAAGGCAGACCCTCCCTATTCAATAAAGACCCTACACCTCCAAACAGCAAAGGAACTGCTCTCAGTGGAGTCCATACACACAGGCAGAAGTGCAGAAGCATAAAGCACTAGCAAGAACAGGTGCTGCTTGGGTGAGAGATTCTTCTCAGCTCTGTCAGGCCTGCGAAAATATTTCTGGTGTTCATCATCAAGGTCAATGGGCTTGCCTGGAGATCAGCAACTGGGCTGAGTGGCACAGTAAGTAATGAGTGAGGTAGCTCTGCATTGGCACGTAGATAATTATGAATCTTTTGTGTGACAAAGGCAAAGTAAGAAGTGTCAAAGGAAGGGCTTGTGAGGGACAGAGAGGGCTGCATGCCTGTCTGTGCTGCTCACACTGCTGACACCTTGTCTGGAGATGTCCCAGGCAGCATTGTCCTCATGCTCAAGTGACAGTTACCTATAGAAGGGGCAGCTTGCACATGAAAAGCTCAGCACTAGCCTGTCTGTGAACGCATCCAAGGGAAGTACAGCTTGCGAAAAGAGCAATTATTCCCACAATACTTTCTGGCTGATGCTGAAGTTTGTGACATGTATGCAAGGCAGAATTTCTTCACCTCCGAGGGTGGATGAAGATGAGGTCTGTGTTGCAATTTATGAGCTTCACATTGTTCAAATTGTTTTGCCTGGCAATCTGAAGACAATTTATTTTAACTTTCTGCTAATTTTGTAGTAATGTATACTGTAGTAACAATATCTTGTTACCTCCATGGTGACAAGGTATTAATTATATTGACTATAATTAGAAAAGAAAGGAATTTACACATCTGCCTACATGTGTGGAAAGCTGAAAATTACATATGCTTGTCCTGCACTTGTTGCTAAATGAAATTTCATGTATTGAAATTGAAATTGAATTGAAATCCTCTGGCAGAAGAGCCGGAACCAGTACGAGCACCGTGCAGGCCTTGCACTGTGTGCAGCAGTCTCCTGGTCAGCGTGGGCACTGAGCACTGGTAAGCACAGACTGAAAAAGTCTCTGGTCAGCTTCGTGCTGTCATCAGCAGGACCTACCCAGCTGTTTTTAGGGTCAAAGGGACTTTGGACAGAGGGGCTTCAGTTTTTGTTAATCTTTGGAATTAAAGTAAGGTGTTTGCTCTGGGAAAGAGGGACGGTGCTGGGGAGGTTGGAGACAGCATCACAAACCCTCTGTCCTCCATTCAAACTGTGATTTTTGCACACCGGTAACTGGGTTGAGTGGGGGCTGAGTTAGCAACACCCCAGAGTGGGCTGACACTCCAATTTCTCTTCCTATGAACACCTTTCTCCGTGCCTTCTTTCTGCTGGAAAATTCTCATCAAATATGAATTCTGCTACTAATCATCTCCATCATGGTTTGCTCATTCTTTTCATGCATTAAAACCAGCTTCCCCCTAACTTCTGCTATGGCAGCAGGTTAGTTAGTCATGGACTTGTCTTTCCAAATTGTAAAGCACTTATTTTTTCAGTAGTACCTTTATACATAGGAGGAATTTCTTTTGAAACAGAAAAGGTTTTGCTGACTCATAGACCTGATCCTTTTTCTTTAAAAAGTGAAGATACAGTTACCAATACAAACTAATGGTTTGCTCTGAGCATGAACATTAATTTTCCCATGTGAAAAAAAATACACTGTAAACAATGAAAAATTAAATATAAAGTAATTATAAAATTAAGATGATTACTTTGTGCTTAAGATGTAAAATATTGTTTTGATCTTTTGTAAGCGAAAATGAACATGATCAAAGTACTTTAACCTTAGCTATAGAAACACACTTTAAATAGCAAAGCTGCTTATCAAATATAGTCTGTGTTTTCAATGGAAGCTTTCCCTTATAAAGACAAAATTTGCCTGCTGACCCCAAAGTGATACTTTCCAAACCAAATGAAGAACCTACGTGTTCTATTTTACTTATGTCAACAAAATGTTTCATACTCTTGCTACATGAAGGAAGTTAACCTCTAAAATGTTTGTGCCAACACATAGTTCCACAACAGTGCACTGAGGACAAATGAAACTTATGGACCTCTTTTAAGCTCTGCTCCACTGAATGTTGCACTAGACACCAAAAGTTTTCATTAAACAAGGGAGTATTCGTTCATTAAGACAAACAAGAGCAGACAAGCGTATAATTTTTGCCATCCACAAATAAATACATGTCTTTTTGATGGTCAGGATGACCTCTTTGCTTTGGAAGCGTTTTGTGAAGGGTCTTGAGGCAGGAAGATCCCTTTGCAGAGGGGTCTCGTGGCTGTTTCTCTCCCCTGAAGCAGATAGTAGTGGCCATCTGAAAAGTAGTCAGTTCCCAAAGTGTGTGTATGAGGACACTGAGTCCCTCTCTGTTAGTGGGACTGTCAATCTGGAGGGGAGAGGCTCCAATATTAGAGGAGAACAGGTCTGAAAAGCTGGTAATTTGTATTTTCCTTTTGAAAACCAACAGGACAACTAGTCAGGTCTTCACTGTCCAAAAATTTGTGGCGTGGTGATCCTCAGGCTGATTCTGGCCTGAGCTGGCAGCAGCCTTACAGAGCAGCACACAGGGCTACCAGCTAAGACCTGGCCCTGGCAGCACCACTTTTAGGGTCTGCACCCCTTGCACTGCTCCCTGTCCCTCAGCTGGCAAGGTTGGGCTGACATCTCCCTGCTGCAGCAGTGCCCAGCTAAATCAGATCAGCACTGGTTGGATCTACAATCTTGCTCAGGTCATCCTGATATCTTGAAATAAGTGTCTGGTGTCCATGTCTAACAACTGGGACTTTGGGCCACTCATTGCTGTTATTGGATCTTCTCAAGTAATTCTGATCTCCAGGGCTTTTGTTTCCTTCCTGTGCTTCAGCTGGCACCTCCAATTAGGAGGATTTTGTGGACAAACTGTCCCTGCAACTTGTCTGAACAGCTTGTAAACGGCAATCTTGTTAACCTGAATGAATATTCAAATAAGTATATGAAAATCGGGTCTGGAATCCTCCCCTTCGTGCCCTAAGGGATGGCAGATTTTTTTTCATGTAAATCATTAATCATGTCCTAATTACAAATTGTACTGAAAGAGACTTTAGAAAATGGATTACTGGAGATAAAAATGTAACTTCTTTTTTGCCTTGGGAAAAAGAAAATATCTGAAAGAAACATTTAAACAAAATTTTAACAGGCAGGTAAATTCTTGCAGCTAGCAATATTGTAAAAATTTTAATTTGATCCTCTCAGAATTATTTTTTGTTTAATAAATCATTCCTTAAGCACTAGATGAAGCCACCCTGTTTTCCTGTCAGTTTGTACCTTACAGTTGATTGCAGGTTCCAGTCAAATATTTAGGGTATCTATCTTGCTCTTCTTCCTCTTCTAATTTCCTAATCATGCTGCAGTGTTTACTGGTCAGGACACTGCAATCCTTCTCTTCTAGTTCATCAACGTTTTGTTATCAAACAACAAAGCCTTAATTACCAGGGAACATGAGACAAACACACAGACAGCAATCCCCTGAACATTATTCCTTTAGGAAGGCACCTGAGCCATTCCCCCTTAAGCCTTTCAATAAAATCACTGTATGCTTCTACACTCCTGCTGGATTGCTCATCTTCATGTTTTGAAAATGGATTGTGCCATTGCAAAACAAAATTTTTTAGACTAGTATAATTTTCAAATAATGAAGACATGCACAAGTACTTTTAATAAATGAGTTATTTGATATTATGGACCCTCTGCAATCAGACTCACCCCTAAACTTATGGGCAATGTGCAGTGCCAAATTTTATTTCCACAGAAGGCATTGGGTTAGGAGGCACCCTGAAGTTAGTGCCACTGTTTTTTACATGGGTGTGCATGGTTCACTTATAACAAGTGAGGAACTGAAATTAGACCAGTTCAGAGAAAATGAGATGCACCCAAAAATGGAGTTCCCAGTCTCCAAGGATGTAAGTGGAAAGAATGATTGCCATTTTTTGTACTGTGAATTCTCACCTGGCATGCTCAGCACCCTGGAAGTTGTTCCAGATTGCACAGAAGTGAACCACATCTCCATATCAAGTTCTAGCAAAGGACATTGAGGAAGGGCACTGGGATGCTCTGTGGAAGGAGACAGCCTTGCCTTCCCCACTGCAGGATTGCTAAAATCAGCAGGTGTTCCAAATGATGCTTCCCCCACACGTGATGCCTTCCACACACGACGCTGCCGCTGGCACCAGGGAGGGGGAGCAGCATGAGGGGCAGGTGAGCTCTGAGATGGCTTCTCTGACCACTGGTCTGTAATTTTCACTTGGGACTGCAAAGAATTACAGCCCTGGACTTTATTTATTAGAGAATCAAAGCCAGGGCTAGATAATTACTTATGGCAAACTGACCTCTATGTGGTACACCAGCCGTGAGCTACCAATGGGTAAAATAATAAATACAGGGTGTATATGCACACAGGGTGTGCTCATGCAATCCTATGCTCACAATGGCTACTTTTTCTCTCACATGGCAGTTCATTTCCGAGACAATTTTGGGGAGCACATTTTTGCAGAATCACAGACTTTCAGGCACTAATCTCTCTGCTTTTTTCCTTTTTCTTCAATCCTTGGTCACTATTACCTGTGAGACACTGGCAAAGAGTGTAGAGTAGCCAAAGAAGGGTTTACTCAACACACCAGTAATCAGATCCTGGATCCATCAGCAAGGAGCCAGTGGGATGTAGTGCTATTTCAGATGCCCTTGAGAACCTTGCCTGCCTCTGGGATTTGACTCAGACTTTGCATGTATTCATTTTGGCTGAACTAGTTTCTTGCTTGATCATACCTGGACTGTTTTATCTTAATCTGCTAAAGATTGCTTTATTTACAAAACTATAAATAAATAATGAAGACTGGATTTTCCGGTAAACTTCACTTGGTTTATGCAAAGCAACAGCCAGAGTTTCTGGTGTAGATGAAATTTTTCATTTCTGATGACTAATGGGCACAAATTGTTTAAAATCCTGAACATCAGTGGTCTGCAAAATTTACACTGTATGCAGCTGAACGTTATAGGGGGGGAAAAGGATGAAAGACATGGTCATTTATGAGAGGAATTCTAAACATTTTCCCTATCCCAGGTGATGCAGACCAGTCAGTTCTGCGCATTTAAAGCCACAAACAAGTTCTCCAGGATCAGCAGGTGCTCCCTGTTTTCAGGATTTTTCTCTGTGACAGAGGCATTGCTTTGGATAAGATCTGTGTCTGATATCCTCATGTAACTTCAGGAGTAGCAATCTTTATGGAAATCCCAACCAACCTTTCAATAAAATCTTCATAAATTCATTAATTTATAACATCATTGTAATTTAAATTGTGTTTTTTAATAACTGTGGCAACTGGGAATTATTAGCATGATTATACCTGGTTTGATATCATCATTGGACTTCAGAATACTTGGCAGATAATCTCACAGTATTTTATCCAGTTCTCTGATGTTGTAGAGATTAGAGGGTTTTTTGTTTGTTTCTTTGGTTTTTTGTTTGTTTTTCTATTACTGATATATCTGGGTTTGGTATTCAGCCTGGTGGTGAGGCTACTTTACACCATCATGACTTTTCTAGCCATGGTATATTTTCTTACCTGCAACAGACTTTGGCTTGCAGAGATCTGTCCAACACAGAGTGTGTGTATAACCATACATTTATTAGCTCTGTTAGCATGTGAGCCCCAGGGTCTGCTGCCTTTGAAACATCAAATGCACGATGCATCAGCTACCCGGTGTGCACACAGGCAGTTCTGTCTGAGAAACCACAGTCAGAAATAGTGTCACTGCACCTAATTGGAGACAATCACCCTGATATTTCCCATCAAAGCAATGTGAATTTACCAAAGTGACACAAAATGAAATAGCAGGCTCTCATTAGGCAATGGACATTGTCTTGTTTATTAGTAATAGATAGGGGTGGTCATTTAAGGTGAACCTGGTTTGCTAAATACAATCATAGCAAGGAAAGGTGTGATAGCTCCTGGATGAGCTGAGGAAAAACTGGTCAGCTCCAGCAATGGTGCTACAAGGACAAGCCATTCCCACACACATCCTGGCGTGCCAGGGCTCACTGTCCCAGGCACTGACCTCCCTCTGCACAGGGAGGTGAGACTCACTGTCCTGCTGCTCCTGCCACAAAACCACACGGCAATGCTGCAACAGCAGAGTATTGCACAGTGTTCAAACCATCTCAGAATTAAAAAGCTGATGGAAAAGTTAGACAGGGCTACTAATCATCATGGATCCATGTTTGCTTATGTTTGCTATATTTGCATTTTTTTGAGTCTGTCTTCTGGTCTTTGAAGGGGAGACAGCAATTTCCTAATGTATGTGGCAATTTCAGTTCCAAATACAACTATATGCTGTCATACTTCTGCTCAGATGGAAGGAAAAAGAAATCTCCATTTGTTCTCTCCTGCTTTTCATACACATCCATTTATGAGCGATTCATCCAGGGCAGAGTAAGTTTATAGACTTGTGAACTCAGAGGTCCCTTAAAGTTTCTCATGACTACTTTGAATAAATGGGGTTTAAAACATGATTAAATAGATCAAATGAAATATAAACCACAGTATATTAAAACAGAAATTCTACTTGGCTTCAGTTCTTAGCAGCTGTTCTGCACAGGTATGGAGCTATGTACACACCTGCTCAACTTCACAAGAAAGCTTTTCATAGATGTCAAACTTTTCTTTAAAAGGATAGAACAAAGGCAAAATGCTATTAATAAAATTATCTTTCATCTTAGTAACTACAGCATTAAAATCATTGTAAAACAGATGAATGTTTTCAGGAATATGATTTAACTTGTAATTTCTAATTACTGTTAAGTGAAAGTGATTAAAAATTATCATTCCTAATTTTCTACTTGAGGTTAGCTGAATTCCATTCAACTTGTAATTTTGACTGTGCTTGCCTGAGATATAAAATCTTATTAATAAGAAAAAACACTCATCTGAATGGCTGACCTGAATGCCAGTAACATGTGGGTTACAATCCTATAAAAAAGGTTTAAGAAATTGCTCAACTTGATTTTTCTTACACTTCTGTTTTTAATTCTTTTACAGACTTAGCTGGTTGTAGGGCAGTTATTCAAATAATTACTTTTTCAATAAAAGTATTGAGTAACAAAGCTCAGCTTGTGCATGGAAGTTCTGTGAAGTCCAGAGTGGCTGCATGAGCATTTCACAGGTGACACAAGAGTTTTCACAGGTATATAAGCAAGTAGCAAGAAAGAAGAGAGTCTGTGCACAATGGCACACAGGACATTGTTTTGGGGCAGAACCAGCACAGTGGCTGCAATAGCATTTCCATGGCAATATAATTCCATGTGGTATTTTTTACTTACCTTGTTTGGTAGTTTGTCTCACAAGATCTGTCATGGTGCCCTGTCTAGATACACAGTATTGATGGAGTAATTCATGTCTGAGGCACAGTTTCAGGATGAGCAGCACTGAAACTAACAGGTTTGAGGCATTCTTAATTGTAGCTGTGAGACACAAAGCAAGAGATATGTTTTGCTATTTTGTGCCAGCTTTTCTGTGGTTGAAAGTGCTATGTAAGTAGAAAACAAAAGATGTGGAATTTCGATTTAGAAGGAATCCACTGAAATAAGGAACTGTTTTTGATTATCAGTTGGAAGTGAAGAAAACATGAAACAATGAGGTTTATAAAATGATTACAGTGGAAATGCAGTATTTTAGTACTGGAGAAGAGCCAGGAAAATTAATGACAAAAGCAGATCCTTCTTCATTTCCAAACCAGCCAGAAAGAATTTGTTTGCAATTTCCTTCTTAGGGCAATTCCATGAGAGACGCTGACAGTAAGGTTGTCATATTTTTTACACGGTCACCACAGGTAGCCCCAATGTGAAACACATAACATGTCTATGCTGGAGAAGACACTGAATTTCCATTTCTACAGCTGATGATTTCTTCTGAGCTTGCAGATGCATAAGAAACAGATGCTGAGATGGAATAATAATTAATTAGAGACAAATAAGATGGAGTTCACTTTTCTGCCTGGGCCTGGGTTTTTGAGGGAAAGGTGCTGCTAAAGGGTGAAATTTCCTTCTCGAGTTCAATCCCCAAAGAACTTCTGAGATCAAGCTTCCTTGCCACGGTGCTGCAAAGTTATATATGCAGAAAGGGCTGGGAACTGTCTCCTCAAGAGGCACAAAAACAAAAGAAGTAATAAAGACCCCAGAGCAAGTCTCCCCACCTTGAAAGGGAGAAATGGAATGACACTATATCAAATTCAAAAGTCCTATCATTATACCAAATTCCCCCAGAGAATTTTACTCGAGTGTGGCTTAGAGAGTAGCCAGTGTAGAAGAGTTTCTTCTCTTCAGTTTTGCAAATGATAAAAACTTTCCATGTTCTTCTGCTTTCTCATGCTATTGAAGGAAGTAACGCAGTCTAGCAAAAACATTACTGAAAAAAACCAAAATTGCTTTTTTTTAATGGGACAAATGCTTTTATAAAATTTTTGTTTATGTTTGTTTGGTTGGTTTGGTTTGGTTGGTTTCTTTACATACTGCATCAGCAGGCATCGAGAGTTGGAAGGTGAGGTTTACCAAAAAATTCCTGGAAAAACATAACAAGTTAGCTAGGGCTGCCATATAGTCTCTCTTTTCTGGGCACATTCCCAGGGTCTACTTCCTTCTTTCCTTCTAGGCACAGTTTGGAAGATGTGAGCCCCCTCTGCAGTGCTGAAAGCCTCATCCAAAACTGCAGCTGCAAGTGTGTCTCTGCAGGGAATGTGGGGGCAGTCGGGGAGCTGGGTGCCAGCAGGGGGCTGGGGGCTGACAAGCAAGGTTGGGCGGCTGGGTGTACCAAACACAGCTGCTCTTACAGAGGAGTTTTGGAGAGGAGGGGCAGGAAGGAACTGTACAATCAAGTCACAGTGCATGTAATTTTGTTTAGTGTGACTTAATCGAGACAATATTTCCTTTTAAATAGTGTTCTGGAGGTGAAAAGTTTGGGGTGAAGAAGTGGCTGGGCAGAAGGAGAAGATGAGAGTGGGATAGGGATTAGTGTTAAGATGCTGTCCACAACTTCCGCCTGAGCTGTAGGAAGCCTGGGATGTGATGAAGAAGATCTGCCAATAAACATTACTCTTCCCATTTTTCAACTTTTTACTTATTTTTTTTTCCTGTCTGACATATGGATTGCTTCTTTAGTCTGTGATCCAAAGACTTGGGTTGGTTCCTGGTGTTTGCCTAGAGCCTCAAAACAAGACTCAATAAAAACACATGCTGAATGAATAATTGAGGATTAGAATCCAAGAGGTACCTCAAACATTCATTAGGATATAACCTACGCAGTAATTTCACTAGTGGTATGTCAGCTGATATATGATGGCGGGAAACCATATTCCTGTTTATGCATCATGCCAAGCAGACAAGGGAGCTGACAGCTCCAAGCAATCCCAGGCAGGTTTGGGATCTAGTTTCAGTTTCTGTAACTTCCCTCACAACACAATATGGGAGGCCAGCCAAAACAGAAACTGCGTTTCTGTCCCAGCACATGGGAGAAGCTCCTGACTGGGATAGGAGAAGGTGCAGGGCTGAAGAGTGGCAGAATTGCAGTTATGTTTGTATGCAGCATTTGGAATCAAGTGGAGACAGGTCCTCCCCTGCATGTGGATATGACTCAAGACTGAATCAGAAGCCACTAGTGCCACTGATGCTGATACTGGTGTTTGCTGATGCGAGTGTTATGGTTACAGGCTCAAGCAGGGCATTTTTGATTTTAATTACTGACTCTGGAGAAACTGAAACTTTTCTTTCCAAGTGTGCTTTATTTTCCTGACATTGCTGTTGCTTGGGTAAAACATCAATTTCCACGTTTCAAATATGGAGCAGTACTCAGAGAAACGGGGCACCAAAGTCGCTGTGGGGATTTAGGGAGTTAGGAGGGTGACTATCCTAGTCCCTGCTGTGAGGTGGGAGCACTGCAGTGGGGCAGGTAATGTGCCTTTCTCCAGAGCTCTGCAACAACTGCTTGTGAGTTGGAAGAAAAGAGGAATTGTAAGTGAAGCTTGCACAGAAGTCTGATTTTCCTGCATATTAAACTTGAAATGGAGCAACTGCTTGCAACATACCAGCTCACTATGTTTTGATGGGGGCTGTCAAGTAGCATCCTAGAGTGTTTCCAATTCACATGTAAAGCAGGCAAATATTTCCTGATGCAGGGGAATCTTTGGTGCAAATGTTGAAGGAAACAATTTCTGCCAGGATTACCTCACAGAGTTTCACCTTACACATGTATTTCTTTTGGATGATTCATCTCATTTCCTTTCAGTATGCGAATCCACAGGAGTTTATAGCTTTATGCACTCTAACTCCATGGATTAATCTCAATGGACCAGCCAAGTAATGAATTTTTGCAATGCAGGCAAAAATTACATAGCAGAGTTCATGTAGTGGTGTGTGGACTTACAGTTCAGGCGACTCATATTTAGATACAGTGCACTGCAAAGTTAAAATTAATAGCATCAAGTTCTCCCTCTTTTACTTTACCTGCAATTACCATGCATATATGAGAGCTTTTCTCATACAGACCCCCCACAGCCCTCTACAGCATCTCTGGTGCTTTCAGTAGCCCCTGGAATGGCTCTCACAACTCGATGTAGGGAGTCGGCCAACAGAGAAGTGCACGCTTGAGTGAATAATCTCTGAGGCCTCTGCAAAGTCATCTGACACCCCCTGAGGTCGAACATTTCCTCTGCACTGGGTTTTAAAGAAAGCCTGAGGCTTTGTTTCTTTGAGCAGTTGAGCAGCTCTAACAGCCTGCTGACTCTGAAAGAGGTCCTTCTATCCCACATCCCCTTCACTTGTGGCTGGCCCTCCCTGAACTTTTTTGGCTGATTACCCAAGAAGATAGCCACCTGCTTTCTTTTTCCTAATGATTGTTCCTCTGGGCTAACAGGTCTGTATGCTGATGGTGCTGGAAGGTGGCACCAGGGGTGGGATGTGTGGTGAGGAGCAGAGAGGGGGATGTACAAACGGGCTCCTTGGCAGAGAGAATGTGGGAAGCAGTTCAGGTGCTGTTTGAGGTGCAGCTTGTCTGCCTGTGAAGGAGCAGCCACTTCCCCAGCATGGATGCAGGCTCTTAGCAGACTCTGGGGTGAGCCAGCCATGGACGTTCACTGAGCAGGCAATTTAATAGGATAGAAAAGACAAGAAGCTTTTTTTCCCCCAGCCTTTATCTCCTGAACCAACTAGTTGTGGGGTTGGAGCATGCAAGAAAAGCAACCAGGTCTAGTGCTGGCTCCATGAAGCCTGAAAACACACCTCACCTGTAGCTTCCTCCAGTCTTGGTTCTGAAGGGAAATCTACAACAGACTTTTAAAAGATGAGGCTAAAAATGGAAACCTAATTGTGCAGACTAACAACTGCAAACACATTTTAAGCACTTCAACAGAGCAATGAAATTAGCTCTCTACACACTTCAAAGTGCCAAAGGTACTGTCACCAGATTGCTTTGCCCCTTGCCAGCTGGCCCTGCTTCCCTATAGGTACAAATCATGGGGCTGGCTGATCGAGTGGCTGAAGGATGAAATTTGTAGCAGAGCATCTGTTCCCACCCAGGAGCTTTGCTGAGGGCTAGAAAAGAGTCTAGAGTAGTACAGTCTTTCTCTTGTCAGCAGATTGCTAGAGATACTGAGAGCAGTGCCTTTTCAATGAAGATTATCTCCCTGTGTGCAATTAATTATGCAATGTTCAAAGCAGAGCCTTGGATGATGCAGAAAGCTGACTTTGCTAATGAAAGTGGCTCAAATTGCAGAGCAGATGTGTGGTCAACTTGGGAAGCCAGCTCTGCCTTTTTGGGCAGAGTAGGCCAGGGTGGGTATCCTGTTAGCAGGGCTGGGTTGGGACCTTGGTTGGTGCAGGTGTTTGTCACCAGCTTTAGAGGAAAACAGCTTTATATTTTATCTCCTAATGTGATGAATACACCAAGTTGAGGGTGAAGCTGTGGTTGGATCCTGGACTTGCTGCTATCAGCTGTGCAGTGTTAACTGGGTGCAATTATCTGAAGATATTTCTACGGGTGCAAATCCACCCCAAAGGCACACGTATACGTGACTCTTCTCCAGCGCACCATGATAGGGTGGAAGGTTAATTTCTGCAGTCAGTAACAGGAAGTCTCTAATGCATGTATCATATTTAGAGCAGATTAATACCAGCTACTATTTGAAATGTTGGTGATGCAACAAAAAGGTTTTTGTCTATGTCTCAGTGTAGGACTGACAAGTGTGTGTAATCCTTCATAAGCTGCTCTTGCCAACAGTTTCATTATTAAACACAGGCAGTCAAATATCGTGAGTCAATATGTTTCATCATCTTCTTCATCCATATCACAAATTAGAAGTCACTTAAAAAAGAGTTTATTAAAAAGTAGCACTGGTTTCTTATCTCAATTGCCTTCTGATTACACTTTGATCTACACTGCTTTTCTAAAAGAATATGGTAATTCCCTCTTGGAGAGCTGAGATCTTAAATAGAAGAAATAATGTATTTACAAGAAAAACAGCCAGCTAACTGGCTTCTACCTTATAAATAATCTAGCAAGTCCCAGGAACCTTCTGTAATTACCATCACTTCCCCCCTGTGCTGTGTGTCTGGGCTCAGAGCAGTTATAGCTTTTCATCCCAACAGCAGCGACAGTGTGGCTTCTTGTCCATGTCCGAGGAACCCACCTGAGCTCTTCCCACACGTCCTCAGGTGGGAGCTGAATAGGAGGGAAATGCTTGATTATGACTGAATGGTCCTCAAAAGACAGAAATTATGCCAGGATTAAGCCAGGGTTAAGGGGTTCAGGGAAGAGCTGGCATGGAAGAAACTGGTGGGACAGTATGGTAATTTTATTATTGCCTTTGCCATCTGAGGGCCATAATTACACACACTGGAGTTACACACAGTCTGCTGTGCCAGCATGGGGCTGAACCTCAGGACTTGGGTTGCCATACCATCCCAAAGTTCTTCTAATGCAAGGGGGCTGTCCAAGCAGGGGACTCGCAGAAGGCCTCTGCTCCTGCTTAGGTGTCCCCAAGGCCGGAGATGATTTCCCTGCTGGGCTCAGAGAGTGCCTGGGGAGGTACTAAGCAGGTGCTAATGCCAGGGGTGTGCTTGGTCTCAGCCCACTTCTGAAATACGTTTTGCATGTCTCCAGCTGCTGCAGCGAGTGCAGGTGCTGCGAGGGAACCCGCAGGCCGCAGTGCCCTGTGCTGAATGCAGCCCAGCCCTGAGCTCTGCAATGTGCACTGAGGGCCAGAGGGACAGAAGTGCCCCAGCAGAGGCTGCTCCGAGGCACGGAGGTCTCCTCCTCTGCTGCCTGTGGCTGCCAGCAGGGAGGCACGCAGCATGGCTGTGATGTCAGGCAGGAACACGGCAGTGGTGTGTCCTGCTGAGCAGGGGGTGACACGAGTGAGGCCGTGGCAGCAGAGACCTCGCTGTGCCAGCACTACCATGGCTGAACCATGGCCTGTCCCCTGGGCCCGCACAGTGCCTGGGACCAGGGAGTGCAGCCAGGCCCTGAAAGCAGGAGGGGGCACAGTTGCCACCCTGAAAATACTGAAGGCTAAAATGGTCATCTCCTGGGGCCCTTTGGCTGCTGGAGCATCTGTTCCAGGGTAGCAGGTCTGTCCTGTCCTCATTCCTGCCGAGGGCTCAAAAGAGGCCGGTAGGGCTGAGAGGGGCGATGATGATGGGGGCATCAGGTGGGGTGAGGATGGGTGTTGTGTCTGATGTGGTCTCCTCAGCCTCACTCTCCACATCCTCCAAGCTCTCGCTGACAGAGGGGATGATCTGCACCACCTTCTCCTGAAAGTGCACCTGCTTGCGAGGGACTGGCGCAGCTGCTGGTTGGACAGGAGTTTCTGGGGATGAGCTCCTGTCCTTGCTGCCCTTCAGGATGCTCTTCATATGGCCCAGAAGCGAGCGGTGCTGCTCCCTCTGGGCCCCGTGGAAGGTGTAGGTCTGCTCAGTGTCACCAATGATGGTCGGAGCCGCCTCCGTGGCTGAAGGGTCCACGTACTGACCCGCCTGGGAATGCATCTCTTTGTGCCCGGGGCTCTTCCTCCTCTTGCTCAGCAGGAAGTAGGCCAGGGCAGTGAGCACCAGCATGGACCCTGGGGACAAGACCATGTTGGCTGAGGGCTCTGGCAAGTGGAAAGACCATGCCAAGAAATGCTTGGTGTGGCTAGCCCAGTGCCATTGGCCACCTGACCAGCTCCCTGCACATCCCCACCTCCACCCCTTGACAGACCATGCTCCTCTTCCATCTGCACTAGTCCCCACCCAAGCTTCTCACCAGGGATGGTGACATGCCAGACGAGGACGGGATGCAGGAAGCAAGCCACCGAGAGCAGCGTGTACCCCAGGAATTTCTGGAAGCTCCCTGGGCACCTAGCTTGCTTCCAGCAGGCCTGTGCCAGAGATTCAGGCTTGTGTCTGGGGAGAGAAAGGGAATTCCTTGTGGGATGAGGCACCAACCATACGCCTAGAAGATTTGGTCCTAACCATGACCCATCTAGATGTGCAGATCCTCACTCTGGTTAGGCAGGAGATGGGTGTGTTTTTCAGTGAAAGCAAGCAAAGCTTGAACATCTGTTGGGAGAAGAGCATTTCCAAGAGGCCAGCATATAAGCATCTCACTAATCAATTGCCTATTATTTGGAGTAAGGTGTTGCCTCTAAGCTGTGAGGACTTTTGAGTTTATGCTAGAAGACAGCAGCAGTGCTCAGCCTCTGAAAAGGACATAAAGATTGTCTACATTTTAACTTTAACTTTTGTGCTGTCTCTGGAGGGAGCGGAAGCTCACCCTGGAGATCTGGCTCTTCTTTCAACCCTGGTACCTTGTGCCTATGCACTGTGTTAAGCAGATGCTGAAGACCAGGGTTTGTTGTGCTGATGCTCAGGAAATTGGGGCACAAGCCTGGGTTAAAATAGAGGTTTAAATGGCTGTGCACATGGACCCATTTAGCACCCCCCTGTCTGAGTGCACTTGCCTTGGCATTAGGGGCAGGACCTTTGGTCTGGCACTTGCAGCTCCCCCAGATCTGGTGTTGCCTGTAAGGGGCAAGGTGCCTTTGGGAGGTCCCACTGTGGCTGGAGAGTAGTGGGCAGGGTCTACTCACGTGAAGCACATCTCCAGGAACAAACTGATAAAGAAGAAGCCTTCACAGACAGTAACTGCAACCCCTGAAAAACTGAAAGGTGAAGCTGTCAGGGGAGAAAGGCTGTGTTTGAGTATGTTCTTCAGGTGGGCAGAAGGGGCACAGGGGGCCAGAATTTACTATCCAGCTCTCAACACAGTCTGTGTGCTGGGGTCTGAATATCTGCTCATCTGTTTGTGGAGGAAAACTTATGGCCCTTCTGCCCCTGGGGAGTCAGCTTGCAGCCAGTGCCACCTCTGGCCTGCCTGAGTCTGTGGTAGCATCTCTTTTTCTAGCAGAAATAGCTTACTTTTCTGAAACTTCAATATGGAGATCTGAAATACCCACAGCTTTGGACATTGTTCCCTGCTGTGGTTACAGTCTAGTTTGGTGCTACATATGGTGGAGGTGCACTTGCATTTCAAGTGCAAAAATACTCACAGCAGATAGAAAGCCAGGCTTTTGAACTGTCCTTGCTGCAGGGTTTCTACGCCCACACCGATCAGCACTAGAAAGACAAGGTAGGAAAGATGCTGACTGTAGGGTTCATTCCCAATTCCCTTGGGTTAGTGCCCAGCTCCCAGGATAGATGTCCCCATTTCCCCAGGGACTAGCAAGGCAGCTTCTCCCATGCAGGGCAGCATGTTAGGACTGCCAGCACCAGTGATTCATGCTGACACACCAGCTCAGAGCTGAGTGCTGCCCTTGACACACACCCCTGAAACCCATCCCAGCTGCACCCCTATTACAGCAGCTTTGCCACTGTGTGGGCTGGGGAAAGGCGTTCTGGGAATACCAGTTGGCCTTGGACAGCTGGGGGAGGTGAGCAGCAGTGTCCTGTCACCCTTCCACCCTCTGCCATACTGCCACATTTCAGCTGCCACACTGCCCACTGCCCACTGCCCCATGCTTCTCTGCCCGGGTTCCCCCAGGGCCTTCCAGCCCCCCTCCCTGGCCCTCCCTGCTTGCCCAGGCCTGCTGCACCCAACACGTGGCTGCAGAGCAGGGGAACTGTGCCAGCTGCCTTCGGGAAGGGCTGTAGCCATAGCATCAGGATGCTTTGCTAGCCAAACAGAAAAACATATAATGGGAGCAGGCAGATTAAAAACAGGGAATGAACATTCTCTCAGTGCCTCAGCCAGTGCAGAACACCAGGGAGTCAGTTTTAGGGGGATTAAGAGTATTAGCAAGGCTAAAATCTTTGATGGATTGGCCAATAGCTTCAGGGGACAGAAAATTTCCTTCAACATCCTTCAGTTCCCTTCAAGATTATTTCTAAAATAGAGCAGAAATGTAATGCCTCACACCAGCTGCAGCAAGTTGGTCAGTACATGCCAGTTCCCAGGGCTCAAATGTCAGCAGTGTGGAGCTGAAGGAAGCCCAGGTTGCACAGCCACACCATTGCCTTGGGCAGTCTCCTGTCTGCTCCTGATGTCTCCACCCCTCACGGAGCAGTCCCCACCCATCCACTGGTGCTCAGGAAGTTCACCACTGGTCCCGTCCCATGCACACTGGCCAAGGTCTGAGGTGCAGGTTGGATCCATTTCTCTGAGCTGTGGTTAGCCCCATCTGGAGAAGGCCACCAGGCTCCCAAGCAAGGACACAGATCAGTGTCCATCGAGACTGCAGTGTAGGTCAATGCCAAAGGTCGGCTTTCCCATCTGGGTTGAAAGAAATTCCTGTGTTTTCCCTGTGTCTCCTGCAGCTGCTGGCCCCTGTCAGCCAAGGGAACACACGGGGCCCATGTGCCAACCTTCTACACTGCCTTTCCAGCCCTGAGCAGAGCACAGGGAAATCAATCTCATCAGAGGGCTGTGAAGCTGCAAGAGCTGTGTAATCCTACATGCAAAGTACTGTCTTTTACTATCTTGTGACTAAATGTGGAGTTCATTCATTCTCATTCATTCTGAATCATTCATTCATTCATTCATTCTCTGTAGATGAATGCAGAATTCTACAGCTTGGCTGTTAGCTCAAGCCTCTGCTCTGGATGGAGAGATTTCCTCCTTTTGCACAGCTTCTGCTTTATCCACAAAGCTGTTTGCATGAAGAATCTGCAAGAAGAAAAGAGCTGTTTCGAGGTGTTTGTTTGGACTAGTCACTGCCTTGATTTGGATCTTGTCCAAACCATGTGGCTAAAGGCACATGATTAGGAATTAAATGGTTGAAAGCATGAGAATTAACAAATAAGTAGGAACCCTTTGGTAGATGCAAAAATCACAAGGCCTAGAATCACTGAACTAGAGATGGTGCAAACACTGCAGCAAATCACAGGGCTGTTTGACGACTCTTTGCTAACTTGCCATAAGCCATGTTAGCCATTTTGTGATACAAAGGAAGCCCTGTAGCCTCACTGTTGCAGAGAGTCATTACACTCCAAGATCCTGGGGGAAGGGGAGGTTTATATAATGTGGGTAGCTTGTATTTACTAGCAGCATAAGGAGCTGGCCAGGCCTTCTCAGCATCAATTAGTGAGGCTGATGCACTCTCCATTTCATGGGGTTTTTTCAAACAAAACCCATGGGAATTTCTTCTGCATGGTTTCCATTTCATTCAAAAGCCTCACACACCTCATCAGGCACTAAACACTGCATCAAGCTGATTTCTTACCCCATTGAAACACACAGAGGAATAAAACACAGGCACATCTCATTCTTCATGGGCCTTTTGGGAAAGTCAGGTGATACTGGGAATGCACCAGAGCCATGGAAAAGCACAGCAAGTTGTAATGCAGCTCTCTATGCTCTGTGATGCTAAGCAGACAGATAACTGCAGCACTCATTTAAAGAAAAATTAAAGATGTGCAGATGCTGCAAAATGATGAAAAGAAAACACGCAGGAGAGAAAAAATGACATTCCACTAACACATAACTACTTCCAATTCTGTTGTTTTAGCTGTAGTTTTCTTATGACAAGCTCACATTTTCTCCCAGGAAGGTCTCTATGAGTTTCCTTGGAGTTTTAAGTGAGAATATGACCAGTGTGAGGCTTATGGGGGCCCGAGGGGATCAAGAAATGAAGAGATCTGCATTTTCTGGTTAAAGCTGTGTCCCATCTCCCACTGTTGCAGTATCATCATGACATGCACTTATCTACTGGGAGTTTGTATAAACTCAGAGACACAGATCTCTGCCTGTTATCAGTATCAGTCCTTTAAAGCACATTCCAGAGCCTCCATCACCCCAGCTGTGTCCTTGGGAACCTGTGCACACTTCAGCTGACCTGTGTGCTTTCTACTTTGTCCCTGGTTTGAGCAAAGTGTGTCTTCATGACTGTCTGCAGCTGATAAAGGAAATACAAAGGTAGGAGGGCCAGCAGTGACTTACTCTGCAGTGTCTGACTCTGAAATCCCTGGGGTTCTGAAACAGAAACCACAGGCACCACCTCAAGTCACCTCTCACTAGGAACCTCTGGTTCACCCCTCCAGCATTTAAACAAATCAGAGACGCTTTGATCTCTGCTTTACTGATGGGGAAACTGAGGCAGAGAGTGCTGCCTGTCCTGTCCCATAACAGATAGTCAGCAGCAGTGCCAGAGCCAACTCCCGAGCCTTCTGCTTTAGCGGATTCTGATCAGGAGATGCTGCATGTGAGACAGTGTTCCATCCTCCCGAGTGAGACTTATCTGACACCTGGCTTGAAATACCTGCATGTGAGACAGTGTTCCATCCTCCCGAGTGAGACTTATCTGACACCTGGCTTGAAATACCTGCATTCCAGCTGAAACCAAGCACTTGGGTGTGTCACCAAACCCAGAACACCCTGGTCCAAAGCAGCCCCTGGCAGCAGGTGAGAGGATGCAACTCACTGAGTAGCAGGTGGGTGAATTTATGGTGTTTGTACTGCAGCTATAACCTGAACGGCTCTGAGCTGCTCCCCAACAGGCTGCTGGAGAGGCAGAGCTGTGCTTTTATAGTAACTATGCCATGATGGCTGGGACAGAACCTCTCCGTCCTGCCTGGCACAGGACATCTCACTGTGCACACTACAAGGAGCTCCTCTTTCAGTGTAGCCTGGCAGTTTTGCACAGCCATGAGTATTTTGCTTTTCAGTCTCATTCACATCTTGCCTATGCCTATATCTGTTTTAGAAAAATACAGTTTAGTTTTCTTTTTTCTTTCTTTTCTTTTTTCTTTTTTTTTTNTTTTGTGTGTGTATGTGCTTTAGTTTGCTCTCTGAATGTTGGCTCCTTCCTTTCTGATGTCTCACTGTGCCTCCCACAGCATTTGGAAAGAGCCTGGCCAGGCACCCAGCACTCTCCCACCCTGGGTCCCAAAGCAAAAGCGAGCAAGTTTCCTTGTCCCCCTCACAGGATGGGGCCATGGCTGCAGCTGGTCCAAGGCAGGGAGGCAGCCTGAAGCTCCTGGCACCCAGTCAGTGCCTTTTAGTGCCAAAGACAAAGAGAACTGGCTCTTACCTGCTGCGGTGGAGATGCCCAGCAATCGGCAGGTGTACTCCAGGGCACTCCAGAACGCCTTGTGCTGCATGGCGGAGAGGTGAAGGCTGCGCTACAGCCAGGCAGAAACTCCTCTTCAGAGCCCCCACCTCAGGCGTAGCCCAGCAGCTCCCAGAAACAGGCAGAGCCTCTTGTTCCCTGGACTGAGTGACCTTCCTGAAGGAAAGGGCAGTGTGTGCAGGACTGGCCACCTCCACAGGGCCTCCCAGGGGAGGGTGGTCGGAGAATGAGCTGCCACCCCAGGGAACCGGTCAGCGCTGCTTCCTGCTGCTCCCGAGGGGGCTGTGGACACCCGGCCTTTTCCTGCTTGCTGCTTGCTCCTTCTCAGGCCAGGGTGATTAATGATTGCTAAGGCAGGGGTGCAGCTTCGGGAGCATTGTACCCCAAGTGCATGGGTGCACGGCCTTCCCTGCTCCTGAGGTGGAGGCTCTGGAAGCCCAAGCTGATTAAATGGATGTGAAGTCATTAGTGCTGTGCAGCTCCCGGCAGGTTAACCATTTGTGAGGATGACAATGTTTGCTCTTGGAAAGAGAGCAGCACATTTCTGGCAAGTCACGAGGGGCACCCCAGGCCCACTGCCTCCTGCAGCTGAGCCCCTGGCCATGGCTGCTGCTCACCATCCAGGTTCTAACCTTGGGAACCTACAGCTGTCCCATCCCTGTCCCTAAAGCTTGGGAAGCCTCTGTGCTGACATGCAATCACAGGAACAAGATGAAAAGGATTCAGAGGGGTCCCACAGACTTGGGACAGCCATAGCAAGGGAGATCTGATTTTCTTTTTCTGGGAATCCCAGTGAAATGCATTTTTGTTTTGTAGCTAGCAAAGCCATTTGAACAGCACCAGGGTCTCACAAGTGTCATAACATATGGAATGAACTGCACAGGTACTCTGACCTCTTTGCCTTGGATTTGGTAGACAGCCTGGGGATCCTCGGCTTGTCCCTGCAGGACACACTGCCTCAGGAGAGGGGCAGCACTATGTATGTCTGGAGGACAAGACAAGAAAACACTTGCTGTTCTGGACCCCAGCCCCACACTTCTTTGTGCTTAAACAGGGTGCACCTTGCTGGAGGTCACCATCAATCCCCACCTGCTGCCACTCAGGGAAGAGATGGTGTGGGCAGTAGCACTGCAGCCCTGGCATGACAGTTCCAGCAGGAGGGTCATGTGAGCCCAGCACAGACCCAGTTGCCAGCACAGATGTGTGGTGCCTGAAGGGCTTTGGGTTCACAGGTCATTGGGCTCACCTGGTGCTGCAGCTGGTGTTTGGAGAGTCACTGCAGCTCCTGTCCCTTGCTGCACTGCCTGGGAAGCTGCTGTGGGCGAGGGACTGGGTGAATCACACTCAACTCACACACAGACGGCCCTACAGGGAGGGAGCAGCCAGCTGAACCTGTTCTCCTGTGATCCCTTCTCACCTGCCTGACACCACAAAACTGAGACTGGCCGGTATGAGTTGTACTGACTTGTCCTAAGGGTAGACAGTGACAGTCCCAAGGACAGCGACAGCTTCTCTTCCGTGAGTTCTTGGTCTGTATTTCAAACCAGTATTTTGCCAGGGCAGCCAAATGGGTTCATGATTCTTGTAAATAACTGCTGATACTGTTTTTTTGAACATTCAGAAGGTTGTGAGTGGCAGAGATTTTGCAGCAGGCAATCCTGACAAGGTGTGGGCACAGTGCACATTTTCCATGTGAAAAATGGGAAGGCCCACAGGAGAAGGGTTTCCAGAGCATCCTGAGGAGCAATGCTGAATGGTGCAATCCCAACTCCTGTCTTTGCTTTGTGGTACTGTCACATTTTGAGTGTTCCCTCTTCCTCTTGTTCTCCTGCACCACCTCGGGTGTTTGATGGAACTACCCGTTTTTCCACAACTGGTGACTCAGTGGTGAGCCTTCCTGAGAATGGAAATCAAAGGCAGCCAACAGGTAAGGACAAACGAAGGCTGAGGAAAAACCCAGCTGGGGTACCTGCTGCCCTGCCTGCTATGGTTGGGCATTGCCTGGGAGATTCCCATGCCCTCTAATTCCCATGCCCTCCTTTGCTGCAGGCTCCAGGAGCACCCTCTGCCTCCAGTAATCACCATAACAGCTTAAAGGCCCTGGAGTTTACGGAATACAGATTCAGAGAATATTCTGAGTTGGAAGGATCCACAAGGGTCACTGAGTCCAGCTCTTAGGTAAATATGTGGATTGAGCCCACAATCTTAATGTTACTAGCACCATGCTGTAACCAATTGAGCAAATCTCAGGGATTCCCAGGCTGTACAGGTTGTGCATGTTCTTTGAGGTTGTGCAAACAGTCTGGATGCTTCTTTCTTTACTGTCATTTTCTTTTTCTAACATTGATGTGTTGAATTGAAGGTGTCTTGTAACAAATGGGAAAAGTAGAAAAGTAGTTTAAAAGCAAATAGAGGAAAGGAAGACATAAGAGTTTTTCAGAATCACTTAGAGCCATAAACTTAGGCTTGAAGAGATGCAGAAAACAATGCAGCCTTAAGCTATGACTGCCTATCCTTCAGCAGCACCCAGCACTGCTCAAGGCAGCAAGCGTGCTGCCCTCCTGAGGTGGGGGTCCCCTTAGCCAACATGGGCAGTGCAGCATGCTGGGCTCTTACTCTGGTACTCTTAATAAACTTCACCGAGCTCTCACCCAGAAAGTGAATGACTTTGTCTAAGTGCCCTTGACAGCAATGTTTCCTTTCTGGAAAGAAACATGCCCCAGGGTTTTAAATAAATGTAAATGTATGGGTGCCAGTGGTGGTGGTCATGGAGGAATAGAATCTATTTGGAAAAAGCAGATTAATACATTAACAATTTAAACCTTCCATCTCCCCCCGCCATGTTCCTTTGGCTACTGCCCAGCCTCCATCATCTGAGTGGGCCTATATTAGCCTTCCTGAGGGTTCTTGTCCCCCCTGTGGGGAGACCCTTGGCCTGGGGCAGCACAAGGCCTTCACTTGCTCCTCCTGAGTGCACTAGGTGTTTCTCTCACTCCAGTGCCCAGTGGGGTAGCATGAAGTGAGCTGATATCCTCAGACTTCATTTGTATCAACACCCATTTAGCAACTCCTTCCTTCCATTTAGGATTTTTTTGGCTAGTGAGCCTACAAAGCAACCTCACACGAACTTGATTTTTCTTGGTGGAAGGGTCCCTTCTCCTTCTGCCTCTGTTCAAGTGGGGAGATGATACCCTTAATGAAAGCATGTTTTAGTGAGGTTTTTAGGAATGAGTTTATGCAGCCAGAAGAGGACTGACAACTTCTAAGCTTAGAGGGGTTTAATAGCCTGTAACCAACCTTGCAAAACCTATGCACTAGCACAGGCTGTTCTCGGACACGTAACAGCAGTGGTCCCCACAGCACATTAAACCACTTCTCTTGCACAGAGGCACTTTGGCTGCCAGCCAGGATTCACATTTAGAGTGCTCTTCCCCTGATGTATGGGTTGATTTGAGAGGATTTTATCTCAGGTTTATAGCTTCATGGTCGTGTTTGTCTCTGTCTTCATCTCCCCCTACTCACACTTTGCTCAAGTCAGTTTTGCTGTGGCATGACCATAGTGGCCGTTCTTCCGTGACCAAGGACACAGGGCAGCATCTGGATTGTCTGCCCCGGCGAGGATGTAGGGGAGCAGCACACTCACCTCATGTTTGTCCGTGCAAAATGGTGATGCTGCAAGAGTTCTGCAGACAGTAGAGATCCTGTCCTGGGACATAGGGTACCACAAACCATGCTCTGGAAGAAACCTATGGGAACATGCTTAACTTAGCTTGCCCAAAGTATAAAACAGTTCCCAAACTGCCTTGGACAACGTTCTGGAAATCTGTTTCTGATATTTCACCTCCTCTTCTCAGCCCTCAGCTATAACCACCATGTCAGGTAACCCTGCTTAGCAGCCTCAGTCCCCTCTCTGAGCTGCAGCAGCTGAGGTGCTCCCACCAGAGTGTCCAGCTAAGACAGACAGACACCAGTGCTTTCCCTTGTCCACCAGAGGACAGGGAGCCAGGAAGCAGCTGCCCAGAGCCTTTGCGGTGGTGCCACGTGCTGCCTTCCTTTGCCCTCCTGCCATCAGGTCACCTGCCATGGAGAGGAAGGCTGATGGCAGATAGACCCCGTCCACTGGACACACCAATGAATTGCAGCTGTGGGTTCACTGGGTATGAATATCTCCCTGCAGTCAGCAAGAGTTTCACTCTGCCTTGTATCCCCAGAGGTTCACTGCTTTCCAAATCAGTCTGAATGTACTGACAACATCCTGAGGCGAGCTTGGCACACCTCCCTCCACTCCTGAGCCAGAGAAACAACATGGCAGAGGGCTGCCTGAAGTCAGATAACCAGCAGAGCTAAAGAGAAAATCTCAATTGTGCAGCCCCTTCCTTTGCTGTACCAGGAAATCATGCCCTCTGCAGCCTCCAAACCCGGGGCAGCAGTGCAAGCCGTGCTGGGGATGCCCGGCAGGGGACAGCAGGAGCCCACCACTGCACGGACAGCCCGGCTGCTCCCTGCGCAAGGCGGGCTGCAGCCAGCCCCCTGCAAGGTGGGGAGGAAAGGGCATCATCAACTTTTACTTTTGGAACAAGAAAAGCGTGATAACCACAACATGGATCTGAAGGAGACCGGGGAAAGCCCAGAGCTGCAGTGAACACAAATCAACAACTGGCCTGTTTTGCTTTATGCTCTGCGATCAAAGGGATCAACACGCTGCCGAGCACTTGTCGGCTCCTGCGGGAGTTTCCCACCCCAGCAGAAATGCCAAGGCTCAGCAGCACGCTGTCGCGATATCCCACATCACACCAGCCAGCCCCGGGCGGCTTTAGTGCACAGCTCCAATGCTGCAGGCTGAACCAGCAGAGAGGGTGAGCTGCAGGGGCTGGGGAAGAGCCCCTGTGCTCACAGCCCCTCCCGGGGACCCTCTCACTGCCGGCACAATTGGAAAGACACAATTTATCCTGGGGCTGGACTGGCATTTGCTCAGGCTGTGCCTCCTGGCAGGGCTGGGGGCTGAGCTCTCATCCAGGCGTCCTGTGTTAATGAAACTCACACACACGGTGGTGTGGGGTGATGTGGGGATGATACCAGGGAAGGCGGCTGAGGTTGATACCTCCACGGCAAAGGCAAACTTAAGCAGAAAATGGATGTAGAAACACATCTGATGCACTTGTGGGGATCTCACAGGCCTCTACAGCGCCTCTATCACTCTGACTTGCTGGTGATTTCTGCTTTCCCTGTGAAACCTGCAAGCCTCCTCACCCCAGCCCCTTGCTCAGGAAAGTGCCCTCCCAGCATGTCAACATGAACTTTCCTTCTCTTATTTGGTCACCTATTTGATACTGACCTCAGAGGCTTTTCAAAACATGGAATAATACCAGTTCCCTGTGGCAGCATGTGTGAGGGGCTCCTGGTGGGCCATCTCTCAGGAGTGGGACACAGCTCTGTACAGCTGGGATCAATCCCCATCCCAGTGCTGCTATGCTCTCCAAGGGCATGGGCTGTGCAATGTGTGCTGAGTTTGTGACAATTTACATAGAATTTGGCAGAGAGATATATGATCAGGATGTATGCATACATAGGCAAGTGTATGTGTATATGTGGTGAAAACCCATGTGATTTTCTTAAACTAAGCTGTAATAACAAGAACTACCAAAATTACATTTATTTATTATGCATTTGATCTCTAGTTCCACAGCAGGGCTCCCAGAGATTGGTGTCCAGCTCCCAGAACCATGTGATTATGCAAGACTCTCCATGAAAACACATCTCTAGCTCAGAAAACTGCAGAGAAAAACTGCAGAAACAGACTCAGAATCCAGAGGAAAGAAAGCTCCCAAGTTAAATCTTTGTTTCCTATTACTAATAGTATTGTTTCTAACTGTATGATTGAAATGCGTGATCTTTGGGGAATTACACTAAAGCTAAACAAGGAATGTCACAGTGGAACTAGGGAGAGGGGACACCAGGAGAGCTGAGATTAAGGTCAAGGCAGTAATTTCAAATCTAAACCCCAAGGCAAGAAATACCTTCGATCTCAGCATTTCTCAGCTGCCTGTGAAGTTTCTTTGGTGACAGCAGTGTGAGTGGTTAGGAGGACTGGGGCAGGACTGGGGCTGGGAGCTGCAAAATACCATGAAGGCAGCAGAAGCCTGACAAGGATAGGGGTACTCTCCCAAATTAAAAAGGGGCAGGAGATGCCAGCCAGTGAGATTTATGAGCTATATGTCCAGGGAATTGCCAGGGAGCTCCGTGGGGACGTGCCTGGTGCACCGTGGGGCTGCTCCATGTTGCAGGTACAAGCCCTCTCCATGGGACTGTCTCCACTCCACTGTGAGGCAGCACAGCCTCAGAGCTGGTTGTCAGCTCCTCTGACAGGGAGTGGGCGAGGGGGACCCTCAGCCTGGTGGGTTGCTGTGGTGTGCCCAGGGCAAAGAGAGCACAGCTCAGTGCTGGCCTTGGCAATGGGGACTTGGCCTCTTCCTTAGGAATCTCTGGTCTTTGTGAGACTGATCTTGGCTCTCAGGTGAAAGAATGGAGATCTCAACTTGCATTTAAAGAGGGAAGGGAAAGATGAAGGAACTTACTTATGTGATCTTATGGCATGGCTACACCCTGCACAATTCCCTGCATGTCCTCTGTGCCTGCTGCCCCCCAGTTTCTGTTCTTTCTTACAGGCTCGGTCAGACTTGCTTGCTGTGAGTTTGCTCCCATGCAAACCGTGGGAACTCTAGACGTGTTCAAAGATGACATGTCACAAAGACCATGTTGCCCACACATACAGGAACCCCCTACCATGCATCAGTCAGCTGCAGAACTTGGGAGAGACTCATCATGCTGAAATTGGCATCAGTGCCTCTCAATGGACTATCACACTAAAAATAGATCCATCTCTTTTTTTCATGTCTGGGATGAAGTCTAAATCATACCCAGAGTCTGAGTTTGGTGGAAATCCTTTAGCAGGTGGGTATGTTGGTTAGCATTGTCTAAGAGGCAACTATAAGTGGTCAGTAAGGCACACACAGGCAGGCAGGGCAGATGGAAAAGGCTGTGCTTAGGATCACTTACTGCAATGTGGGCATGGCTTGGGATCTGGATGTGAAGCCCATAGATTTCACCTCACATGGATCCAGTAAGCACATGTTCACTTTTCCCACTGACACTGAAAAGTTTCTTGCCCCACAAGAACTCCCATGGTACTGGAGTAATCAAATAGGGAGGTAATTGAAGATTGAAAGACCATCCCCACCTTTAATAATAACATGTGATTTGCAGCAGTGGACCATAGTAAAAGAAGTCCAGCCTCACATCACAGGTCACAAAAAAACAGAGTCCAGGGGACACAACAGCAGTGCAGAGACAGAAAAATTACCCATGAGATAGTCAAGAGTAGCTTCAGTCTATTTGTACAGAGCTGAAGAAGGGATGAAATCAATCACGCATCTTCTGTCTGAATTTGCCATTCAGCTGCTGCTGGGACCCCTGAATAAAGACTGTATCTTGCTCCCAAAGCCAGCCAATTCCTTCCTCAGTAGCTGTCAGTGGATATGAGCTTTGGACTGTCACAGTAGATGTTTGAACTGCTGGCCAAGCTGCTCTAAGGTTCTGTCTCCCCTCTTCCAACTTCTCCATCCCTTCAACTTGCACTCTACCAAAATTATTCTATTATCTGTCATCACCCTGGGAGATAGCAACCTGCAGCAGCAGTGCAGGAGCCACATGCAGCTGTGAGAGGGTGTTCACAAAGGGCTGCTTTCCCTGGAGCAGTGTGACATATCTGCAGCCTGACTCTCATCACTGAGACCCAACAATGAGGCCAACAGGAGTGCTGTGTCAACACAAAGTAAATATTCTCAGTTTTGCTATTGCACTGCTTCATTTCCATTTTGAGTGAGGAAGCTGAAGCAGGGTGATGCCTCCATCCAGATAGTATCACACTGCATTGTCAGCAGCACATCTTGCTCAAGGATGATGAATCTTGCCTGCCTGCCTGTACGTCCTCACTTCCCCTGTGAAATACAATGCTAGCTCTCAGTCGAGGAACTTAGCTAAACTCTTACCTAACCCCATGATTCATCCCCTGAACTAAAAGTTGTGCTATAATAATGAAGGGTGAGATCCACCTCTGTGCGGAGCAGGTCAGTAACAAGTCTAAAATACCACCTTAACACCACAAAATAAGGCTGTTGTTTTACTTATTCCTGTAGATAGAGAAATTGCCACCACGGGAGGAAATGCAGTAGTATAAAAGGAGCTCACAAAGAGATCAAATATTCATGTGCAGGCTCTTGGTCTGGAGGATATTTCATAAGGAAGCCTGGTGGAGCAGTATTTTATTGGTAAGTGGGAGGAGGGAGTGCTAGTAACTCAGTATAAACTGAAGCTCTGTGCACGAGCTTTATCCCACAGACATTCATCCATCCATCAAAACCATTTGACTCTTTGCCCTCTTTTCTGGCAAAGGGGACCAGTAACGTCTCCCTGCATGGGAGCAAACAAGGTGTGCACAGCAGTGATTGATGCACCTGGGGGTTGAGACACATCAAAGAGCCTGCTTGCTGCATTTTGAGTCCCAGTGAGCAATTTATAGAAGGGTTTATGTAGATAAATAACCAGGGAGATTTATATGAAGCAATACAAAACATATGTTTTTGGCTGCAGAGATGTAGAAATGCTCAAGGACTTGGAAGCTGTGTAGCTGAGATTATTTGTAAAAGTGTTCCTGTTAGTAGGATTTATTCTGGGGTTTCATTTTACTTGGCATTGCCTGCAAAAGCCTGCAGAGCAAACAAGCATAGCAGGATCCATCACCTCTTTTACTGTGTTGTCTGAAAGAGTTTCAAGCATATAGCTTTAAAACCAGAAGTTTGGTCACATCAACCCTAGTTGGGGCTGAGAATAGGAAAAGGCTGAGAGCAAGGGGACGCAGCAGCAAAGGAGGCAGACCTCCTGAAGATAGAGGTTGGGTGAGGTCAGAAAAGTCCTTTGAGAGACCCCAGATGTCAACTTGGTCTCCCAGCCTAAACACCAGGTACTGGGTGCTTACCTCTGAAAACCTCACGATCCTGTCATGGCTAGTGTGATTTGAAGGGAGAAGAAGAGACAGTCCTGGCCTTAGCTGGAAAGCTGGAATGTAAATATGAATTGGTCCATCACATCAGGTGAGTCTGTAGGAATGGGAATAAGTTTCTGCCATGTATTATATTTGTCTGGCTCGGACATCCCCTGCAATACTGTGTCCCACTCGGTGTATAGTATTCCCTTTGCACTGATCCAGGCCCTGAACCTGCCATGGTCTCATTAGTGCCTGTTGAAGGTTAGGAGCAGGCTCAGTGCTGTGTTAGTGTGACAGTGAGCCAGAGCCTGTGTGTGCTCTCACTGCTGTCCCACCCTGAGAATTCACAGTCTGAGGAAGTTGTGTGCCCTGAACCATCTCCTTCCTGCTCCTTTGCCCTCATGGGATGGCACAGAGGACTGTCAGAGTGGGCAGCTTGACAAAAACCTCTTGAGTCAGAAGAGACCCACTGTGGGCCAGACTGCAAAATCACCTGTGATCTATCAGATCATGCACCAGGGAGAGCTCGCAGTCCTCACACCCAGTCCCACCACCCTGACACATCCACTCACCCAACAGAGGGGCAGATCCCCTACCACCGCGGGATATTGCACAGGAAATGGAGGCACAGCTGTCTGGCAGCCTGAATTGCCTCATCCCTTATTTTTCAAGTCTGAGCTGTTTCTGTTTCAGGAAGGAACTAAGGAGTCACTCAAATTATACCCAACTGTCCCTATAAGGTGTGCGCCCCAATGAACACTGATGTGCACATATATCAGCAATGCAAGAGTAAGACTGGTAATTCCTTCTGATTGCATGCCACTTATCCATAAAATTCCTCCTACATATCTCCCTGTCCCTGACCCTCACTCCTCCATGTCTCTGTCTCCTGGTGATGGAGGTAGATCTTGGTGTGCCAGTGCCTGTCATTTTCCACCCTAGGCAGAAAAAAATATCAACTGTTTCAAGAAAAGTTGTGACTGCTCCTAAATCTTAGCCTCCCTTTCCCTGTGCAGGACTGCAGAGCTTGGGATTTGCTTGGCAATCAGCCCTCCCATGGATGGGAAAGGCCTCCTGCCCTCATGTGTGCTTACCACATGGGCCACTTTATTTACATAGCTGGGTCCACACACTTATATTTAGTATGTTTGAGAGGCCACCATGGAATTAGAAAGCTAAAAATGAGGATGGAACATAATGTATGGAAGTTAGGGGGGGGATATGTGTGAAAACTGAGGAGGCTGGAGGTAACTCCAGGGCTTGCTTGGCTGTGTGACCATGAGTGCTGGAGTCTCCTGCTGTGAGCAAAAGGACCACAAGTTGAGGTCACATTTGGATATGAACCCGGATCAGATTCAGGCCCTTCTTCAAGCATTCTTACTTGAATACAACTTGAAATTGCAAAACCAACCCAGTCTTATGGTCTATAAAGACTTCTATATATCAGTCTATATTTATCTTGATTTGGAAATTTTTAGTCACCACACAAGTCTGACCAGAGTTAGGCCTGAGGTTTCTCAATGCAATACTTTAGCTCAGGTCTCTCAATGAGCACCCAGGAGATTATTTGCTGCAATTCCCTCCCTCACTGAACAGACCCCACCAAAAAAGAAAAGAAGCCATTTGATGACAGCTAGGAGATGATCATGCATTCATCTTCCTCCTGCACCCTACACACATGGAAGGAATGGGGTGGATCTGTTTCTGCCAGCATCTCCAGCGGCACAGAGCCTGCTGAAGCTCTAGTGACCTCTCATCTGAAAGGCCTGCTGGAGGTGGTCTGTGATAACAAACAGCTTTGGTTCCAGCTGAAAGGTTTTTTCTTATCTTAAATGTATTTGGTAGAAATGTTGCATTCAGTGCAACTCATTTTTTTCCTTTTGTAACTATAAGCAGAGTAAATTAAAATTTCACGAGTCTGAAGTACATAACTCTCCAGGCTCCAGGGTCTGTTTCCATGGCTATCCTGCACCAACAAGGGCTTTGCTGGTGGTGTGGGGGTCCTGGGTGGAGATGGTGCTGCTCACTCGAGCTGGTGATGTAACTGGTTCTAAATTATTGCTCATTGCTCTTGCCCTCGGTAGATTAGTGGAGCTGCTGATTGAGGCTGGTTGTGAGCTGTGGTTACTGGGAGCAGGAAGGGCAGTGGGTGATTCCCTGCCATGGCTGAGATTGCTCCCCACATGAGCAAAGAGGCCTTGAGGATCATCTGCTGGAGGAGGTATATTGCCCTCATGTGCTCTGATGAGAGGTGCTTTAATTATGAGAATGAAACAGTACTTTCTCCACACACCAGCGCTAAAAAGAAACTTGTTGAGTCCTAGTCTGTTTTATGCTTTGCTGACAACAAACAAACAAACAAACAAACAAAGCTGAGGAAAATAATGTATTGCTCTGCTAAGAAAAGGTAAGAAAAGGTGATGAAGGTGCTGAAACCCTCTACTCTCTGCAGCCACAGTCACGGTGAGCCCTCTCAGAAACCCCAGTCACTCTCCTGGGAATGGGGTTTTCTCATCCACACTGGGGTATCTGGAGCCCTGAGAAGAGCTGGGGCTTAGCATGCTTATTTTGATGCTAAGACTGCCTCTCAGCAGTGCAAGCAGATACAAATTTCACTTACTGTCCCTAGTTCAGTGGCTTAACATCCTTATGGAATAGCTGTGGTAGCATTTTTAGTTGATGGATATGAAATTTCCTATGATTGGGTAACACAGGATTGTGAATCTCCTGTAGCCTATGATAAAACTTGTTTCAACTCTGCCATGAAATTCAAAGGCAATTTTAGTCTTTTTCAGAAAGGCAGAAAACAGTAGTCTTGACCAGAGGCAAAATTCTCTTTTAATGACTCCAAGCTCTCTTACTCTCCTATTTGCATTTCTAGCAGAAGTTACTCCTGCTTTAGATTTATGTCTGCTTGCAAAATCTCTCAGCTTGAATCTAGAAACATTTTCTTATGAGACAATGTTGCATCATCTGGCTTCAGTCAGAAGCCACCCAGTTTTACTCCTCAGGGTATGAAAAGTGAACTGAAGGAAGTTGATATCCTATTTTAAGGAATATTATCTGTGCTGGTGAGAGATTTTCTGGGGGATTAGCGTTCCCCTTGGCATGAGGACAGACAGGAGTCAAGGCCAGATTTTGCCTTGGTGCTCTATGGCCTTGATAAGTCAGGCACCACAAATCACTAGTGTTAGAACTGAAAAATTTCACATCCCTTAATGGGTGGGAGGTAGAAGTGTCCTATCTTTTTGAGAAGATCCTCCTGTTTCTTACTTGGGTGTTAATTTAGCAGCTCTCAAAATAGCAACCTATAGTATCCAGATTCATAATTCATAATTAAAACTCCTAACAGTGTTCAGGCTCCACTGTTGGTTTGACCTCTATGCCTCTCCATGAGCATACATCTCAAGGGATTCTTGCCCTCTTCTCAGGGAGGGCCCTGTGACTTATCCCATTAAGTTAACAGAAGGTCATATAATAGTCATAAAAATATTATGGATCCCTCCCACATTCCTCACCCGTGGCAAAATACTGCAACAGGGAACAATCAGTGCTTTTTAGCTGGGCATCCAATAAATCTGGAGAGGTATTAGGCAGAACTGAAGCTCTACAGCTGCTGGGGTGGAGTGTGAGCACAGATGGATGGCTTGGGAAATGGGGTTCTTTTTTTGCCTCTGTTACTGTTGGTAAGCAAACCTGTGTTTCAGGTTTTGCAGTATCTTTAAGAGGTGTAAATGTTCTATTTGTTAAAAGATCTTGTTTTCTGTTTATTTTCCAGCTGTGTTATGTAGGGAGGGAAATTCAACAAAATTGAAGTAGTTCTGCAGAAATGCTGTTCAGCTCAATTGCTTTCTCAGTAGTGGTTAAGAGGCTTATTTTGTATGGGACCTACCCAAAAGCAATCTCTCTTCAAACTCCCTGCACTGCTCATTGCTGAAGTCTCACTGCTGCCAGAAGAGCAGCTTTGAGTTCTGTCCCTTGGATCCCAGGAGCAGCATGTAATTCAGGCTCTTTGTACGGAGGAATTGCAATGTCTCCTGCAGGCTGTCCTTCTCCTCAGCTCCAGCCCACTGAGTCCTCTCCATCTGGCTGCTCTGGCTTGGGCTCTGCTTGCAGCTGGGGGCTGAGTCATGCTGGCATTGTCAGCCCAGCAAGCAGCCAGGGCTTTTCTTCTCCCTGTGGTGCTGGAACTTGTCTCATGGAGTCATTCCTTACTCTTTCCTAAGCCCCTGGGAAAGAGCTGGGGGAATGAATTCTATACATTTGTTATTTGATCTGCCCTGGGTCTGAGCTGCTGTGTGCTCATAACCTCTGGGTGGGGTATTTGGGGTGAGGGTTGTGCCCTGTGCAGTGGGATGATACTGGTTGCTGCTAGTTAGGCAAACACAGGGTCACAAAGGTTTCATGCTACTTGGGGTTCCTTCAGGGAAACTTGTCTGACATACATGTTCAAACTTTCCTCCTTCACACTCCCCAGTATTTGCTGTAACTCCTTGGTTCTATTGTGCCTTGTCTTGGCATGTACAGAGACACTGTGCCTTTGCTTGGGACTCTGCCGCCATCCCAGTTCTACCTGGAATTTGGGTTCCACAGCCCTGCTGAGTCCTGCATGTCATACTTCAAGCCTAGCTTTAGCAGAACCTTTATCTATGAAATGCATTACATTTTGTTGAAACATGTCACAAGGGTCAGGAATGAGAGGGTGCTGCTGCCATGTGACTGAAGTCCACATTCTGAACCCTTTGCACACTCTCAGCTCCTTGCTGTCGAATGTTTGTTGTGCTGCGTGCTTAAGAGGGCAGCAAAACAAACCTTCTCTGGTCTCTCTGGAGCCAGTTGTGTGACAGTCAAGAGACTCAGCCAATAGTCAATATAGCTGTAACTAACTCCTGCAATGACAAAACCTTTCAAGATGAACATTGACCTTTACAGGCTTAAGTGCATTTCTCCCAATAAAGTGTGGTCATGGCTATATTGCTAAATGATTTCTCTGTGGGTGGCAAGTAGCTGGGAGAAGTGTCTACAGACAGAATTAGCAATTTGATGAAACTGATGTATGCTCTTGCTATTGACTCTATTGAAAAGTTTCTGCAAGGATTGAATGAACAAAGGAGCAGACTGCCAGGCTGTTGAAGAAAGTCTTCCTGATGGTGGAGGTCAGAATCTGTTAGAATTTTATCCAGAAATGAATTAATGTGCTGACAATGTTGTGCAGGGGTTAAGTCACATGCAGTCACTAGATTTTTCTCAGGAACTTCTTTTGCTGCTCACACAGTTTTCAGGCTGAAATGATGTATGTGAATAGAGCAGGATGAGACACAACTCCAACTCCTTGTCCATTAGCCTTTTGGATAAACTTCAGATTTTAGCATGGGAGTGCCAGCCACACTATCTGGGAGGGAGGAAGTCTAATTTGCTACATCTGCAGGCTAGTGGGCACCCTGTGCCACAGCTTTGGGCTGTGGTGTGCTAATGAGGAGTCTCAGCCCTGCAGGGAGTCTGTGTCCAGGCTGGCACCTCTGGGACGCACATGCTCGCTGCCTCACAAGATTGCACTGGGGACATCTCCTGTCTGGGTCGTCTCCATAGGGCGTGGAATGAGCAACAGCAGATCAGCTACTGTGCAGTTGCCTTTCCTTGGAGGGTGTCTGTCAGCAAGGTGCTGCCTAATGCAGGGTGAGGTTGGTCTCTGCAGGGATCCTGGCCAGCCTCAGCCTTGGACACCTCCTGAGGATCAGTTTGGGGGCCTGCTGTAATCCTTGCTCAGGCAAAGGCCAGGCAGAGGAGAAAGTAGAACTCAAGGAAATGGTTTTCCCAGGGAAGCTCCTGCAGGAGCAAAAAGCCAAAGGCTCTGTAACAGAGCCAAACATCAATGAAGGAAAAATCTAATTAACCCTTCTTGTGGGGTTTGCAGTACAGGAAATGTGGCCCTCTGGGACAGATGTAAATATAGGCATAATCTAATGCCATACTTGCCTGAACTCCCTGAATTCACAATCTCTTTATTAAGCAGTCAGTTGGTTCTAATGGGAGTTGAGTTGGAGGTGGTGTCTGCTTTTTCCACTCTCTCCCCACCAGTCTGTGCACAGTGCAGTAGGTGAAGGCCAGGGGTATTGTAAAATAATTGGCATAGGTTACTTCTCTTGATTCCTTTAGCTTTCCACAACAATGTGCTGATGTCTGTAACCTCCTGGCTGTTTCTACAGCTATTGCTGGAAAGGAAAGGAGTGTAAAAAGGGAGCCCTTCAGGTGTGGGGAACTGCCCTGAACAGCAGCCTGTGTGTCTGTCCATGCTCCCTCCTGGCAGTGCTGCAGCCTATCTTCAGCAGAAATCTGCCTCAATTTCAGTGGATTTGAGAGCTTAAAGACTTGGGTCTCTTGCCAGTCCTAGTGACTTTTGCTTGTGATTTGTTGCCAAAATCTTGAGAGCTGACAGGTCTGGATTTGCTTTCCAATCCTGCTTTTGTGAGCAGGTGGGGTGGTCCTGCCATGAACAGTGCAGGCCCATGACCCAGTTTCCAAAAAGGTGTGTAAGGTTTGTTGTTTCAAACTGCTGAGAGGTGCTTCAGTGTAGCCATGTGAGAAAAGATGTTGGAGTGCATCAGACTAGGGGCCAAAGAGCCTTCAGCACCTGCGATGTCCACAACTGTTGCTGCAGTGCAGTACACACACAGTCACTAGCCAAAGCCTTGTCAGAATGGAACCTGCCACTGAACAGAAACTGCTCGAAGAGTCCACATTGCTGACTTGGGCTCAGTTTATCTGGCTGTCCCAGCCAGAGGACTGTTCCTTTAGGAAGTAGTGTGCTGCCTGAGGTATGCCAAGAAGAGAACAGAGAACTTTCCCTTGCATGAAGAAAATGCGTGCGGTAGAAACCCAGAAGACTGGCTGCAGGGAAACCATTTAGCAGGGAAGGCAAAAGACACTACTTCAAGTGTCCTTTGTTGTGTTAATTGACTGCTATCCAAGTGTGTTTTCTCACCGTGCTTTCGAGGGCTGATTTAGCCAGATGCAAAACACTCTCCTATGAAGCAGCAGCTGTGTATGCTAGCTGGGTTTGCTTGGCTTTCAGTCCCAGGGAAAGGGCAATCTGAGTGCTCAGCTGTTCCTGAAAAATTGCTGGGGAGGAAAACAAACTAACAGACACAGCGGGGATTTTGTAGCATACAATCGAGGAGCTGAGATCTTTTCCCCCAGCAGAACTCAGCACCCCAGAACTCCCACACAGGCTGCAGGCGGCAGGTTCTGTGCAGGGGTTGCACTTGAGCTCAGGGAGCTGCCTTTCACCTTGGGCAGAGGGGCTATGGACAGTCAACCCCTGCAGCCCGAGCAGAGCCTGGGCTTAAGGGCAAGGAAGGGCAGAGTCCAGCCAGGACTGGCAGAATGTGTTACTGTGAAGGTTTGGTTTACTGACCATAGAATTCGGGACCAGAAATCAAGACACATTTTTTTATAAGATCTGTGCAGGGTAGACAAGTCATTGCACCTTGGTCCATCCTAGAACACTGTCTTATTCCTGCAACATCAGGCTTCTGCTGATGGGAGAAGAGGGTAAAAAAAGTAAGTGATGACCAGTTGTAAAGGCTGATTTCATTTACTGCTGAAAAATTGCCTTGATAGGATACCCCTGGGGACCAGTAATGCCACTTTATGCAGTTGTGTGAGTACCCACCAGCTTCTTCAGGCTGGAACTGAATTGCTCTGTCATGTTTAACAGAGGGAGGACAGGAGTGGGTGAGGTGATGTTACCCAGACCCCTGTTGTTTTGGGAATCACCCAGTGATGCAGGCAGCTCCCTGTGCTTAAATGGAGTTCTTGGTAGCAGATTGATAATATCAAACACCCGGTGCCCTGGCAGCACTTCTGAAAGCCAAACTCTGGAATGAATGACAAAGTGTTTTTCCGTTCCTTGGAAAGTACAAACTGCTTTTCTTTTTGCTGCCCCACCACTCACTGCATGTGGGGGATTTGTTTATGTTAGGCTGTCTAAGGAAAAAAAAAATCTACATGTTATCTCAGAGCTGGGCAGATTAATCCAGAGGAAGATTTACTTGAGTGCAAATCAAAGGCTTAGTTTTGTTGGATAGTTCTTCAGTGTCTTGAATCTAAATCCATCATGCTATCCTTGCAGGACTCAAATATTTCAAAAGAATTTGGAAAGTTTGCTGTTCACTGCAGTTTGTAACCAGACTGGAAGCACTTGGGTATATTGCCTTTTTTTTTTTTTTTTTTGTTTTTAGGGCTTCAGTTCTACTATCTTTTACCAAATTTATTTTTGTTATGTTTAGTGTTCAAGATCTCTGAAGCCCTAAGGAAGGATGTGCAAATTAATGGTACAATCCAAATCCAGGACATGCACTCCTAGTTCTGTGTAAACAGATTCTAAGCTGAGCCTATGTAACTGATGTGCCCAGGACTTAACTAATTTCTCAGTGCCTGGAAGCAGGACAATATTTCCATGCTTGCTACGCTTGTCTAGTATTCCTAAGTGTTCCAGCAGGAATTATAGGACCCTGTGATTTAAAATGAGTATGTATTCCTTGTATTCCTTGCTTTGGGTGTTAATTTATTTCCTGCCTTGTATTCTCAGGTTGCTGTTGTCCCACAGCCTGCCTGGGGTGCTCTACTGCTGTGTCTGCATCAGGCACTTTAGGAAGTTGTTGGGAGCAGTAACCTCTCCTCCTGATCAATTTTTTTTCCCTGTGAGTGATGGGAATGGCAGTGGACTGCTGCTTGTTCTGAGACCTTTGGTGCAGGGAGGGCTGTAGAAGTGGATAACACTTTCATTCCCAGCTTCTGCCTACAAAATATGAGTGTACAGAGAATACGGGTCTCAATATATTGATAGTTGGAGATGGGCAGTCCAAGAAATGTTGGCAGAGTTCTGAGATATAGCAGAATGACATTGTGGGTCTGGGCTGTTTAGAAAGTTGGACAGGATCAGTTCTGGTGTTGAAAGGTAGTTTATGGTTTGTGTATAGCAGCTTGGCTTCCTGGACTGATTCTTGTGTCCAGTGTGATCTGGAGGTATTCCTAGTGAGAAATTGAGTCCTGGCTCCTCTGTTGCATCCATGGGGCAAGCTGGAGACTCTGTCTGTTTTTTCCAGCAGCTGTGGGCACTCTTCAGTTGATTACATGTGTGCAAATAAAATGATTTTTTAAAAAGATATAACCAAATAGATGTCAACTGATGATGCAGGTCTTTAGTCTGAGTGAAAAAGAAAGCAGAGTGGTGCTGAGGCTGAGCTCCACATCTGGCTGTCAGGCTGCAGGAACACTGAATGCAGGGGGCCTAGAGGAGATGGGGAATTCAGACTCTGAGCCAAAGGCTCTGGGATCACAGGGAAGGATGGAAAACCAGGTGCAGGAGCAAGAGTGGTATTTCCATGGTGTGATTCCAGCAAAAGGGCAGAGAGCTTAGGAGATAAAAGGTTAATTAGCCAGAAATTGGGGTGTTGTTTGGTATGTGTCTTGTGTTGGGAACTAGCATCTTTAATGAAGCCTCTTCCATTGGGATTTAAATGCTGGGTTCAAATAGCAGTCAGGACAAGAAGTTTTGTTTCCCATGTCACAAACTGGAAATGACAAGATATCCAAACAAATTGGCAACTCACATTGTCAGGTGCAGAAGGCTGAGAACTGCCAGCCAAGTCTTTCCCGGGCTCTTCCTTTAATTTCTCTAAGTTGTGTGTGTAGAGGTTCTGACTCAATCATTTCTGCTCTAGGCCCCTGTGGAGCAGCTTGTCTTCCTTTTGGCTTAGGGAGCACTGAGACACATCTCAAGCAAGAAGCCTTTTTGTCCAGCAGCCTTGGAGCAAGGCAGTTTTCTCCTGCATGTTTTATGCAGCTGTGGGCAGTCATGCACACTCCCAAATTTTTTAATTCTTTATTCTGTCCATATTTCTGGCTCAGGCACTGTAACTGAGAGTATTGCATTTGCATTGCTGCCACAGATTTCTGTCTTGGTGCTGATCTTAGTAAGGCTGCACTTCTTTATTGGCGTAATACTGCAGTAATCAGTGCTTGCCTTTGCTTCACCAAACATAAAATTGGTGTTTTTCCAGTGATAATAAAAAGTGTTTCCTACAAAGGGGAACTCACAAGCAGTTTTTAAGATCCCTTTCTGTATTATAATGGGTTTGCCCATGGATTAAATGTCTTTCAAAATATTTATCAACAAAATGATGGATCTGCTGCTGTATTTGTTATCAACTGCACACAGCATATTTGTGAGGCACACTGTTACTGCATTCAGAACCATGAGGAAATTCTCCAACTGATTTCCTTTTTTTTTTTTTTTTGGTGCAAATCTGTCCTGCTAAAGTGGATGGCAATTCTCATGAGTGTGAGCAAGATAAAATCAGCTCATTTCTGCTCAGATTACAATAGTTTTTGAAAACTTGCTGGAAAGCATCGATAAGTAAGAAACCTTTTCATAAGAAACCTGGATAAATGAGAATCCTCTGATATGGAGGCATTGCCCACTTTGCCAAAGGTTTCTTGGAAGCAAGTTATCTCTGGACAAGAGGCATATCTGAACTATTCAGTTTTTTCACCAGCTTTCTTGAACAGGGTGAAAATGTTGCCTATTCCAGAAGGAGCAGATTAGTTTGATTTTACCTATAATTTGCTGTCAGGTCAGATATTGTTACTTAGGTAAAAACATGCCAATTGTTTCTTTAATTTTTCAGGATTTTTCTCCTTTTCCATGATACCTGTGAGTGAAGTTCAGAGCCTTGTGTTCTGGTTTTCATATTATCTTCCAGATCCATTTTATCTCTGCTCAGATCTTGTTGGCACAGTTCTCTTGGCCCAAGTGTTAAGGTCTTTCTACCTGGAGGATAAAGATAAATCTTTTATTTTATGGACATCAGATGAAGACCAATTATTTCTATGATGTCTGCTTTATTTGGAAAGGCCCTTCTCTTCCAGTCTGATGTAAAATGCATTGCTCTCCTGACTGACTCATCCTTTCCTTCCCCAAGCTGTATCCACTGTTTCTGAAGCATGCTGTAGAGATTCTGCTCCCCTGGATGTCCTTGGACATGGTACTAGAAGGCTATTTGCATTTAAAATTGGATGACGCTTCATGGTTGGCTGAAATCAACACGTGCCTGACATTGTAGCTGGCCCAGCTTTAAAACCAAGTTCCCCTTTGTAGCTGCCAAAATCTGAATAGGATATAAAATATTCCTGCTGATGGCAGAGGTTATTTTCAAAGGGGGCTCAGATGGAGGGCTTATTCTGTCTCCAGTCTTTGGGATTAGCAGCATTCATGAACATGTGTGAACATTTGCAGACCCAGTGTGAAAAGACACACTGAGGATTTCATTAAATCTGTAATTTGTTGTCATTTGGCTGCATGTCTATGACTGCAAAAAAGCAGCCATACAATTTTTTTTTCCAAAAATTTACTTCCAGGTTAAGATCTATTTGATGAAAAATAATTTTCCTGTGTAACATTTCTTTGAATCCTTGTAAAGATGTTGTGCTTTCTTTATGGCCTAAGCCACTTGTATGAGCCCAAAGAGACAGTTGTAGTGCCAGGGCTGACCCACCTACAGTACTGGTTCCAGCCACCATGGGAATTTACTATGTTTTCTTCCTTATTTTTCAGCTGGTTTCCTATTCAACCTCTTGCTTAGTATACTCTTTAATGTCACTTTGGTCCAGCTTTTGACTTTTTAATGTTAAGTACTGTCCAACACCTTTGAATATATTGAATTTTTCAAGGAATTTTAGAGATTGAAAAAAATTGTACTGCCTTTATATGGCCTTTTGAATGCTCTGCTAACTTATTTGTTGTCCTAGTTAGTGCTTCCTCCAATTCCCTGCCAGATGTTTTCTCAGACTCCATCCCCTAGGAGGTGCTCTGAGATAATTTCCCACTGTCGATGATTAATTGGCAAGTCTGTCTTCTGTGTTTGCTCCTTAAATCCTTGTTTAAGCTACGGCAGGATGATGTGCTAGTTTTCTTTTTTGCTGTAATGTAAAACTTGACAGCTGAGACACTCTATGAAGGAGGATCTCTTAATCTAGTTCTTTTGTAATCAAAGCTTGGGAAGGAGCAGGGTAAAAAAAAAAAGCTTGCTGGAAAGAGAGGAAGTTGCAGCCTAAACGTGTTAAAACAAAGGAGTGCATAATGCATTGCTTAAACTGTAAATCCCAGCAAATATTCTTGTAGAATTTGCTCTGGGACTGATGCTTGGCAGCAAATCATGGCTGAAGACAGGGCTATTTTTGGCCCAGTTAGGATTTCCCTTAGTTTTGTAGCCAAGTGCAAAACCACCATCCAGCTGTATTGCTGGATATAGCACTGACCTTTTTACCTTATTGGACCACAGTTTGACTCCTAATTGAAATTGCACTGTAATTACACCTTATGTCCCAATGGACACTCGCCTGTCTCATGAAACCAGTACAACATATTGGAGCAGTCTGTTCTCAAGTGATACAGAGCAGACTCTGAGGAACCACTGTCTCTCATCTCTGTTGGTGGTGATTCCTGCAGGACACCACAGCTAAAGCTGCTATCAAAGGAGGTGCTCACTTGGGTGTAAGAGGGTGGTGAGGTTGTGGCTGGTTTCAAGGGAGTTGGCTCCCCCTCTTAACTGAATATCCAAAACATTCCCACGGAGCAGAAGGAAAAGGTCATTGGAAAAAGCTTCTTTGAGATCTCATGGCAAGATACATCTGTAGAAATTGGAAGTTCCTTCAAGTCTGCTGTGCCATCCGCACAGGTCTGCAGAGGAGTGTGCACTGTTTGTGTCAGTATACCTTGACACTGGCTTCAGGACTGGCATATTTGTGCTGGCTGTATTTCAATCCTGTAATAGAAAAAGTACCAGCTCCACTGACCTCTCAGTCACAGAATGGGTCAGGCTGGGAGGGACCACAGTGGGTCATCTGTGGATCCTGCTCAAGAAGGATCATCCCAGAGCACATGACACAGGATTGTGTCAGTTCTTAACTATCTCCAGTGATGGAGACTCCACAACCATTCAGGACAATCTGCTTCAGCGCATGGTCACCTTCCTCCCTCTCAAAGGCATCCTAAAGGACAAAAGGAGGCTGTTACGTGTTTGGCTAAATCTCTGATTTGGGCAATTAGAATATCAGGATCATGAGGACATAAGTATGTTGCTTGGCTTAGCATGTTAACCTTTGTTTCCTGTAGTTCTGATGCTTTCCTGGTTGAAATAAAACACAATTTACACCAAAAGGCTCAGTGAACTTTGTGTTAAGGAATGCAGTGATGTTTTTATGCAGGATCACTTTAACATTATACCTTACGCTCTGCCTAGGAAGAAGGTGCAGAAGAGTTTTGTAACACTGTTTGCAGACCTGCCAGCAGGGAGTGGGAGAGACCTGTCTGAATTTGAAGATCAGCAGTGAGTGGGATACTGTTTTCCACCTAACAAGACTGAATAAAACATAGCTCCTCTGCGCAGCTGAAATATCTGCAAAAAAATGATGCAGAAAATAAGTGCTGTAGCAGCAAGCCAGTTCTGCAGTAGTTATTTGGCATATGGTGTATGCAAAAACTCAGGGCTATTATTCCTTCCCGAGCTCTGTCCAAGCTACCTATAATGGTCTAGGGAAAGGGAAATCTGTCACTTTCTCCTGGACTCCTCCTTGATCTAGGAGCCATTTCTTCCAGTCAATCTCCTTTAACTTTCCTTTGGTCAGATTCATACAATTATACCTTCTCTGGTCTTTCTTTCTCCAGTTGCTCCTCTTTGCTTTATACATGTCTATGAGAGCTGTACAAACAGTCTGTACCTCTAGGTTACCTGTCCCAAGAGTAACTTGCCAGTGCTGAAGATAGGCATTTTTATCATGATGGATGACCTTACAGAGACAAAGTGAAATGTGGAGTCTTGAGGACTTGCCTCTAAAGTTGGGTAATTGGTTGCATGTGAGGCAGGTTAATCACTGACATAGTCTCGTGTGTTGAATGTACAAGAGGAAGGTTGCATGGTGGTTTGGGGCTGTCTACAGGGGATATACAGAGTTGAGAAGGTGCTGTGCACACAAGATCAGTGTGGCTAAATGGCAAATGCTGGTTAAAACCCGGAAACACAATGTAAAGACTGTGCAAATCATGTCCTCAAACATCAGCCTTCACTCAAGATGGCATGGCACTGAAAGGTAGATGTGTGTCATTAATGTTATTCTGGGGGAGTGTGAAGGAGCTATGCTGACCTCACTTCAGGGTACCTAAAACCAGGTAGAACTTGCTGCTTCATTTCTCAGGATAGCTGCTTGTAGTATTTAGCTCTGTGTCTTACCGTTTTGTATGTAAACTGGGGGTAATGCTGCCCTACTTTCACAGGAGTTTGTTAAATGTTGTGTTTGTGGGGCACTGAGACTGAGGAGTGGTAAGCAGGATACACTAAGGGAGGTGAAAGTAATAGCACTGTGCAGACAGCAGGGCTTAGGAGCCCATGCTGAGCAATCAGGGGGGAAGAAAATGTGAGAAGCTGTTAAATGAATTTTACTTTTTTGTGTGTCCGTGTTTTGTGGGACAATAGTCCATGACCTGTATTTTAATGCTGCCTACATTGGATGCTTTTCTCTGCTGTTCTAAGGATGATTTTGGCTCTTCTTGATAATTTTAGCTCAAGTGGTGCTGGGTGTATAAATGCTGTGTGACAAAGCATATGAGGAGGATACTGAGGAGCTGAGAGACAGCTGATGGTCTCTGCACATTGACTGTTCCAGGCATTTTTCCTCTTCAGCTGGGCTGCACTAAGTCAAACTATCTGAGTGAACATAGGGACAAAGTGACAGAGAGTAAATCACTAAAGAAATGACAAGCCGAGAATTATGGATGTTATTTCTATCTGGTGAACCTGAGGAGCCTGATGGAGGGAACTGTTTTGTCCATTGATGGAAATAGTTTCTCCGATAAACTATTTGCAATTACCTGTTAATTTTCTTCCTTCAGCTCCTGTCATGCCATCTGGAAATCACCAAAGCCTGGCTGTTAACAACTGGCTTCTCAGCTCAGCAGGAAGACTGGTCTCCTGATTTGCTAATCAGAGTATCAGGCAGTCACTGCTGCTCTTCGTCTGGCCTTGAAGTGTGATGAAATGCAGCATGATTATGGTTGAGGGCAAGATTACTGCATGGGGCACTCCACATTTACCCTCCTGTCTTGAAGAGCTGGCTGTGGACACAACTCAGGTGAAGTAAGCAGGGGTTGGCTTCTCCCCTTTTCCCAGACGGGGATTTCCACTTGGGATTGTCTAAGGTGCTTGGAGAACACCCTACTCTGTTTCTACAGCAAGGTGATACTGAACACCCAATTCATGCAATTTGAAAGGTCCAGACAGAGCTTTCCCATCAAGAAGATTAATTTGTCTTGGATTTTCTTGTGTCTATAGAGAAGACAAAGAGTTCAGAGTTTTCAGTAGCTAAGAAAACCTTGCAGCAAACAACTGCAAAATTACACTGCAAACTTACACACTACTTTTCCTGGGAGTTTTGTATGAGGGCAAGCAAATGAAAAATGTGAACTTTTTAAGACAAGATATTTGTAAGCTGTGCATTCCCAGGGAAAGCAAGGATGGCTTTTCCAAATGTGTGTGATTTGAAAGCCTTGTCTGATGGGCCACAAACTTCCGCTAGAAAAGAATTTGGCAGGAGACCACACAGGATAAACTATAGGCAGAAATCATCTACTGGAAGGGAAAGGACTCAAAACTCAGGACCTCTGGTGGGAAAAAGAGATAGAATTGTAACAGGATAGTGACTGCTCTTCCAGTGCAACCACTCCACAACAAAACTGACAGGAAGGAGTAATCCCCTCTGCTTTGTTCACTGCATTGGGCAGGGACACCAAAGGCTGACCAGTGTTTAGGGCAACAGGCACAGAGAAATATCTTCCCTCTCAATTGCCATCATGTCAGACCGGTTTCCTCCAAGGACACCCAGATCTTGTTGATGACCATAGAACAGAAAAACGTCACATAGAAAAAATCTTCATCACTTTTTCATTTGTATGAAGCCAGACATTTTTCTTTTGTCAGAGGCATTGCAAGTGTTTCACTGGCAGGTTTATACAACTCAGATTTTGTTCAATAAAAAATACTTAATTGCAAAGCTGGTGTGTATTGTAACTAAAAATTCATAAGGAAGATGAGGCGCAAATCTGCTTTGCTCCTGTCTAATACGAGCATTTGCAAAGACAAAGGAACATTGTTAACCTTGCACCTTTGCTAAAAGGAATCATCTGGAGCTCATTTTTTTCTTCAAAAATAATTACTGAGGAATAAAAAGGCTGCAGTTGTTGCCTTATTTTTATTTCCCTTCTGAATTTTGGGCAAATTTTTCTGGGGCAAATTTTCTATTTTTTTTTTTAATAATTTAACAACGGCTGGAAAAGTGGAAAAAAGCTGATTCCCTTTCATGTAGCCAGAACCAGCACTCAACCCGCTGTTCAGTGCCCACAGCCATGTCCACAGCAGCACCATGGTTCCAGTTTGCAGTGGTGCAAACCTGTGTCATCTTCTCCTTGGAGTGTCCTTGCTGTGAAGCTGCCCCTGTGCTGTGGCTGCCTAGTGTGGTAGGAGCTGCTTGGGTACTTTATTAGGTATAATTTCAGCAAATGGTAAGACTAAAATCAAAATCCAGGATTCCAACTTCCTTTTCTTAGCACTTTCTCTGGATAAAATGTTTTGCATGTTGAAGAGGTAGAACAAAAATCACAAGATTTGACAATGCCAAAGTAATTTCTCCTCAAATTTGGCGTATGCTTCAGGGTTTTGAAGAATAGCTTTTATCAGTCTTCCCAAGAGTGCACTGCTAAACAAATAAATATTCTTCCACCGATGTTTACAATCAGAAGAGGCAGCCAGAAAATTTGCAAGCAGTGAAAAATAAATTGGTCAGCAGGTATCTTTGCCAACAGGGAAGTAGAGGAAAATAAACAGCATCTATTATGGAAATATATTTTATTTGAAAGGTGTTGTCCAGTCCAAGCTCTCAAAGACTTATCACCAGTGTTGAGGTGTCCTGGCTTATATCTTTGATTTATGTTTGGACTTGTTCACAATCATCCAAGTGTTGAGAAATGGCCAGTTTAACAAACAAAGCCTTTTATTCATAGCTATGCCGGGCTCATATTGCAGTTTTGTGTACAGATAATTACATTGTGTATCTTGACACTATCATTTTTCATGTTTGCTAATAGTTGTTGTTTGCCAACAATTAGTGTCTTTCTGGGGACTTAACTGCCGGCAGTCGCTTTCTCTATAATCATATTTGCTTCAGCAGAACAGTTTTATTCTGATTTTGAGCATATGAGACCACTGATTCACTCCAAGGCTCTGCCTTAAAGTTTTACTTTGAGTAGGTCTGTGTGGTTTACTGGATCATCAATTAATCAGGAAGAGATCTCCAGCTCAAACAGTCCTGAGTAATTAAAATATCACTGGAAGATCAACGAATGACACGTGAATCAGTCCAGTAGGATCTTTGGGGCTGCAGCTCAGCTATACTGCTGCCCTCAGCTAAGATGCTCAGCTCCTGCAGGACCAGCTCTGCATACCAGGTTTTGGTGGTTAGTCTGTCACAGGTAACAGACACGTTACACGTCTGTCACAGATAAACAGACTTTATCTTCAGGCTTGGTACCTGCCCCAGAAAGATCCATGGGAAAAAGGAGGCATTACACTCAGTGAATGGCCTGACTCTGGTAAAACAAGATGAGGTTCCTGGTCAGCTACTCTGCTCACAGTTCAGCCCTGCGGCATTCAACCTGTGCAACTGCAACTTGTGATTCAAGCGGCATTTCTGTTGTTATAAGAGTGCCACTTACCTTCCAAGTGCCTTGCAAATGTTATTAGCTCACGAGATCTTTGAGGTACAAGAAGCTTGTTTTTACAGACTGAATTTGTTTTTTCTTGTTTTACCCTTCAGGTAAAATTTGTTTTTTTGTTTTACCCTTCAGGTAAGGGGAGATCCTGATGCAATGAAAAAGGGGCCATTTTGTGTTATCTGCAATTGATTATTATTTTCTACTTCTTTCATTTGGATAAAATTTACTTTACTAGGAAATTCAGGTCTTATCACTGCCAAATCAGGGGACCATGTTTCGTGTGGTTCATAATGTGTGAGGTAAAATCTCTTTTTGCCAAAATATACAATGTTACATCTTTAAATCTCATTTTAGAGGTGCTGTGTAGCTCATTACTCCCTTCTGGCACCCAAAGATGCCTGGGTAGATTGTGGTAATATCAGCAAGGAAGGGTGCAGACAAAAGATGATGAGCTCAAGAGATGGAGATGTCTGTCTAGATGGAGTGGAGGAGGTAGCTGTTAAGCCAGGACTGGCTCCCTTGTGCTCAAGGGGTCTCAAGGAAAAACTGTGGCTCCCATCAGCCAGTACACAGGGAAAGTGAATCCCTGTGACCACGGGGCCAAAATGAGATAGTAAATCTTTCAGAGAAGAGGGGAACTCTGGTTTAGAAGTAAATACAGGAAAAACTTCTACGTTTATTATATGCATGTCACACATCAGAGACCAACACATTTCCTTGAAAAGGAACAGGCTTCTGTTCAAAGAACCCCCTTCCCTGGACAGTTGAATTTCCATCACTTCAGTCACTGTGTTCAGCTTTCCTGCCTACAGGAGAGACAAAAGGCAGTGAGAAGGGTAAATAGTTGGAACTTTTCATCTTTCAATTTGCTTTTTGCAAATACAGCATTAAGCCTTGTTGGTGGGGAGGATAGTTTTGTGAGTAGAACAATTCATCAGAAAATCCTGTCAATTTTTCATCAAACCTTGTTTCCCCCCAGCCTATAGATGTATGGCAGACAGGTAACAAAGATGATTGCTAGCTCAAAGGTGATAACACTGGCAAATAGGAATTTTGAAGTTAATCAGAGCTTGGTTTATGACTCAACCATGGACTTAAATGCACGTGAAAATCATGAAAACCTCCCTTTATTGCTGGCAATGATTCCAAGTCTGCTTTAGAAATGTTCTTACTCCACTTATTTATCTACTCTATCTTGGATGGGAATTTGTCTTATCGCCTTGCCTTACATGGTGTGCAAGCAGAAGAGCTGCCTTGTCAGGAAAGAGCTATTATTTTTGCCCTTCTAGGGACATGGAGGACATTTAAGTGCATCTTTGTCCTGTGGGTGAGCACTCAAGAAAGTGATCAGGCACTGAATTGGGAGCTTAAGTTCCATTGCAAAGCAATGCATGCCTGTGTTTGGTACACTGACTGGCTTCATAAAATGGCTTAATTTATTTTGTTAACCTCAGGTCCTTGGGCCATTGTTGATTGTGTGTGGCAGTGTTAATCAAGTGTGTTATAGTGAATAATTTTGGCTGAGGTTTTGGATGTGTGCTATGTAAGGAGAATATTTGGGTGGCATTAAGTACAGTTTGAACTCAATTTGTGCTCTTAGTGTGCCATAAATTTATCAGACATGTTCAACAACTATCTAGCACTCCAAAAGCATCTTTTTAAATGAGAAGAGTTTTGCATAACTGTGAAAAGTAGTTAGTTTGGAAACAGCCTAGTTAATAAGCTAATAGTCAGCAAATTCACATAATTTACCCAACTTCTGCGTGACTCTCTGTCATGCTTAGCTGTGCATAGTATTGGAGAGAAGCTGCTTTAGCAGGACAATCTGTAGGATGGCCATTACTGAAGAAGGGTAAATATGAGCTGTCCTTCCTCATAGCTAAAATTTGTGAATGGTCTCTTTGTCATATACATGAATATTACAGGAATCTCTCCTACTGACCAGCAGTTTAAAATCATTCTGCAAAGACAAAAGTAAGATACTGACAGCCTTGACTAGGACAGGTTTGTTGGACTAGCCATACAATGATACTTTGGAAATTCCTTTCAACAAGAACAATTCTGTGGTCTAGGTTATATTGCTGACAGAATATTTGGAGCTCTTGGTCAGTTGGGAAATGATTAAAATGTTTTAAAGGTGTTTTTTTGTGTTGGTTACTCACAAATGAAATACAGATGTAAAACTGCTTGAGCTATAAATCTGGCCTCAATCATTCCTAACATTTCAACATCATACTGTGCAAAATGGCCTCTACTTAAGTAATTTCCAAATGACTGAACTTCACATTTTTCTTCTGTTATTGTCATCAACCTCAGCAGATGTCATAATCAAGGAAGAGCCACTAATGAGAAGCTGCTGGTAAATTTGGCATGTCTCAGTCGCTTCCATGTGAATACCGGGAGAACAGACTGAGCATCTACCACAGCCGACGTGAATCAAAAACAAAACTAAGAATGGGACCATGGATGTGAGCTGTTCTTTCAAACCACTCTATATAAATAAACATCCCTGTCAGTGTATACAAACCAACAACCTGACTCATGAACAAGGTGAACCTTTCCAGTCTTGTGTTTCCACTATTGCACTCTGCAACTAGACCTAGAAAGACAGCTGTCACCTGCACCTTGGTGAGCATGATAAGCAGTGACTATTATGTAACCAACACAAGTCTGTTTATATTTGTACAGCTCAGCTACACCGCTGATAGATAAAAAGTTACAAATACCTTGGTGCTCCATTAGATCTCTTTTAAGATTACATGTATCAAGATGGCAAAGAATGATAAAATTAGATTGTTCTCTTGCTGCAAGTATTGCAGTCACTGACTGACTCTTTCCATAGTTAACTCTTTCTTACACTGAACAGACATGTTCCAGATATTTGCATGGCTCAACACATCTGTTTACATATTTCCTCAACCAGCCAGATTTTCTCACTGATTGAATCTGAGAAAACCTAGAGAGAGAGAAAGAGAATATAGAGAACAAAATGTGTGCAACATATTTCTCTTGATGTATGTTTTCATCCCAGCTGCTTTTTTAATAGCAATGTCTGAGAGCATTTTGGACATGATGAACTGTGACCTTCAGTGAACAATGGCCCATCCCCAACACACAGAGCTAAACTTTCTCAGACTAAGGATTGTCCTCATCCTCTCTACAGTGTTTAAGTTTCCTTTTTGTGGATCTTCATGATGGAATAAGCCAAGATCCAGGTCTGAACATTCAAAAATCTTGGATAAAATCTAACTCCAAGGCCCCTGTGGTTGCACTTTATGATTGTACAGAGAAGTGGTTGTAAAGCTGGAACCTGTTTATAAACAGTTTGTGGAATGAGAAGCTAAGTTATCATCTGGCCTCTTTGTACAGCTTTCCCTTTTTGTTTTTTTTGCAAGTTCTTGCACGTGGGAGAATTTGTATTGTTGATGGAGGGTGAATTTTGAACCTGTAGTCAACATGCATGTACCTAAGAAACAGAATTTTTTTGCTATTTGACTTTGAAAAAAGGTAATGTATTTAAGTTGAGTAAGGTTATGTAGTAATGATCAGAAATCATGGCACGTGCCCTGAATGACCAGGCAGAGAGGCTAAGCATGAGTTGTGTACACTGGGTAAACATGTGTTAAGAGACAGTTTGAGAAGCACCTGGTGCTCTGGTCCCTTGGGAAAAGCTGTATTTGGCTTTATTAAATGAAAAGAGGGATAAATCCCCACAATATGCCTAGAGGAAATTTGTAAACAGAGGGGCTGGAGTAAAACTATATTGAAAAATTGTTCACTAGTCCTAATGATTTAACAAATACAGAATGGATATTTCAGTAGTGGAAAGGATGATGGGATGTGTGTTAGAGAAGGCTGGATTGAATCCAGGCCTCTAAGATGATTTTCTGTGACAGTTTGGTTAATTATAAGAACCACATGAAAAAAGGCACATAAACTTCATCCTGTTCTGTTTTAAAACTTTCCCCAGAGCATAAGTCCTTCTTTAAAGGTTACCCTCTGATATGTAACACATCCCGTGTTGTTTTGCTAAGCTATGACTCTGTAATAAGTGTTTGAAATTTACAGCTTCAGTTAGTCATAGACTTGAGAAGTGTTTATTTTTTCTCAGTTGTTCTTGCTATGTAATGAATGTAGCTCACTGAGTACTCTGACTCCAGCCCTGGACTCTGCAGCCGCCGTCTTTCCAAGGAATTGCACATTGGCTGCAGCACAGGGTGATAGGAGCAAGGCCTTTCTGCTGGTTACAGAGTAATAATTTGCAGACTGAGGAGGAGAGGCTAGAACCAAAGTCACACAAGGTCATATCTGGCTGAACTGAAAATAAAGCCCATATTTTAAAGGCAGCTTAGGAAAATTGCAGCCACTTATCCATACTGGTTTGCAGAAAGAGCCTGTCTGCCTATTTATTTGCAGTGGTTTCAAAATGGGGGGTTCCTTTCCCGTAAGTAACTCATTTGTTTTGGTGAGTTAAAATTCCCTCTTTGGATAAAGGTCTGTGACTGCTGGCAGTCATTGTGGTTAGTACCACGTTGCAAACAGCTCAGGATTTTTTGCACAATGAGAGCTTCTGGGCATGAAGGATCCTGGGTCTTCTTCAGGAGAATTTAGAAGCATGTGTTTGAATTTTGAGAAAAACTGAATGTGCTTTATGGGAAAAGGAAATGCCACCATTAATACTAAATGTATGTTTGTAAATGACTAATAATGCAACTACATCCAAATTAAAACTATGCTTCTGTTTGTCGAGACTGATTAGCAAGTGTTTACTGTTAAGGAGTTGATTTTGATTTATTTAGCATTTCCATAATGATCTTAGCAATAGCTGCATAGCAGTTACGTAAGGATTTCTTTCCAAGTAGCCTTTTGCTGTGGGGAGAAGCTCAAGCTCTGTGCCTTGGCCTGCTGTTGCCCTCAGTGAGTACCTGCTCTGTGCATGGTGGTCACAGGGTGGGTTCCCTCTGCTGCTGTCCCAGGCAAGCAGTGATTGCCCCTGGGGTGTTTTGATTCCTCCTGGAGTGTTTTGGCTGCCCCTGGGCAGGCTGGCAAAGACTGCCATGCCATGGGTGGCAATGGGACCCCAGCAGCACTGCCTACAAACTGGAGCACAGCTCTAGCTCCAGCAGCCATTTCTGAGCTGCTGATATCTTTGCCAACATTTTGATGTTTGAGCTAAAGCTCTTTTGCTGGTACCTGCTTCAGACCAATGTGTGCATATTTCTTAGTTTAATAAAAGTAACATGAGGTTGGTTTTATTTTGTTTAGATAGTTAGAGGAAGTTTGCAGTTCTGCCTGTGTTCAAGGGAGGCAGGTCACCAGTTTGTTTTTACTGGCATTAGATGTGAAGTATTTTATTCTCCTTTTCATTATTTTTCTTTTGATATTCTCAGTCTGAGATGGACTTTCTCATTGGTGAGTCAGCTTCTTTTCTGGTTGTTCCCCCACAGAATTACCTTATAGGCCTCATCTGCAGCTCCTGGAAGGTCAGTGTGTCAGTGTCACACTGACAGGAAAGGCTGTCAGTGTGTAGGGCTGAGGTGGGAGTGTTTGAATTTCCCTGTCCCTCTGAATTGTCCTCATGAGGAGAAGCTGGGCAGGAGGGCTCTGTTTCTAATATCTCTCACACACATGCATGAACCTTGTTCAAAGGTGACCAAGTGTCCCAGTCCCCAGCTGCAGCAAACACTGAGGGTGTGGACAAGGCTCTTGAGACTGTTTTCAGCCTTTCCCATAGACTGTGTCAAACTGGGTGTGCAGTGTCTAGCAGTGGTCTCAAAGGATTAAGAATAGAAATACATCCCACTTTTTTTTTCCACTGCAAAGCACTGTGGGAAGGCTGCCCTGGACCTGTGAGGCTGTAGTGACTGTGCTTGTTTTGATCGCCCAAGAATCGCCCGAGGCACCAGGTCAGGTGGTGACGCCTTTTCCTGCCGCTGAGCTTTCAGAACTCCCCAACTGCAGGTGGGTCCTTTCCACAGACACCATCTGGTATCTCCCTGTACTGGCATCATCCTTTATATCCTTTATAGGATAAAACAAACCTTAGATAGCATCAGAGAATCCCTTTTAGAAGTGCATTGAGAGGGCTGTGAGCATGGACCTCTGAAAATGCAATGGAGGCATCATCTAATTACTGTGTGTCCAGAACCCCTGCTCTGTACAGCCTGTAGATGTCTGCCTCTGTAGTGGTGTCAGGCAGAACAAATGACCAGGGCATTTTCACTGCAGGGCCTCCACTATATTTCCTATAAGAGTCTTGAAACTGCCTGCTTAGGGTTTGGCAGCAGCCTGTACTGATAACTACTGGCCACACTGGCTATGGGACACATGGACTTGGGTCACAAGATCTGCCAGGAACTCAGGGCTCAGGGAATAATCTCACAGGCTGCATTTCAGTGTAAATCATTTCCCTCTGGAAAATATTCCTTTTTCAGGGCTTTACTGGAACATAAAATGTGGCCCTTAGGAGGTGGAGGCTGCTTCAGGCTTGCTGATTGGATTAAAATATAATTATTTCCTGTTCTCCCCAAATCACTTGGTATCCAGTCAGGGGTGCTGCAAAGAGGATGCACTCCCCTTGCCCAGGAGCTGAATAGGATTTCTCTTCATTCAGCAGAATGGAAAAGAAAAATAGAGAATAATACATTAGGGACTTAAATGCTGTTGTACAAACAATTGCTTGGCATCAGAGAAAAGATAAGTAGCCCCACCAACTCTCATTCACAGTCAGCCAGCAGCAGGAGGGTCAGGTTCATTACCTGGAGGATTCTGCTCAAACACAGGCTCCAGTCCAGCAGGGAGATGTCAAGAAAGACTGAAGGCAATGTAATCAGCTCTGAGTGTGAAAGTTACAATCCTTTAGAGGAGGGAGCTTATAACATTCTGCAATGAGTGAAGCGAGACTGAGGATGAAGGATGAAGGAAATCAGGGTGGAGGATTTCGGGCTTTTGAGGTTTTATGAACCTTGCAAACTGTTTTATGGGTTCACAAAGCTAGGTGAGTCTGCAAACCATTTTTTTTTTTTTTTTNTTTTTTTTTTTGTAATTTAAATCCTTTTCTTTCCAGGGCCATCCAGGTTGGCAATAAAAATAATGTCAAACAATGAAGTAAAGCTGAGCCTGTTCTGCAAAGACTAGAACATCTCACCAGAGACAGCTGAGCCACAGAGAAAAAGCACACTGTCTTTATTCACTGAGTGGTGAATAAATGGATGACCATGCTGGCTGCATTTGTTTCTATTCTCATCTTTATTTTTATTTTCAGTAACTTTCACTCTTCTGTATGTAATGCTTGGTTTGGGTTTTTTTTTACTTAGGTTTCATAAGGAAGCAAAAGTTACAAAATAAATCCATTTATACATGTGTGAGTGCCTTTCAATCTCGCCCATCTGGTGTTCTTATTGTGGCAACCAATTTAGTCCAAATTTACCAGAAAAGCAGTTTCTCAAAGGTAATTGTGTTCCAACATGCTTTGTGAAAAGAAGTGCCTGAAGAGAGGGGCAAGACCTTGTTAACATTTTGAGCAAGGGGCAAAACTTCAGGGAGTTGAATTCATTAGGAATTATAAACATACCCCCCCCCCAAAAAAAAAAAAGGGGGGGGGAGAGAAAGAAAAAAGAAAAGGAGGGAGAGGGCTCAGGAGAAACTTACCATGCTGCAGCTTCAGAAAATGTTTGAAAGCTTACAGCTACTTACAACTGAAATCCTTATGAGACCATGTCATTAACTCATGGACCTCTCTGTGTTTCTGCTTTGCTGAATGTCTCTGTAAAGCAGTATGTAACCTATAACATCTGAGAACAAATCAAACTGACAATGCAAGCAGCAGTGAAACTGGATCAGCCTGTTTGTTATTCCATGGCCAGTCATGAGAGAAATGTGGAGCTTGTTTCACAAATTGAAACATCCCAAATTATCAGCAGGCCTGTGACCACTCTGCATTTTTGTTTTTTATTGGCAGTTAACTGAAGCCAAACAGGACCAGACCAAGCCTGTTACTTCATCTCTGCTTGGCTGGAAATGTCACTGTGGTCTGATTGTGCTCCTGGAAATATCAGACATGGCTTTGCATTGAAGGATGCTGGATCCAGAGGCAATGATTTGTGAATTGATCCTACTACTTGTGGGATGAATTCCCTTTGGAGTCTACTGCTTGCTCTGGACTGGAGGACAGGCATATGTGAAAGCAGCAGTGATGTAAATGTTCTGGAGTTAGATCTGTAGAATGTTGTTTTCATGTCCAAATTTCCATATAATCCCTGCAATTTCAATAGTATGTTTAGGAAGGAGGAGAAAAAAAGTAAAATACATAAATATTTTTAAAAGGGAGGGAGAGTGACTCCCTTCTGGTCAACAGATCTGTCCTGCACAAATGTCAGATATTCCAGAGTAATGAGAGAGTGCTCCTCCTCTAATCCCTAAAATGCAGCTGCTTGCTGACAAGGCAGAAGTTATTGGGCTGGGGCAGTAAGTGGCGTAATTTCTGCAGCCTGTCTTGAAAGATCATCCTGAATTTTGCATCACTTAAACTCTTGTGTTCATGGCAAGCACTCTCCTGGTCACATAACGATTCTGTTACCAGGTAAGTACTTTCATGGCCTAAAAGCAGATGCCTAAATGTATGTTTAGTGAAAGTTATTTCAGAGGTGAAATCTGGGATTGTGTCCCAGATTCAGCTTTTAGGGTGAATACAATTATTTTGGGAAATGCACAGGGAAGCCCCATAAGGGCTCTGTCCTCCTGTATCCTGCCATAAAGCAGTGCATGCAGCCAGTCACCGGGGATTCATAGCTGTGTGTCTGACCAGCTTGTAAAAACTGACTTGGCTGTTGGAGGTACCTGCCTGAGGCCGTGGTGCTCTACAGGAGCCTGCCCAGAGAAGGGCCCTGCCTGTGTTAATTTGCAGCCTCAACAGAAGCATGCTTGGGAGAGAAAATGGGAGTCCCTCTCTCTTTGGCCTTGAACCAGTTTCCTTCTACATGGCTTGGTGAGAAATGCAGTGGCTCAGGAAGGACTATGTTGTGGTGTCAAGGATGCTTTGGCTCATGGGTGTTAGAAATTAAGCCCTCTCCATTTCAGTTCCTGTTTGCAGGAGTTTACACATAAAAAGTGTAAAACCTACTGTTGCAGCATTTTGTTTTACAAACCATGAGGCCTGACTAGAGTGTCCCTGGTACCCTCCATCCATCATCCATCAGTTGGTGTGAGGCCAGGGCTGCTCTGTCTCTGTCCTGGTGCCCTCAGAATCATTGTGCTGCCCAGAGCCAGAGGAGCTCTAGGCTGTGGTGTGTTGCGCCCATATGGCTTTTGCCTGTGGACAGAGACTGAATCTTGCCCTGAAAACCATGTCAGGGAAAATAACCTGCTTTCTGGTGTGAATTGATTCCTGAGTAAGCCTACCAGACCCTAGACAGAGGGGTGTCCCCAGTAGCGACTGGTTTCCCATCTGGCTGAGTAAAGATGGTAGATAGGCAGCGTTGCGAGCTTAGGTCATGACTGTACTGTTCCAGCAAAAACTGTAAAAAACAGCTGTCAAATAAGATCAGCAAGGGAGGATTTTGCTGCTTTGTTGCTCAGGCCATTTTGGGGGAGGAAGGAGTGAAGAGGCTGGGCTTGATCCATCACAGGCTACCTGCATTCTTTCTCCAGGCTGGGTGCTTCACAGTGCAATTCCCTTACACTCTCTTATCAGTAGTGGGAAGATGTTTTATTACTGGGTTGCTGCTGGCTGCTCACCAAGCACCCTTGAGACAGGAATCGTCACTCAAGCTAAATTAAAGAGTGCTTGAGTACATACAGGAGAAGGAAAAACAAACTGTCAGGAACTGAATCCAGAACACCTGACATTCAGAGGTGCCTGGTTGACATCAGCCTTCTCCCCCTCCTCTAACCAAGTGCCCCTCTTGCAGATGAAATCTGGGTTTCCAGAGCTGTCCAAAGGAGTTAGGCACCCATCTTCTTTAGAGTTATAAACCTAATGTCAGAATTCAGGATGTCTGCAATTTCCCCTGTCACTAGTTCTCTGTATGCCCTTGGATACATCAGTTAACTTGCATTAAGTATCCTACTCTGTGCAGTAATCCCCTGTCACACACAGCTCAGTGATGCTGCAGGCTGTGGAGATGTGCAGTTGATCAAGCTGGGATGGTAAGCCAGGGCAGGGTTATTCCTGCAGGCATTTAGGTGTCTTCTGATACAGCAAGGCCACGGAAACTCTGCTTTATATCCCACCTTCCAGTCAAGGGGCTGTGCTAGTACGGTGCTGGTGCACAGGCTCTGCTGTGTTTGCTCTGAGGTCCCCAAGAGCAACTGGGGTGAGATGCTGAGGGGCTGTGGCTCCCAACATTTGCAGAGCAGCCCCATACACAGCCTAGAGTAGGGCAGGGGCTGCCTTCTCTCAGGCACAATGGTTTAAGGCAGCCCTCAACATGAATATAATACAGGAATTTTGTTTTGTGGGAACTGTAATCTTCAGCTTCCGCTTCCCTTTGGGATGAGAATGTATGGATCTGGCAAGGAAGTGGACAGTTTGGCAGCTCAGCAAGCCTTGGCTGTGAATGGAAACAGATTGTATGGTCTGCATCAAGGTTCAGGCTGGGGAGGGATGGGGTCTGTCCAAGCACCAGTGGTCTGGGAGTATGGCAGGGCAGGCAGGCAATAAAGTGTAGGATGCCTGCAGTACTGAAAAGTCTTGGACATCTCATACACTGCCTGTTGTAACCCCACCAGAGCTTACATTTATCCTCTCACGGGGAAGGAACAGTCGAGCTCCCTTGAGCTGTTGTTTTGCCTCCTCTCATTATGTGAAGCTAATACCTGCCAGGAGCAGGCCAATGTGCATCATGGAAGAAACATTTTCCCAAGGAGAGAAAAGTTAAATCTTTGGTGTATTTTCCCACAATTTTGAATTTTAGGATAATTGGGGAAATGTATATTTATAACATCACGCCAACAATTATTAATATTGTTGCAGAAAACATTATTTTCTGCCAGAAAAAAAATTTAAAATTTATTTTACTTACCTGTATGTTTGTCAAACAATACCTGAACAGCTACCTGTGCTGACAGAGGAGAGCTGTGTGTAGAAAAGGGGAGGGTATTTATCAACACTCCTGGTGAGGGAATTGGATGGGTCCCTGCTGAATTCCCTGTCATCAAAGAGCCCCTGTGGCAGGTAGAGGAATCCAACCCTCCATTCAAAAATGTCATGCCTGCAGGCATTATCTATCCCAAGATTTTGAGGCAGTCATTTAAATACCTGTGTCTTTGAATTGCTTGTCTTTGATGAACTCCAACAAAGTCCTTTGTTAAGTCAGCCCTGACTTTGACCCACATCTTTGAACCACAAGGAACACCAGCTGATATCTGTGTGAAGCATGCAGATAGTGTGGAAATGGGAAAGCACCGGGGTTTGGATGGGTTGGCTAGCTGCTTTTCCCTGCTGGAGGCACAACACCCCTCTGCTGGTGGTGGTGGTGGTGTGTGCCCTGTGGCTGTGGCTGTGACTGGGCTTTATGGATGCTGGAGATCAGGCTTTCTGTGCATTTGCTGAGCAGCTCAGTAGTACAGGATAAATATCTGGAGACAACATCTATCATCATGAAAAACCCTCTCTAAACTCCCTCAGAACCATGCTCCCTCTAAGCAGCACTGGGCTCCTGGTGTGATTACAGTCCACACTCAGCCCCTGATCTTTTTTCAATTTGCTGATGGTGATGTTGTTTATTTCTTGGTCCCAGTGCAATTGCAAATCAAGTTTGCTCCCTGCAATTGTGTTGTTCAGTCTCTTCCTTCAGTGATCCGCTCCTCTGAGCAGTGCTTTGGTCTCACCCTCAAACCTCAGTGAGCAGCAAAGGAGGACCAGGAGGGATCATGACAGCTTTCCAATTCCCTGCTAATATGTTTGATTGTGGTGTTTGCAACATGCCAATTTGGATCCTGAGCAGAGGCCAGGCAGCACTAGGAAGGAAAGGCCTTTGGCAGGGGGATTGGAAGAGGCTGCTGGAGCAATCAACACAAGAACAAGCAAAGGCAAGGGTCAGGCAGATTTTGCTGCATGCATCCAGCAGTTGAATAAAATTGGGAATTGATCACCAGGGCCTGGGGGTAGAGACAGTATTTGCAGTCAAGGGCACCTCTCCCTATCACAGCTGCAGCAGAGGGGTGCTGTACTTTTACTTGTTACTTCTTGCAGGGGTTTGAGCCCCTCTTGGATTTGAGACAAACAGCAAATGTGCCTCCATTTCTCCACAAAGAAGGCTGGGAGAGAGGATGGGTTTAGCAATGGTGCCAGGCCCGCAGGACATGCCAGGGTGGAGGAACAAACCAGCATCTTCTGCTATAGGAATGCCCAAGATGCACAGTTGTCCAAATGGTTTGTTGTTGGGCTGTGCAGGGACAAATCCCTCAGGAAAGGGCACTAAACTATCTGATTGTCACCTGGTGTGGAGTAAAAAGGTGGTGATTTATCTCTAACTGCATGTGCTATATTTTCCCAGTTTTACACCATCCTTCTTTGCTTTTTCCCAGTCTGGATCCTAGGATGCTTCAGAGTGTGTTTTAAAATGTCTTAAATCCACTTGTGATTTCACTGTCTCCTCTACTATTGGTAACTCCTCTAAATTAAGCTTCATCTATGAATTTATTTCTTCCCCAAAGAAATTGCTTTCTTCCCCAAAGGATGCAGTGTTTTTGTGGTGACAGAATGAATAGAAAAAGGCATATTGCAGGAGTGAGTGGAGACTAACAAACTTTGTAGAATGATTTGGAGGACCTCCAAGGCTGGACAAGAAACCTGGATATCTAGGGATAGTTAATTGGCTGGAATGCTTCAGGGATGGGGGTGTCTGAATATTTGAAGACCCTGAAATTCCTGTCAGCTTATTCTTCCAGAGCAGAACTGAATCCATAAATTTTTAGAAAAGAACCTGATTACCAAACTAAGAAAACAAGCTGCAGAAATAGAAATGCAACTCAGTAATAAAGTACTGCAAGCAGTTTTTTGCTCTGTATGTGGCTTTGGGAGTCCAATGGCTCTGAGAAGCTTGGTATTCAGGGCCAAACTATGGTCTCCTATGGACCCAGAGGAAAGCGTGCATTTATGTTTGTCTCTGTGTGTATTGTATATTTATCAGTTTTCATCTGTTAAACACATACAAATCTGATGTGTACCCAGAAACAAAGGATGGAATTTTATTGCTTGTCAACTTAACCCCTCTAAAGCTGGAGAAGCCACAGGTGTTGAGTTTTTCCTAAGGGCTAATATTAGTATGAAAAATCATAGATTCATTATAATCTTGTAGTGCTGGAACAGGCCTGGAGAGATCTCCTTCATCACTCTGCATTTAGGCAGGAGGATTACTTCTACAAAATGCTTATGGTTGTTTGCCTGACTTCTGATAAAAACTATTCTGTAACTATATTTAACTATGCTGATAATCAGAAAGCATCCTTAATGACCCCTTTAAATATGCCTTGCTTGGAGAAAAACTGATTTTTCTTCTCTTCCTCTTAGGGAACCTGGAGAGCAATTGATCATAATTCTCTTGACCTTTTAAATGTGAGAAGATTGCTATTACATCTCTCCTTAGTCTTCTCTTTTCTAGACTAAACAAATGTACTTCCTTCATCTGTCCTTCCTGGGCCATATTTTCAAATACCTCAGTCCTTCCTTTTACTATCCTTTGGACTTCTTCCAGTTCTCTACATCTCCCTTTAACTGTGGTGCCCCAAAATGAATACAGTATTCCAGAAGAGTGATATCATTGCTCTTGTGTTAAATACACATAACACTTGTGATTATACATCTTAGAAGAAAATTTGTCTTGTTTGCAATGGCATCACACTATTGACTCACTGAGTTTATTACTTGACCATTCTGTGCTGTGCAGTTGTCTGTTCAGTCAGTGAATAGCTCATCATTCTTGCCTCTGTTTTTGCACTTGATTTTTCCTTTTGATGGAAATACTTTGTACTTGAACTTACCAAATTTCATATTGGTTGGGACTATCTGTCCAATTATCAAGGCAATTTTTCATTCTGATCCTGCCTTTAAAAGGAGTGGTAGCCTCTTTCAATTTGTGATCCTTTGCAGAATCTAAAACTGAGTTCTTTTGGCTGGTGTTCAGAAAGTCAGGACAAATATGTTCATTAAGAGGAGACTAGGAAATTGGTTGAAATTTATAAAGGGTGGGGGACTGTGGGGTTTTTTTTCCACAACCCACTTAAGCAGCTTCTGATTGTGATGTCCTTTGGTTTTTGAATTATTAAAATAATTGGCTTTTTTAAGCTGTGTTGCAGTTGTACACTAGAGACATCTTGTAAAAAATGTATGAGTACTGATATCTCAATGCTATTTCCTCACAGAACTCTCCTTCCTTTTCTAGTTCCATTTGCAACAGCAAATTTCAGGCCCAAAATGAGATCAGTTTTCCATTTATTTCTATTTAGGGAAAAGACTTATTCTTTAGTTGAGAAGAAGGTACTGCAAAGGTCCTCTGTTGTAAGAGAAGAGACTTGGGGACTGTGGTCTGTGATAAGAACACAGTCTAGATTTGTAACTTGACAGGCTTTGTTTCTCTTGTCCACTGAAAGTTCATAGAGAGTATCTACCCCAGAAAAAAAATCTAGTTCCTGGAAATTTCCCATTCTTTATGTCACGTGATTTCTTCTTGAGCAGCCTCCTAGTAGCAATCCTTTCTCTTGATTCCATACTAATAATGCCTCTTCCTGGGCTGTGCATTTATATAGCAGATGATAATAATGTTCACAAAAATGGTGGGGAAGTGGGAAGACAGTTAACATTAGCAAAAGGAAAAGGGATTTCCTTGTTCTCGTCCTTACAAATTGCTCACTGCAAGCAAAATTTCTCAAGTAGGCCCTGCAGGCAACATGTGCAGCAGACTCCATTCTTGCAGCGTATTTCCCTGGCAGCGTGCTGACAGATGCTGCTCTGACCAGCAATTCTAGTAACATCCCTGTCTGTCCAGCTGTCAGAGGACTGCCTGAGTATTTTCAGAAAATCAGTTCCAATAGTCTCACCATTTCATCTGTGCAAGGTCGTTAGTCCCCAGGTAACTATTGAGACAGGCTGTAATTACCTCCTGTCTGCTGTACTATAAATCCTTATTTTCACTCACAAGTCTGCACTGGGGCCAGTCTGAAGCATTCCTCTGAAGTGGTGAACAACATTGGGGAACAATCATCTCCCCAGTACCTTCTGAGAGAGGATGTCTTTTCTGAAAGCTACATCCTCCCACCTAGATTCCGTTTGCCTAGAGATAGGAGTTGCTGGAGAAAGTCCTCTGACCAGGATTAAGTGTAGTGTAAGGAACAGAATAGTCCCTGGTGGCTTTGATCTCTGTGGACTCGGTACTCTTTGGCCTGGATCATGAGGGTGTGTATTTAGGGACTGCAAATCCTCCTGAAACAGGCAAGCCAAAGATGGCAGAGCTGGGAACTCCTGCCCTCGGTTCCCTCCCTGTGCAAGTACAAATAAGGCACCTCCCTCAACTGATCTTGTGTGATGTATTTGGCTTCTTATCTTGACTTGTTTTGTCTTCTTGAATGACAATGGAGTTTGTTCTTGCTGGTGTTTGCTGGGCTTGGTTGATAAGTGGAGGCAAAGCAGTGCAGAATGGTGTTACCTTTGCCACTCTTGCGTCCAAGGATGTCGTGGCTCATGCACAACTGAGAAAGCTCGTGGTGCCCCAGACAGCTCATCCTCACTCTTCAAGGGTAGAGAAATGCAGGCAGCTCCCTCTCCCTGCCAAGGAACATCCAGACTGGGATTTGTATGTGAGAAGCAATTGTTATCTGCTCTCCATAATCACTGCAAACCACACGTTTTTGGAGGCATCTAGGGCTGGGGGAGCCTGTTGTACAAATCAAAATGAATTAGGAGGATGTCAGGATGATCTTTGCACATAATAAGGAGAAAGAAACAGGCTGAGGAATATTGGACAAATGAAGAAAGGGACCAATCAAGGAGAAAAGCTAGTTCTGGGCAGGGATACTTGGCTTGGCTGCCTTCCCTGAAGGCTCGTTCCATTAGCGTTTGGATATTCAGCAAAAGCTGTCTTTGCAGGGGTAAAGAGATAAGCAGAAATGTTTAGTTTAAAAGTAGCAGAGCTCCAGGTTTCAAGCGCATTCTGTCTGGCTTCCTCCTCCTCCCTCAATGAAATACTCTTGTCTTTTCTGTAGCAAAATATATGAGTGAGTCTGGGACATGCATGGGTTCCCTGTGCACATGTGGTTCTGCTCCCCTCTTCTGATTTCATCCAGATGTCTTTTTAAATTATTATTATTGTTAAACTGTGCTGCTATTAATAACTTGGAAGTAGGATTGCTCCTCTGAACAGCAACTGGATACAAACCCAGAACTTCATTTAGTCTTCGTTTAATGCTGGCTTCTTCCTTCAGCTATTTACCATCCTAATACTAAGAGATGCATTGTCCAAAATAGGATGATATGATTTCCTTTGCACCTCTGAGCTGACACCTGAAGGTTGCTGTTATAGTAGGGGTTATACTGAGTGGTATGTATTGTTATGAAGAGCCAAACCCTCGCAGGTGGGTTGGCTGGCTGATGGGGCCAGGCATGTGAAATCAATGTGATGATTTGGCTGAGTTGAGGTCAGAGTATTCAGTATCTCACAAAAATGAGCATGGTCTGGAATTACCCATAGTCTGAAGTGTGCACTCAGGAACAGGAATTTGACTTCACTCAGCATGAAGAGGTCCATTGACTGGTCCTCAGCAGAGGCAGCACATAGGCTTACATGTTTCTTCTCAAATATCAGTTTCACTGACCGCAGACAGCTGCTGCTGAGTTTATATTGCAAGTTTCAGGGCATGTCTGGAGGGATGTCACCTCTTTGAAAGAGGCATTATCTGTCCACAGAAGTTTTGCTGTAAAGGAATCATGCCTGGTTCCCTGCCTGACCTGGTGCCTCTGTCCGAAGTCATGAGGGGCGGAAACCCATAAATGGCAGTTTAGTTTTGTGGGTGAGATCTCTCCATGTCAGATATGAGATAGGTCTGATGTTTAGCACTGGCTACACTACTTTTTTTAAACTTTGGAGGTATTTTTAGACACTTAAATTGGTGGCCCTACCATTGAGCTCTATGGAGTATCTGCCGTTCCCTTTGACTATAGGTAAGTATGCTGAAGTCTTGGAGCCTATATGACAGTGATTATCTGTTGCCAGTTGATACAGAGAAACCAAACATAAGCCAAGCCTCTAGAAACTGTGCTGTGTAGTGCTGTGAGAAGTGAACTTGATGATCCAGCAAGTCCTTTCCAGGCCTGCATTCCTTTGGTTCTGAAGCTGGAAACATGAAACAGCGTGATTTCTGAGGACCTTGTTAGCTTTGGCTTTAAGTGGTAGCATGTATCTCCTGAGAACCATACATAATGTAAAAAATTTTTCTTTTTTCTTAATGATAAAACCTAAACACTTTGCTCAACAGTGATTTAATGAGTAGAATATTCCCATTGTCAGGGTCTGATGCTAATAATAGACAGATGGCTGGCAGTTTGAAAATCAGTCAACACAAACATTTTACTATATAAGACCCAAACCATTTTAATTTTAAAAAATTGAACTGCTTGTTCCACAGTCAGATTGTAAATGAACTGGCAGTAAATACAATCTACTGACAAGATGTGTTTATACTGCAGAAATCTTGAAAACACATATAGCGTAAAATGGTGCATCTGATGTTAAGTGAATTGTACATACGGAAAAAAGGAGGTGGGAAGAAGGAGCCTGACAGAGGGTAGGAGCAAAGCAGTGAAGGGACACAGCAGAACCAACAAAAAGGGAAGATGAAATTCACTGGCTTGTTTCTAAGAGACATTTCTGCCAGATTTGGAATTAGGTAATAATTATACTTGGTGCTCTGTATTGCTTAGAACAGTCACTAAGAACAAAGCCCTTACAGGTGTCTTGGTTGGCTGCTGTGATCAGGTGCACAATCTAACAGTGTTAGATGGTCACTGGTGTGCCTCCTGTTACTTCATGGGAACAACCAACTCAATCAGACTGATAACAGTAATGTCACAGAGCCTGAGTATTTTGGGGAAGCTGAGGGAGAAATTGCATCTGGAGGTGTTTCTAAACTATGATGGTCATCCTTGGGTTTGGATCATCTATATTCCAGCCCTTTGTCAGGGGTAGTTCTCAGTCTTCAGTTCATTACTGTCAATCCTAAACTCCTGATTTCTCTCCACTGTTATCTCTAGCTTTACAGGCTCTGAGATATACGAGCACAGTCTTTGTGGGGAGCCCAGTGAAACCACTGCTTGGGATTTAGACTAACAGAAATTCCCACAAGAACAGGAAATTCCCTGGCATTTTCCACTACTACTTATTGCCTGAAACAAGGCATGAAAAACATGCAGAGTGTGTATTATAGCCCATCTTCAGAGATGTGTCTCACTGTCTAATAGTTGTGATAAAGAAGTCCCATGTGAGGATAGTTATATTAAACAATTCTCTGGACAAGCACTAGAGAAAGAGGCAGCAGTTCAAGATCTGTTTTGTTCTTGCACATGGGAAAAGGGCAGGAGCTTTTCACTGTCACAGAAAGCTCAAGGTGTAGATTGTAATACACTAGAGCAACTTCAGGGCTGCTCTCGAGGTTATGAACTATTGTTTGGCCTCCACATTAAACTGAATCCCCACACTGGGGAAGAAAGAGTGGAAAATATCATGTTGAAAAATGCTGTATATGAGAGAGCAAGAGATACTGGACCTGCCTGGATTTATAAAACAAGCAAACAATCTGTGTAACAGCACTGACTTTCTTGCAGCCATTCTAAGGGATAATGAAAAGCCAGAAGGAAGATATAGAAAGAAACAAAGCAAGCTATGGAAGAACTGCAAGCAGTCTATTACAGAGTATTTATGCAGTAGAACATTATTTGTCATCACTTTATGAGGAAAAAATTTCCATTTTGGAAATAACAGCAATGATTAATCTTTAAGAGAAAAAGGTTCCAAATTTAGTCGGTGAAAATAAATCAGTGATTCTTTATTCTAGGTAAGATGAAAAGAACATGAGCCCAGTAACATCACTGGAGGTCAAGAGCTGCAGAATAGTGACATACACCTGCTAAAGATTCAATGTTGAAGTTAACCTGGATGCTGTGAAAGGATGGGATGGATATACGTCAGAAGAATTACTGAAACTAACTAGTGTAGCTTGGAGGAAGAATAATTACTTCTAAGGTTACAATGAAAGCCTCCAGTTTAACCAAGAAGCTATCATTTTTTTCTGCTATAACCTACTAATGCAGATTAAACTGTAAGGTAAGCTCATCTTTGTGGTCCTATGCCTAGTCCATTCAGGTTGGCTGGAGAAATTCTGCAGGCAATTACAAGCTGCCCATTCCTGAAACATCTGGTAGAGACTACAAGCGGTTTACAATATTGAGCAGATACTAAAGGAAGAGTTTGAAGATTTACATATTACCTTGATCTGTGTATCTGTTTACATCTATTCTTTGAGCCACATGTTTTTTGACCTCTAAATTATTACACCTTTTTTACTTACAAACATGCAGCGTAATGTATTTGAAATGAACTACAAAAATAGGTCCAAAGGTAGTGGTCTTGCCACCTTGGACGGGGTCTGTGTAATAACACAGTGTATATGTAAGACCTTCTTGTGCCCATTTGGATTTTGGGAGTGGTAACACCACATTGACTATGCCTGGGAACAGGCTTTTCTAGCTGCTGTACCCTCACACATTTCCAGAATTCAGCCATACGGTTTGGAAGTAGAACATAAATTAATTACAGCAGTGGCAGAGAGCAATTGACAGGTATGAGGAAAGGGGAGAAAGGACCTATTGTGTGAGAAGCAGACAGCTCTGCTGACCTGAAAATTACTATTCTGTGGAAGCACAAACCAGAGGGTTTGTGGAATTTGTTCTCAATTCACCATGAAAATACTGGGCTGGGGCAACCATGCATTTGATGTGGGTGGTCCTTAATGCATGTCATAATTTACACTTAAGGCATATATGATCCCTTGAAATTCCCTTCTTAGGAGGACCATAAAACCAGTGCTGCATATGGAGCTCACTGGAGGTTTCTGCAAAGCTCCCCCATTGTCAGACATAAACACATCCTATTATTCTAGCTTAGGTCAGAGTTCAATGACTCCCCAAAGCTTATTTCAGTCCTAAACTGATCCCACTGCAGTCCGGGTGGGCAAAGTAGAAGTGTTTCCAATACAGCTTCTTTGCTCTGGCTGCTCCGCTCCACAGTCGGAAGCAAACCTCACTCCTCAGGCTGCAGGTTGATGTACTGCTTATAGCTGAAATCACCCTTCCTCATCCTCAGGCTGTTTGCTGAAGGGTTTTGCAAGCATTACTGAAGTTTCCTCTTCTCTGTAGAGGAGATCCTGGGATTATCATTAGCCTCATCTTCAAGAACAGGAATCAGAAGTTAAAAGACTTCATGCGGAGAATCCTTGTTAGCACAAGAAATAGTTCACAGATGTGCCTTTGCCTGTCTGCTGCTGTGGAGGCAGAGCCCAGCCCTTGCTGCACCCTGTGGGCTCACCCCCATTCAGACACAGATGTCAGGGCCCTGCTGCTGTGCTGGGCACTGCCCTGCTCCTGCACAGCCACTGCTGGCACGCTTGTTGGAGGCCTGGGTGGGTGTGTCCCCTCCTCTAGGCACTGTCCCTGGGCCTTTCTCCAGCACGGCAGCAGCATGCAGTCAGGGTGAAGAGCAATCCCCTTGATCTGCACATGGCAGCTCCCTAGATTAAGGCTATTCCTTGCTCCTGGTTCACCAAATGCACTTTCCAGGGCCATTTGTTTTTTGGTTGTTAGCATGGAGGTCACACAGTGATATCTCCATGAGAGACACTGCTACCTTAGGGGATGGTGACACAATGGTCAGTGCCCAGGACATGGCAAATCAGAAAGCCCTTCTGCTTAAAAGGATGAGATGGAGCTGTAGAAGGGTTTACACTTGGACCAGAGGTCTGGGCTGCACAAGTTGGGGAGAAAGCACTGCCTCCTACCCCGGGAAATTAATGGCAAAAGGTTTACTCTTTATCTCAGCTGACAGGAGGTAAGACTATCTCTTTGAACTACATGGCTCTGTGGTATGAGGGATGGCTCCACAAGAGCAGGTAAGAAACATGTTTGCTATAGCTGCAGTTCAGAGGTTTCAAGAGCCAAATAAAGCAATGAAGGAAGAACAGAGAAAAAATCTGACTGCAGAATATAAACAGAATAAAAAGTGCTTCTTGTTAGCATCTCATAATAACTAGATCAGGAGAAAAACAGGATATTTTACCTAAAGTTGCAACATGCATCAGTATTTGTTTCTCCCTTTTAGCCTTCTGTCTCTAGAATCAGTTTGTATTTTTAGATAGACTCAGGAAAAGGCCAGAGTGGCAATTTAAATTGAGAGATTGTGTGGCTGGGTCTGGCCCTTGGTAGAATTTTATCTCTAATGGAGAGAAATCAGCACTGACAAGGAATGAACATGCACAGTGTCTTTCCCTCCCATGGCCTTCCCGGGGGAGTTTTCCCTGCTCAATTCGTGACCAACAGGCTGTTTCCCCTCTCTGAAATATTGCCCATTCCCTTAACCAGAAGTTTCCTGTGCTGACTGAAATATTAAAACGACCAAACAACGAGGGGGAAGTTTGTTTATTTGTAGGGCTGCATATTCATGCCTGGCTTAGGCCCCTCCTGCTGAGGAATTTCAACTATTTTGCTGGAAATCTGGGGTGGGGGAGTTAAGGCTCTGGTGAGAATGGGGGGCTTGTGGTGATTGGCAACAAGAGTCAGGCCCAGCTGGTCACTGATGTCTCCAAAACACTAACAGCAGCCAGTGGAGAAGAGAAACTGGATGGGAAGGGGATGGAGCCCACAGGAATCTGCTGTGGCAGGGGGCGAGTGGAGCCCAGGCCCATGGCCACTGCAGGGGTCACTGAAGCAGCATATAAGGAGGGTGGTTTGTGCACCCCTCCCCAGGCCCATCCAGGCTCTAGAACCTCGATTGCACCTGGGGATCTCCAGAGAGTTTTGTTTTCGCTTTGAATATCCCAGACCCAGCCTCCACTGGAAACTCTTTGGGAACCTCCTTGCAGGGGAAGGCTGTTCTGGGGCCTCTGCTCCCCATGGCAGGGCCCTCAGCAGGGCCCTCAGCCTCCTCTGAGAGGAGGGGCTGTACAAGGAGGGAAACAAGGCAGCTGCTCACATCCTGGGGCCAGTATTTTTAAAGCAGTGATGAATGCTCAGTCTGGCAGCGGGCCCTCTCTCCAGAAGGATGGCTGGTGCAGGTTCCTGTGGGGCACCTCCCTGTGCCCTTCCCTTGTGGTGAGGAGCAGTGGCTCCCCAGCTATGATGTCTGTGGGGAACAACGGCCTCCATGGCTGCCCAGGCCTGCCATTAGGAAGTCATCATCCAGATCTTGGGAAGCATCTGTGCTTCCTGCCACTGTGGGTTCTCAGTGTGCCTGTGTTAGCCAACAACTCCTGTCCACCACCAGCCTCACCAGGAGCAGGGATATGGAGAAGGTTTGCAAGGATTAAACATTGATTTGCCAAGGCCTTGGGAGCATGAGATGGCTCAGGCAGCTCTGTCTATCTCTTGTAAGCAGTTGGCACAGCAGGCTGTAGCAATCCATTTCAAACAACAGTTCTTCTGCAGGTCCAAAGGAAGTACAGGTTTAAAGTGTTGCCTTTAAATAGACAAATTAAATAAAAACGGTAGCAGCAGAAAACTGCAGTATGAATGAAGATTAGATGACCGGAGCATGAGACCTGGCAAAAATTAACGTCTTTCTCAGGCCAAGGGTGCAGGGGCCGTACTAAACTTACAGCTGCTTTTCTCCTGGAGCTGTAGTGAGACCAGCTTGTGGGGGTCTCAATGCAGAACTGAAGTGGGATGGTGGGCTTGCTCTGTCGGGTCCTATGAAATCATGTTCCTGCATGCCTACCCCTTGAGAAGAGAGGCTCAAAATGCTGCAGACAGTTCAATTGTCTCCTGAGCTGAGGTCCCCTTGTCTGTATGCTGCCAGGACTCAGAAAGCTGAGGATATTGGTTTTGCATGCTCTTGATTACTACTATTTCAATGTTCCTTTTTTTTTCTCATAGTTTCTACAGAAAATATATTTTTATTAGAAAATGACGTGACATTTCCAAATTTCTAGTGTTGAATGACATTTGAGTTTGTGCATGCTTTGCAATTAAAATCTTAAATGGCTCCTAAAAATGAAAACAAAAAAGGAAAACCTAATATTTGAGAGGGGGTGGATGTTTTCAAAAGAAAAATTAGCTGTTGCTCCTGCAAATTGATTTTCTGGCAGATGATTATATTACAACCATTTTTCATTAAAAAATAATCTGCAGACCAGCTGTAGCACATTCATGTTTCAAGAGAAAGAGGAAGACCTCCACGTGCTGCAGTTTGGCTCGGACCATCAGAAAGTGGGAGGGGAAACAGTAGTCTAGAGGTTTTCCTGAACACTGCAGAGCATGGTGCAAGCAGAGTATGGAGTGGTAGGCAGATCCTGCTGGGCTGACCGTGCGTGGCCTCACACTGAGCACCTGCATCTTCCTCTGGCACCCTGATACAACACTCCCTACCCCTGGAAGGCTGCAAGGACACAAACCCCATAGTCTGCAGATGTAGGACACTAGTGCCAATCTGTTCTGCCAGGCTGAAGTCAGGATGTCCATCCCTCCAGGGGGGAAAATCTCATTAAGAGGTTAAAGAACAATGAGACTTGGAGAGGGAAAGCCTAAATGCAGTCCCTAAGCTCTCCAGTAACTCTCTGGAAATCACCATGACCATGCACAGGCTTGAAATTCTGTCGCATCTTGCAAACATATGACAGAAGGTGATGTAGAGGTGACTTTTGAGGCAGCACAACACTAAAATTAACACTGGCTGAGTGTGCAGATGACAGTGGCCCAGCTGTGAGAGCTGCTAAGAAATCCAGGTGATACCCAGACACAAAAAGCATCTGCAATTCCTATAGTCTGCTGCCAGAGCTGAGAGCTGCAGAATGTCTCAGGATCTGGGCTGGAGGCTCATCAAGGCAGGGTCAGGGCTGCACCAGTGGAGTTGCTTAATTGGCAGCTTTCTCTTATCTGAAATTCTCACTTTATGTTTGTGTTCTTTTCCTATAGCCCTCTTTCTTTCTCTGCATATATGAAAGTGAGCATGTGTAGCTAAGGATCCCCAGTTAAAGCCTGCTCTCCTGAGTATCCCAAAGCTCAGTCATTGCTTTGTCCAATTTTTCCACCCCAGAATTTTCCAGCTGGAATTTAGTCTGCATTGTAAGCATCCTGGTACCTTCAGGTTGTGATAGAGCACCAGAGTTACAGAAGAAGAAAAATACTGATCACCACAGTTTTTTCCAATCACTTACAAACCAACAACCAGCTCTACCTCTATACATTTGTATGTAAGCTAACCTGTGTTTGCCCAGAATGTGTTGTAAATAATTGCTGTGTTAACATGTTACTGAAGTCACAAAACCAGTAAGTGTACAGCTAGAGAGAGGACTGAAGAGGCCAGTTTGTAAACTTGCTCATTTTTGCTATTCTTTCTTAGAAGTCTTATTTCCGTTGTGGTTTTGCACAGAAAGGCAATGGGTACGTGTGGCCCATTTTAACTGTACTGGGGTTTGAGCCAGTCCTGCCCTGGTGAATGTCTGCTAAACCTTGGCAAGCAGCAGGCATGATTGTTGGAGTTCAGGGAGCTGCACCTAAGGCTTGCAACAACAAACTATGCCAAGGCTTTAACCCCTTATTCTCATCCAGATGTAGTTTGCGGTATGTGCAAAGGGGCTGGCATTGAGAGATCATTGCCTGCTGACAACCTAGCACAGGATGTACCGAGGAATGTCAGCATTGCAAGTGAGAGTAATTCCAGCATTGCACAGTGGTAATGGTACCAACACAATACCAAGCAGTCGTGCTGCTGGGTTGCATTTTGCAAATGGGAAAATTTTCCACCACTTCTTTGTGACCTACTTATCAGGCTGGTGGATCTGTTGAGAAAGAGAAATACTGAAATATGAGTGTAATAAAAGATGGGAAACCATGCTGATGCTATTCCCCACACTTACTTACTTGCTCCCCACAAATATTCCTGCAAGTAAAGCTCAGACCACAAAAATGCTTGTAGAAAGCTCAGAGCTTCCTATCAGCACTCCAGGAGTTTGTATCATGGCCAGTTATCTTCTGTGTTGTCAGCTTTGTTGGGAGCAAGTGGGCACAATTAAGCAGTTGAATCCAGCAACGTCACGGTAGGAATTGATTTGCTTCCCATGTACCATTATGCTCCAGCAATCTTCTCAGTGTTGTCAATGGAGTGTGCTCAGCAAATATATGCCCTCTGGCTCTATGCAGCAGTTGAGTATTGGCTTCGGGCTACCAGCATGAAATCAGGTGTTGACCTGTAGCCCACCTCCCACTACGGAGGCACTCTGCCAGCAATCCTGACTGGGTTACATGAGCTATGGGCTTGGGGCCAGAAGTTTGCTGTCATGGAGCTAGGAGGTGCTCAGCAGATTTCCCTGACAGGAACAAAAAGCCTTATGTCCTATTCAAACTTCATTTAGGAGGGGGATAGCTCCTAATCTGGGCTGTTGTCAGGGTTAGCCAGCACTTCTTCCCCCTTCACTCTCACTGTGTATCACGTGAGCTGCCAGTCAGCACCAGAGTTGGCTACCTGCTCCAGTTTGCTAATACTTGGTGTGCTTTGAATCTGGAATCTGTAAGATGATGATTTTGCCAGTCAATCTGAAACTCACTTCTGGTCTCTGTGCCCTGTACCATCATGTGTGGGAGGAAATAACACTTCATTCTAGGAGGTGCCAGGGTCCCAGAGGACTCCAGTCTCACTTGCATGAGGCAGTGGCTTTTTCTTCCTGTATCTGTACAGCATCAAGCACAGAAAGGGGCCTGGCCTAAGGCTGGTGTACCTATGTGGCATCATAGTAGCAGTAAACACAGAAGCATGTGATATTTGTCAGGGAAAGGCACAATAATCTACTCTGATTTTTTTGTATTTGGCTATATACATTGCTGGAAATTTTGCAAAAACCTAGCCAAAGGAATTCTATAAACTGCCTTAAATGTAAACCAGATACTGTCAATTTAGGGCATTTGTAGTGGTGGTGTAAACTGAGCCAGAAATGCTGAGCTGTGAGTCCAGGAGACAGCCAAAATGCAGCCAAAAGCCTTTTCTCTGCGTTTAATTTAGTACAAGTGTGACTGGATAGGTACCAAGCCATGATCCTGGTCACGCTCTGAGTAGGAAAACCTTAGGAGAAAGTGACTGGGGACTTTCGTGGCAAATCACAGATCTTTGATCAAGCTTTATGATGAGGTAACAAAAGTGGGTGAGCTGGTACCTGGAAAACCTACCCTGAGGGTTCCTCTGTTATGTTTATCTAAGGATATGCCCATGAAATGATATGCAAATAGAGGGGAGTTCAATCTGCCCATGCCCAAGCATGGAAACCATGGGAACAGAAACTGGATGACCTTATGCCTCAGCTGATAAATTTCACTACAACCTTCAGTTTGGTAAAGCCCTGAGGACTGAAGCTGCAGAGGTGTGTCATGTAAAGGCCCATTCTGCCTCCCTTGAATTTTATATTTGTGTTTAAACACCTGTGGATGGCTACGATCAGAAACTGGGTGGGGAGTGGTCCTTGGACATCTGCCTTTTTTTTCTGGTTGGCTCAGCACATGTGCCTGTGTGGGGATTAAGCCATGTACAAAAAGAACTTGCAGATGTAGTTCAAGCAAAGCTTTAAAGGTGACCAGTTCCAGCATTACACGAGCTGCCACGGGAGAGAGCTGCATGCTAGAACGCTTCTCTTGGAGGTGTGGTCCAAGCAGATCCAGAGGACTGGAAGCCAGACAATTCAGCTTGGAAATAAGGTGCAGATTTTTTTACAGTGAAGAGAATTAACTACTGAAATAATTTACTAGAGGCTGTACTGGGTTCTTTATCACAAGTAGTTTTAAATCAGGACCAGGCGTCTCTAAAATATGTCTTTCCTCAGCAGAAGGATGGGCTCACCCCACCAGGGGATGATGTTCTCCAGCGGGTGTGGTGCCAAATACCAGCTTGCCTGACTAACATTTCCTTCTGGATTTAAAAACCTATGAAACTTGTGGACAGAAAGGACTGTGTACTGTGTAACAGGGAATGTCTCTTGCATCTGGGAAAGTCTGTCAGATTTATGGAGCTTCCTTGTGCAGTTTATGGTAAAAGAAGCTGTCCTGCATATGAAAGACTAGAGGCTGGATAGTGGCTCAGCAAGGCTGCTGAATACTGGGGACCTGGGTGGTTACAGTCTAAAGGAAGAGCTGAATGTACCCCACCTGCCTACTGCTCCAACAGTGGACGGGATTGAGAGGGCTGGTGGATTTTATGCATGGATTCCTGTACTGGAATTTGTGCCAGTAACTGCCACATTGCTGTAAAGTGATGGAGTAGGGAAGCATGGCTCCTTCTTTCCTGCAGGACAAGTCTACAATATGTATGTGTGAGAGTGAGGGTGGGAGAAAGACAAGAGAAAAGGAAACTCAGCTCAGAGATGCACCGATAGCAGGACTGAGTTTAGATATAAGGTTTCACTCTTATCAGTAGCAACTGAAACCAGCTTGGGAGGTAGACATCCAGGAATGCATGTGCAGCTGGGTCCCTCTTACACTGGGTAACAGCTTCACTGCTGCAGGAACTTTATTAAAGTCAGGCTCAATAACTGAAGTTGTTCTGGAGAGAAAATAAAGAAAAGCAAGGAAGAAAAAAGGGATCCTTCCCCACCAGAAACTGGTTTTTCAGTGCAATCTCTTATGAGCTACAAAATCCATGTAGTCAGCAGTCGGGGTTCCAGCTGCTCTGGGGCCTGGAGAGGTGACACTGTGCGAACTGAGCTGCAAATGAGGTGAGAGCTGTGGAGGCACAACATGCCCTGCACTTGCCAGGCACTGGCAAGCCCTTTGCAGAGCATGCTGAGCGCTCAGCAGGGTAGCCATGGTGCTCTTGTTATGTTCCTACAAATTGTGCATCTCTTTCAAAGCTGATTGTTTATCCCTTGGCTGACTGAGGACATACACATAATCCATGACAAATAATTTTGATTCAGTGAGCAATCTCTCACTTAACTACCTCTCCCAGTCACAGCCATCATATTGGCAGGCTTTGCTGACAGATAATGCTCCATTTGGCAGATAAATTCCTGACATTTACAGCTTCTGCTTCAGTTCCAGTAGAAACAGCCTGCATGGCAACACAGTCCGACCCCACTGGGTTGCTGGCTCAGCTCATTATCATTAGCTGTTTTAAAGGCAGCTTCTAAACATCTCTGTGCTTCCCCTCTCAGCACCTCACAGTGTGAATGCTGTAACTGGTTTACAGATGGGGAAAAGAAGTCACAGGAAAATAGGCTGGTTCTGGGACGCTTCTTCACAGTCATCACTCATATTGAGTAGGTGTCTGCGACCTCTGTCTGTAGAAGAGGTTATGTGTGAACACTCCTGTCGTCCCCTCGAATTCCAACACACTACCCCATGCATGAAGTGAAAGAAAATTTTTACCACCTTTCTTGAGCTGGCTCGGGGCCAAAATACTGCTGAGCATCTGCAAATCAGAAACTGGAAATGCTGTGGTTTCCCTCTCCCAGTGGGCAGTGAATGTGCACTGCTCCTCACAGCTGGAAGTTAATGTCCCTTCCACACTCCAGCCCCTCTCTGCTCCTCCCAGGGACCCATTGCTAGGCTCAGACACACAGCCCCTGGTGGGAACAAGTCATGGGTGCCCACGGGGTGGCCCCACTCTGCCTTCAGTCTGCTGCCCCAGGAATGGTGGAAGGCAAGAAACTCTGGTTCTGACATTAATGCTACTGACTTATTTGGTTAATTGCATTCCCTGGCTCTGGATCACTCTTATGCCTTAGAGAACTGGATCAGATTTCCCAAGATGTTGAAGTGCCTACAAATGTAGGTGGGCTCCTATCAGGATCTTCCAATATTCCAAACTGGCAAGAAAGTTACCCAACAAAATCTGCTTATTTTTTCTGACTCTGTGGGAGGGGGTCAGTATCAAAGGAACCAGACAGTTCAACATTTGTATGAAATGATGAGCACGTGATTGTCTGTCCTGTTCTCTAACTCACCTGTGTACCTTATAGGCACAGCTTTTGCAGTATAGCACACTTGCTTTTATTCAGCACCTTGGTCTGATCAGCACCTGATGTTGAAACCACAAGTTCAAAGAAAGATGTGCACCCAAAGAGCACCTTCAGGCTGTGAGTCCAGACCCTGAGCTTTCCAGAACAGACTCCTTTAGCCTCCATTGATTTTCTTGTCTTTTGTGCCATTAAAACGCTTCATTTTTAAAACCAGATTAAATAAGCAATTTCTGTGTTTTCTGATGGCTGTTTTTGAGCTTTTCTGCAAAGCACAGAAGAGGCCACCAGAAGCAGCTTTTTTCTTTGTTTTTGCATCACATTTGAGCCTTGCCCGTGATCACCTGACAGATCAGAGTAGAACTTCTGCTGCACAAATTCTTCCTCCTCTTTGCTCCTCATGCCTTTCCTGGCTGAAGTGCTCCTTTGGAAGGCAGGAGACCAGGAGTGCCCATGTCGAAATGACAACGTTTAGGAAGTCCATGATTCCTTACCTGCCTTTTCCTCCTGCATTAGCTAATACCCAGAAATATTGCTGACAACAAAGAGGAATTTTCTCAGTTCAAAACTGAAACTCTTTTGAACCAAAAAGCATTCCTGTAGGGAGAAATCATTCAAATAATTAAAAAGAAACTTGTACAGGTTTATATTTTTTCAATTAAAAATTGTCATCTAAATGGAGACTTTCACCAGAAGGGATGTTTTCATCTCTACTGAAAGCATTTGCCGCTTCAGTGTCTGGCCAGGCCTGACTCTGACCTGGTACCAGGAGGTGTTTGTTGGATTTGCTTAGGAATCTTCAGAAGAGATGTTTATGTGCCTTGTGTCCAAATGTACACTTGGTGGCCAGGTGCCAACGTTGTGCCATAGGACAGGGATGCTCTCTGGGCTGTCCCCAGGCTGAGCACTGGCCTCTAACACACCAGTCTGGTGAGCCTTTTTTTCTCCTCCCAAGGTTTTGATATTTGCATGTTGGTGTTTTTATTATTCCTGGGATATTTCCAGCCCCCTACATGTCGTCTGGCAGAACAGTCCCTGCAAATTCCTGCATTTATAGTTTCTCCTCTATTTTCACCCTCTGTGTGCAGAAATGTTTTCTACAGAGGAAATAAAACCGATGCCCTGAAAGCTGCAAACTCACAGACTAACCAGAGAACAGTGAAGCATATGAATATCCCCGCATAGTGTTTTGTGCTGCAAATAGGCCAAAATCAATGGGCAATGGTTTCTTTTATATGACTTGTCTCAAGAGCAGGACTAAAAACATTTTTACATGGCAGATGGGTTATAGTTCTTTCATTTTGTTTACATGGCTGTGACCCATCCTACTTTTCATAGCTGCCATCTGTTGGTCAAATTCATTCCAGTGCAATCAACCAGGTCATGGTTTTGGTTTATTTCTTGTTTTGTTGTTGTTGGTTTTTATTTGTTTTAATTTGTTTTGTTGTAGTTTTCATTATTATTGGCTCTGGGAATTGAATTCTGAGCTTTTGGGTCAGTGAGCAGAAAAATGTTTTCTCCTCTATTGCAATGGCCGCTTGAAAGAGCTTACTGATAGTAGAAAATATTCTCTTTTTCTGCTTGCTTGCAAGTTTTTCAAAAAAATAAAGCAACCAAAACCAAACCTTTGAACAGGTGAGCACTCAGTCAAAGTAGTGGAATGATGGATTTGAAGTCTTCTCACAATGCTTTGTCCAGGTCAACAGAGGACAGTAATTAAAAGATCTGTATCAACATGGCTCGGGTTTCAAGCAAATTAAGAATTCTTCAGGCTGAAGAATGCCAAGAGCCTTTTTCTCTTGAAAAATAGAAAGGTCACATATTGTTCCCTAAACTAAAGTTTCTCTCACAAATTCCACTACGCTAAGATCACATTCACTCCATTTTTACTAAGTAATGATTTGTTTTGTTTGTTTTTATCAACAATCTGCGTGGTAATTATGTTTTCATAGAATCCTTAAGAATGAAAAATACCTTTGAGATCATTGAGTGGGGTGGGCACAGTTTGTTAACAGGAGGTTCTTTGGGAATAGGGCATAAAAATTATTCAAATGCCCAGAGTAATTCTGTGGACTTCTGCAGAAGAGCAAATACTGTGAAAAAAAGAGTTTAAGTTTCTATGGTGGTAAAAAATTTAGGAGTGATTCTACTGTAGGCATCAGAGTTATTCAGATACAGGCAAGAAGCAAATCATGCCCTCTCTTTTCTCAGTACAGGCAACAAGAATGTGCTTTCTGTCCCATGTGGCATAGAAGAACAGGATAGAGAGAATTGGCCTTTGTTTTGAAAGCACTGGAAATCAGAGACTTTCAAAGCACTTGCAGGGAAAAGCTATAATTTAAGAAGATTGTAGTAGAGATTTTGGTTAATTTAGCTATTCAATTACCTATAGAAAATGGAATTTACCATTTAGGATAAAGGTTGAAAGAGAAAGAAAAATACCCTTCTTAAAAGAAGCTGAAGATGTTGGTGAATGTAGGTTTCAGACTGATATTATTTTTAACTTTTACTGAGAAATTTGGACACTATCTGCGTATTTTTACAAAGTCCTTAGGGATCTGCTGCAAATTTCTTGTGCTTTTGGGGAGAGAATGTAATTACTTTTTTTTTTTTACTAGAAACTGGTCATATACTGCTTATTAGTTTTTAGGTGCATTTATATTTCTATCACACAAAGTTCTGTTAATTATTATAATAAGGCCTGTGTTTATTTTGCCAGAAAACCATGTTCTTGTTATAAAAAAATCTCAGAGGAAAAACATCTGCTTAAAAAAAATATAGCCAAACCTGCTTGCTTGAAAGTGTGCAACCTTTTTCAACCTTTTTAAGAACAAATTGGGAAATAGTAATTGAACTTTAAACAATGTGGCCAACTGAGAATAAAGGTAACAATCTCTTAGACTGACTACACATTAGGGGGTGGTGATGGTGATGCTTTTCCAGTGTAAGTACAAATTACTTCTGAGCTTTCCTATCTTTATCACCTTTGTTAAGGTAGACCAGCTCTTTGATAGGAACCTACCCAAAATACCCAAGCACAACTCTTCCACTTTAAAGTAAATGTTCAATGAAGTGAAGCCGAATTTCACACAGCCAGGTAAAGACCAGTGGGGAGCTCACACTGCAGAAACCGGGGTCAGGTTAAACAGGGCTCTGTCTCACATTTCATGTACTCCCCGGTCTTTAGCTTAGCAAAGATGGGCACCAGATGAAAGGAGAGGAGGCAAAATGGTGCGAGGGGTGATGACAGACGGACAACACCTATACATTCCTCTTTGGATGCATTTTCACATCTGTTTGGCATTTCAGGGCTTGTTTTCCTATGAGCATTACTCAAGGATATCCAGGCAAGGTGAGATCCTACACATGATAGACCAGGAAGAAGAGTTTATCAGAAATGTACGTTGAACACGTGTGGTAAAGTGTGGTTGTATAAATTAAAAAGCTGAATGAGCCTCCAAAGAAATAAGAACTATCCAGACTCTATACCAAATATGTCGTGTCCCTGGGTTTTCCTTTTCTCTCCCAGGCAGAAGAGATTTTTCTGATGGCCTGAACTCCTGACCCAAACATTTGCAGATCTGTGAGTGGATGTCTTTTGTTACTCCCAAGATGGTACTGTTTTTAAGATCTGGATTATCTATGGAAAATAAGACTCAGATGCAGTCTTTGTAGGAATTCTGCTTGAGGCAGCAAAGAGTGCATCTTTTAAAATTTTCTTTCACCCTGTGGGTGTTGTTCACCTGTAGCTGTTCAAATAAAGTCATGGCTCTATACATCCTTCCATTGCCCTCTGTCTGATCCCATCTAGCCAGCAGTGCAGTATGTTTTGGCATGAACCCTCCAGCCCCAGAAACTTCAGTGGCTACCAAATGTTGCAGGTTCTTCCTCTGCAGCCCAGGGTTGAGAAGCACATCCATCCTGTCACTTCCTATGTCTACTGACATCTGTAATGTGGAAGAAATGAGGGACAGGTGTTTGTCCAGAAACTGAGCTTTTAAAGTGCTTTTAAACACCTTATTGAATAGCTTTGCTCTCTGACTTATCAGTCCTGTTTTAAATGCAAAAAGCAGCAAAGATCTTTTTTATGATAATTTTTAGTGGATTTTAATAAATGGAGTAAATATACACATGAAAATTTAGCAAACACAGCTCTGAGACTACTCTGCATAACAGCATTAGGATAGTATGATGGGCAAATCAATGGCATAGCTGAACTGGAGTTATCAGTGAGGCACCAGTGAGCTCAAGCAGAAGGTGTCCATTCAAACCACAGGATCCCCACACCAAGGAGCCCTTTTGTGGGTGCCCAAAGGACATGAATTATTTCAAATGGGTGTCTCAAATATGGTTATGCTCTTCATAGACACCGGACATAGTGACCTTTAGCAGTCCAACCTCTGCTTTGGCTCCTCTGTTGGTACAGTAGAGCAGGATCTTCTGTATTCTTCTGCATTCTTCTGTCTTGTATTAAAAAGAAACTAGTTGCTTAGCCTTAGAGAGCATCTTTAAGCTTTGGAATCAATTAAGTGTTTTACTGCTTCTGGAATCAGATTTGGCCTATTCAAGTCATGGTAGGTAGGTGGGAGACCCAATAACTCCTGACAGTTTTCCTGCAAAATCAATCTGCTAGTGAGGTGTCATGAACAATATTTCTTCTGTATCAAAAATTCTGAGTGTGAATTTGGTCCATGGAAAAAAGAAAAGGCCATCCATCCTGCACTGCATATAAGGTTTTTTACATATTAATGGATTTTCTGTAATTGCTTCATCAACTCTTGAAAAATATTGCCTGGCAGCAGATTAGCGAAGCAGCAAAATTTACGTTTTCTCTGACATTTAACACAGGGCTACCATTCCATTTTTGTTCAGGATAGGAGCCACTTAGAATAAAGAAATACAGGACTGCTGCACACCAGACACAGGCCATATTTGGGTAACTTTCCTCCTGAGAATCAAGTACAAGTTTCAGACAAAATTTTCAAGGCACGCTGTGGCATGGATCCAGTCTATCTAAAAGATTGCCTGCAGGTCTGGAATTAAGACAGCAAAGGGAAATCCTTTCCCAAACTACAGTGGGACTTTCTGGTTCTGAAATAGAACTCCTTTTTCTGGTGCTGCCTTCTCAGGGATGGAGATCTGTTCATGCCATCCTCCATGGCATTAGGGCCTCAAACACTGCAGTATTGCCGCTGGATACCACCAGGCTTTAAAAATCCCCTGGACTCTTTGACAGCTGAGGTCTAGGGGGATTTTACCATGTAGTCTGGAGTTCTCAGAAGGATTTTAGTTTCGTCAGTTGATGAATAACATAAACTTTGGGCTCAGAAAATAACAGGAATTAAGGTGATCAGGGATTTACAGTCTGCATTCCTAAAACTCTAGAGGGCAAGGTATTAGGTGGAGGCTAGAACCATTTATTTTAGTTATATTAAATGGAAACTCTAGACACTGTCACTCTGCCTGTTCCTGCTGCTAGCACCACCTGGCAGAAAGGTTAAAAATATTATTATCTGCAGTCTACTTCTCTTCTTTTAAAAATCCTTCAGCCTTCCAATCAGAAATAGGCACAATGCCATGGTCTCCAAGAGACGGGCTCAGATAAGAAAAACCAATCAGATAAGGAAAGTGGTTGCAAACATTTTTCATCTGGTTATCGGGGTAATCCTTGGAAATGCCAAAAGGATCCAGATGAAAACAGTCTGCTAAAAGGGATGACAAGGAATGTTTTTCACAAAGATACAGAGCAGCTGTATTCATGAAATGTCTTCCAGGTAAATGCTGGCTTACCCCCTCCTCCAGCCCAGCCAGCAGCTAACCAGGGCCATGGGAAGAACTGTGCCTGGCCAGGGGGCACCAGGACTTCACAGCTCTTCCAACAGGTCTGTGGTCTCCTGCAGGCACTGCACACTCCCCAAGCTCTGTCTCTCACCCTGTTTCTTTGTGGTATAGTTTGGGTAGTTGGTTGTTGTGTGGGGTTTTCCCAGGTACATGCAGTTCCAGCCAGTGGGAATGGCAAGAGTTCAGTAAGGCTGCCTCTGGGACTGTACAAAGTAGGTGAGAGCTTAAGGACCAAAGTGCTTCTCTGAGACATTTCCTGGGGCCTCAGGGCCCCAGCAGTTCCTTACAGTTCTGTCTCAGGACCGACTCTGCTGCATCTGAAAGACCTGCCATGCCCAAAATTACAGATGAAAGAGGAATACAGGATTTTTCCCTTTAATACTGAAAAGCCTTGAGACAGTTCCAATGTTCAGTACCTTGGGTGAAAAAAATCCTTGCAGGTGTATGATTCTCTTAATCTACAGTGCTATGGAGTGAAAATGTTGTTCCAGGAGGTTCTCTCTCCCTTTTGGAGGCAGGAAGTGTGTATGCCTACTTGGAATGGCAGCTCATGCCCCATGTGTCTGTGAGAGGATCAATGTTTCCTGTTGCTCTGTCTGCACAAGGTCTATCCAAACTCTTGGCCTCCACCCCACTTGGTAAACCAGGGAGGTCAAAATTTTCTCCCTGGTTCTTTCTGTAAGGATGACACTCACAACATCTCTTTTAGCATACCCACCAGGAACAATAAATTAATCTTAAAAATAAACTACTGGCCATAAAAGTGTCCAGAAAAACCCTGGCCTCTGCTCTTCTGATAGCCTAGGGGTCCCAGTGCAAATCACCCTTGCTACCTACCTCCAGTGAATACTCCCTGCTTGTCAGGTCAGCTAATTGCTTTGGAGTGGATGCAATACATCTCCTGCCAGGAGGCTTGTGAGGGACATGATGCTGTAAATGATCTTCTGTTTATCTAATCTCTTCTCTTGCTGCTATCATTGTACATATACACAAACTGCCTTTACAGCCTCCCTCCAGCCACTGCTCTGCTTACAAGCTTAAACTAGTCCTTGGTCATTTTAGAGCTACAAGCTTATTTAAGGAAATGAATGCAATAGTAGTAGGCTGTTGTGGTGTCCTAGCAGGTAAAGTGTTGTGCTGTCCCTACTCAGCCTGCTTTTCAAGGTGATGATCTTTGCAGAAATTTCTCTGGATTGGACAGCTGCTCAGCTGGGACACAGGTCTGCTGTTCTTTGTTTATTTCACATACACAGAGACAACCCTAGTTTAATTCAACATATGGAAATAAGCCATAAAATCAGATTAACATATCCAATTCAGAGGAATGCACAAGAATATGTTGCCCAGAAGCTGGTTCCTGATTTCTGTTGATGAGATGGCAGTGCGGCTCAGAAGACAGGCAAAGTTGAAGCAAGACAGGACATGAACACACCACCCAACACCAAATGAACATTCTAAAGCAAGGGCTTAAGCCACACGTGTGGCTTAGTGGGTAGGCCAGCACTAGAACTGACCTTTTCTCTGTGTTGCCAGTGGGAAATGTGAGACCAAAGAAGGTTTTTATGACAGCTTATAATCTCCCTATCACTTCTGCAGTGAGTGAGTAGCCAGGCGATTAAGTTTTAATTGAAAAATTGGAGGGAATGGGGGGAAAATCAGAAAAAATAAACACTCAAGTCAGCAAGTCACATTAGTGACAGCAGCTAATGTTTCTAACATGAGCTTTAAATCCTCAAGCCTTCCTCCAAAGCAAACATATTATGCATTGTTCATAATGCTCTTTATTGGAAATATTTAGCCATCCAAATAGTAGAAGTGCATTCAATTATTTGCTCAGAGCCTGGATCAATATCAGTATTAATAGTCCATTTTAGGGAAGATATATTTAGTTTTCATTTCAGAGATCACCTGCACAAAACAGTTTGAGGTTTTTAACTGGGCATCTTGGTTTCCTGAAACCAATCTCTGAAAACAAGGAGCTGGCTGAAGACATCAAGGTTTGTGATTATTGGGAAAATGCATCAGGACATTCCTGGCAGAGAAAGCGCTGCTTCAGCACAGAGGAACTGTCTGAAGGCACCTGCTGAAGTGATGGGATTTTCTCTCCCATTGTGTGCAAGTGGTACAATGGGCTGCAGCCTCTGCTTCAGGCCATGAACTGCAGTTAGGTCCTTGTCTCTCAGGCTGTGGCTGTGTCCTTTGCTTCTCCAGGCTCCTCACTGCACTGCCCCATGTGTAACTCCAGGAACAGTGCCCACAGCTTCCTGAGTGCTGGCAACTCTCAATGGCCTTGATCCACCACCTGGTTAAGACTCTCCATCTGCTGCAGATAGCCATTACCTGGGAGGGATTGTGAAAAACACCGAGATGTATAAGAGAGACAAGGCTCGCTTTAAAGCTTTAGCAAGAATTGCTGGCACTGGTGGCAATAGGAAATTACATTTTCAAGGTAGAAGGAAAATTATACATTCAGGCATTCCAGTCCTCAGGAGAAGGCAAGCAGTTAACTAGTCCATGTCAAAATATATCCACTGCCTGTGAAGACACATTTGAAGAAAATCCAAACACAGCAACCAAGCCGCTCAGATTTTTTCTTTCCAGGAACCAGCCCAAATCCAGCTCATGTTGGAGACTGTTCACAGTTTGAGAGCAGCCTGTGTGAGATCCCAGCCCCTGTCCCACCACCAGGTATTGGCAGCATGAAACACCCACCCATAGTCCCTGCACCCCCTGAGAAGAATCTACTGTGGAGAGAGCTCACCCCTCTGCATGGTTCATGGATGATGAGCGTGGTCAGGGTTCTGCCTAAGGACTGAGGAAATACTGAGCTTGTAACAGGCTGTAGCCTCCTGATAATCAAGCAGTTTACCATGTTTCTCAGTGCTTTTTTGTTAGGTGCCTTCTAAATATGAAATTACCAAGGATTTAACAGGAAGGCTGTTTTAGCACTGCAAGTATACATGGGAAGACCTTATCTTTTAACCTTTGCATTACAAACTAGTCTTTAACACCAGTGGTCTTTTTCCACTCACTTATTCAGGAAATATGGTGATTTTTCCTATGATCCTGTGTGAGGGAACAGGAATGAAAATTATATTTCTATATTCATAAAGAATAGAATATGACAAATACAATTTCAAGCCATTTCACCCTTTGCTTTGACTCTTTTGACATGTCCTTCTGTATGGATGGGGTTTGCAAACTGCTGCTGGGGCTTCTTATCCCGGGCAATACCATTGTCCAGGATTAGGAGATGTATTTGCCATCTCAGCAGTTGTAAAGAGGGCAGAGACCATCCTGGGCAGAGAATGGCTTGTGATTCTCTGCTGATAAATAAACATCTCTGTTTCCCTTTTGCAGTATGCAACTTGATGGTTAGGTTTCAAAGAAAAGTTGAGCTGACATCAAAAAAAAGGCTCTCCAAGGCAAATAAAGAGAGATTTATTTTCTTATTCAGGATTCTCAAAGGCTCCTTCTCTGTGCCCGTTCTGTACACAAGCATTTTCAGCATTCAGGAATGCTTTCATTTAATGTCTGAAATAGCTTATTGTATCTCCTGGTATCTTTCTTTAACTGTGAAATGTCCTTTCCTTAACAGGTCTGAAGATAGGGGGTTTGGGGCAGCATGTAAATAATTGACACAAAATTTAATTTTTTTACTCACTGTACTTTTAGACACTGTTTTTCATCAAGCTATTCTCCATGTCCAGGTCTCATCATAGAAGTTTGCTCAGTATAATTCTGTAAAGATGCAATTTTGTATTAGTTACATCAACTCAGCTTTAATGTCAAGGATGTGATGTCTTTTGTATTGGCACAATACAAAAGGAGCACAAAGGGCAGGATGTGTTCTCTTGCACCGGTATCAGGGTAGCTGCAGTGGGCAGGGTGTGTTCATGCAAGTCTGCTGGGATGGTTATGGAAGCAGGGAGAGAAATCCTAATTACTGAGTGTGATCTACTGAGGGATTACCTCACAGCTGCTTCACCAGGTCGACACTGCACTTGGGAACAAGATATTGGGCAAGAAGGACACAGGGCAGGCCTACTCTTGATTGAAACTTTAGACAGTCTCTGAAGCCTGGGTTTGGTTTTTTTTCCTGAGGAAAAAGAAAAACCATTCCCATCCCTCTGGAATAAGCAGTTGTCACCAGCATTATCGAACAAGGCAGAGTGCACAAGACTCATGATGCTGATTTTTGAAATTTTGTTTTAAACTAAATTTAGAAAGTGCTGCTACTGTGATGTTGGTATTTGGTTGAATTAAGCTGCAGACACTGACAGGCAGGGATGCCTGTGTGTGAGATGAATTCCTGCACAGTGATAATTGGTTATTGGGATTTCCTGCATGGCTGTCTGAATCAGGGCTGTCTGTCAGCAGCTTTCTGTGGTGACAGATCGATGCTGAAAAGACAGATGGAGGGAATCTGAAGTGAGAGACCTTCCCAGCTGTAGGGGAGGCTGAGCTGGATAGATTTACAGTCTGCTTCATTCTCTTTAGGAGTGATGCTTTCCTGAAATGTTTTTGTCTGTACATGTGATATTTTGGCATTAGGCTGTTCCCCAGGTACTGCTGGGAAAGAGAACTGCAGGGTCTCAGCTCAGGTACATCCTGGGCAGCTGGATCTCAAAACTTGCCTGAAGGTGGAAGGATGTTTTACCCCAGCTCTAACTTTTGAAGCCTGAGGAGAAGAAAGATCAAGAAGATGCAAAGGGAACTCACACAATATCTGTAGCCAGACAAAGATTGAAGCTATAGCTTAAAAATAGCTGCATTGTGCTCTGACCACAGCTTACCAAAATATTTACTGTATTCCCCTTAATGTAGTTTTTAGTGTTTCTCTGTATTACCCTACATAACTAATTTATTGCAATTTGAGTACACCATTGTTGGTTCTGGACTCAAACAAATGGTTTTAGCGGTGATTTATGTTTAAGAAATAGGAGCTGCCTAGTACTGGGGAGCTATCCTACAACAACAAACCAGCCCATAATAATGCTGTTTTGTGGCAGTACAGATTAGATGATCAGCCTTCCTAAGATTTCTATGCTTTCTTTGTGGCACTGGAATTGCTGAAGATGAGGAGATTTAAGGCTACAAGCAAGGCAGGGATGTGGAGAAAAGTAGTATATTTTATTAGTCTTCACTAACTGAAGGTTTGCCTAGTTTCCTCAGCTACGTCATTTAGTCTAATAAAAGATATTGCCTCCCCTTCCAAGCTTTTGTAGTGGACTTTTTAAAATGGGGCTTATATTTAAAGAAACTGAAAAATTAGAGAGGTTGCATTGGAAAGCTGCACACGCTCAAAAATTATCAGAGAGGTTTTGATTGCTTTGCACTGCAGGAATTGGAGAGCTTGGGCTCCCTAGCACATTAAGATAGATAGTGGAACTTTGCTAGTAGGTGCTTTGTGGGAAGAACCCAATTGTGAAGGATCTTTATTCTTGTGAAGTTGCAGCAAGAGCCACTGCTGGAGATAATATGTGAACTAGAAATAATGACATTTTTTATGGTACATGGATTTCTATGAGCTTTTCTTTACATTCAGCTTGGAGGCTCAATATGACAAACTGACAATATAGGACCTGTATGTCACATTGATGGATCCTTTCCCTTCCTATAAAGGAAAAGTTTACAAATTAGTTAAAAGAGCATGGGATTAGCTCCAAGGAGTCTGAAGTTCTGCAGTGTCTTTGAGGCTAAGGAGGGCACAGATTCCTGACTCTGTGTTTGCCATCCTCCTCCAGTGGTAATGAAATACCATACAGCCAGACACTTAATATAAATAATGAATGACCTAAAGAACAAGTTGGAGACCACTAAACATTGGAGGGATTTAATGGCTGGCCTAGGATTTAAAAGACATGCATCAAAAGATCTGCTCTGTGGAAAGAAGTGTGTAGCTCTTCCCTTCCCTCACATTTATCTGTGAAAATAAGTGCATTAAGACTTGTAGGAAGCTCATGTGCTGCAAAGCAAAGGCCAGGTTCTTAAGAACTAATCAAAGGCTGTGGACATACAATAAACAGGTTGGTGGCTGATTGGAAAAGGCTTTTAAGAGGATCCAAAACCTTTCTGCTGTAAAAAGCAGAGTGAACATTTGTCTTACTGGCTGTTGAAAGAAAAGTTGTCCAAGCAGCTCTGCCACAACCACCCAGTGACATTCTGCCCTGCCATCTTGTCCTGCTTGTGTTGCAGTGTACTTACTCAGGCAGCAGCACCAGCCTGGTGAGATCGTGGAAATCATAGGGAGAAACAGCATCACACTGGCTGGCAATTGAAGAGCATCAGTCCATAGCCTTGCACCCAGTTAGCAAAGCCCCATGTAAAAGCAATTCGAAGTGAAGCAAGAACAAGAGTGCGGACTTGCAAGTTTTTCCTCTCCTCTGATTTTACCCTGCCTTTTGGTTTCACTCATCCCCGGGATAATAAAAATAATCAAGGTCCTTTGGACCACACACATTAAGAGCCTTGTCAAGACAGAGCAGTTCGACACCCACAAATGCTGAAGCAAGTAAGTTTTACCAAATGGTCCGTGGCCTACTTAGGAACCCCTTTCCATCTGACTGTGATGTTGGAAAAATTAAATTGTCTGATACCCTTGACTTGCTGAGGACAAGTAGTGCAATGGATAACGTGTCTGACTACAAGGGTGTAGGCAGGTCTCTCTGCCCTGAGTAACCTTTTATCCACCTTGGGAATGTGAGGTGAAGTTCCTACTACTTGGAAGATTTGTCTGGATGGGATGGTTGGCAAGAGATCTCATCCAGGGAAGGAGAGTTCTGGAGACCTTGGTTTGTGTGTTTTAGAGCACAGAGGCACCAAGCAGGAGGGCTGGGGTTACTGATGGGAGCTGCTCTCAGTCCTGTCAGCAGCACTCAGTCCCCAGGACAGCCTGTGCTGGTACAGGCAGCTCAGCTTAAGGCTCTGCCTGGATGTTATTCCCAGCCTATTCAGGCAAGGTCTGATCCACAACCTGTTAAAATTTGCAGGGATTCCCAGCTGAATGGTGAGATGCAGATGGGGATCCTGCTCACAGGTGCTGCTGCCTTTAGTAAGGCTCCAGCACAGTCGAAGGGAGCTCAGACATACCAGAGCTCATAAAACAGGCCACAAAAACTGACTTCCCACTGGCCCTCTCCTGCCTGGGAGAGGCCCCTCTGCTGCTGTGTGTCTGTTGAGGGGTGTCAGGTGCCTGCTAATTACAGCAGGAATTTAATTGCTCTTCAGCACAGGACTAACTGTGCAGGCTGTGTGGCAGCTGGGGGGGGGGGGTCTCATACCCTGCTCAGCCCACACACATGGTAAAAAGGGGCCCTTCCCCTGCCCTCGGCACAGGGGACACTGCAGGGAGGGGCTGTCCCAGACCTATAGCCCCAAGCACATCCACGTGCCCTTCTAGTCTGCTCTTCTCCATCCAGAGGTCCTTGGATGGGGTAATCCTTCCTGCTGGGACCTGCCCCCTCTCTTCAACCTAGGGACTTGTGAGGGCTTCCTGGCAAGGTATGTGCTCCTGCAGGAGGTTTGGGTTTGTGCAGTGGTTGCTCCTGTGAGCTGTGTGGGGATGACAGGAGGCAGGATCCTGGTGCTCTTAAGTGGTGAGGGGCTGGTGAGCCCCTGCAGACAGGTTGGGTGCCTTGCTTTGCCATGTGATGGGTTTGCTTTGATGCAAGTGGTCTGCCTGGTCTGTGTGTTTGGAGCAAGGTGGGAAGGAGCTGCTCATGGAGCACGCACAGGAAGGCGGATATTGCCTTGGATACTGTGTTTACAAGCACGTCACCCTGTGCAATGCACCAGTCCAAACCCTGTGTTGTCAGTGTTTCTCCCATGCTGACCCCCAGCATTGTGCTCTGTCCTGTGTGCCTCCCCTCTTTGTTCTGTAAATAACACACGTGTAGTCCCTCTCCTCTTACCTATGTATCTGCCTGTAGGCCACCTACCTCCTCTCAGAAAAAAATGAGTCTGCTCCTCATTTTGTGACAAAGATAGTAGCTATTTAAAGGTAAATTCCAGGGGGGCGGGGAGATTTATAACATTCCATGTTTCAGAGATGCATGATATATCCTAGAAGAAGCCTTGATTCTCTTCTAATCTAATTTAGTAACTTAAAATTCCTCTTTCCCAGTTTACCAGATCAGTCACATTTTTCTTTAAAAACAAAGGCAAAACCTCCCTCAAAAAGTGCAAGTCTCATATTAAAGTTACCTTTAGAGAGTTTACAATTCAGTACGTGGCCCTTTCTTTCCTGAAGGAAGCTGATGTGCATCCAGGATTTTATAAAAGACCATCACTGAACAACCTAACGGGAGAGAAGGCATCTGTGTGTGTGTGCTTGGTTGTGACTGAAATAGCTCTGCTGGCTGCAGAACATGGCTGTGGGTTAGAGCTGGGTGTGATTTACCCTCAGCAAAATCCACTGGCTCTAGCAAAACGTCCTTGTCTGTTTGATTTCATATCAATTGAATGTGTTCACAGAGACTTGTTGAAAACTGATGAGGTTTGGATTTAGTCTGACAGGACACAGCCAAGAGCATTTTAGCATTTCTAGCAGCTTTTTTTCACTGCTAAGAAATTCTGACCCACCTAATCTGATTAGATGCCTGAATTCTTAAAAAGATAATAAAATAAAAGGGGAAGTAGTAAATGGAAGGAAACAGGATGATTTCAACAGCTACCAGGTGGTAGGTTACAGGAGATCCAAATGCCCCTATGTTACAGTCTGTGTTACAGATGTACAGAGGCAGCCCAGCTAGCCCTGAGGGTAAGGCTACAGGCCAAATTTGGCTTCTGGTCTTGCTTGTGTAAGACTAGAAGAAGCCTTTTAACCTGGAGAACTTTAAAGAAATTGTTTTGAGCAAGTCAAATGCACTCTTTCAAGAACCCTATTTTGCAGGCAAAATATTGCAGATACTAAGCTATAAAGCCCGTATTGAATCTCTGCTTTCCTGGAGAAGTACCTCATTCAGTCATGTTTTTAAAGGTCTTTTCAGAGGCTGACAGACCAGAGCCATGCTGGGGGGCTGTGCAATAGCCCTGCTGCAGTTCACTTCTGATCAGTGGCATGGCTGACACTGTTGTGACACACACGCACAGGGGGAGGCAGGAGCTTTTATGTGCTCTGAATGCAGGGCTCTGGGATGAGTCTCAGCTGAGTGCACCTGCAAAATGCAGGGGCAGCTGAGCACCACAGCACAGAAAAGAAAGGGGAAATCTTCCCCACTGCAGAGATACTCCTTGTTCGAGAGTGGCCCAGTTGGAGACAGATCACCTGCTTCAGTTCCTTGTGTTACTACTCCCTCCAATAACTCTCTTGAACTCATTCTATACACTGGCCTTGCCCCCTTCTTGCTCTGGAATGAGTTCATTTTTAGCACTTCCCTTCGACAGGTCACCAGTGGTTTCTGGCTTTGGTGCATGCAGTTGGTGGAGATAGACTTGGCAATGTACAGAGTGGGAGTCTGTAAAGGCAGATACATTTCTCTGCTCTCTGGAGGACCTACGAGACATCCCAGAGTTATTTGGTGCCTCGAATTTCCCATCTGTGGGATAGAAATTGAGAAGGCAAGCACATGTATGTCAGAGGTCATGTAAAACACAGTTTGCTCAGGCAAATATAGCTGGTGCAGCCTAAGGTGGTACCAAGGCTGTCCTGGATCACTCATGGCTACTGTGAATGTGCCTGCAGATTAGGGAGCACTTCCACAGTGCCCCTTCCTACAGATGAACTCACCCCAAGAAAGCTTAGGCAAAGTTTGATGCTTATTTGTGGTTCAGCCTCTCCTGACAGACCTGGAAGAAAAAGCAAGCTCAGGCACTGCCTCCAAGGCAGTCACGAGGGCACTCAGTGTGTGGCAGAAAAGGTTGCACCCCAACATCTCCAGAAGCTGACGCTGAGCTGTCCATATTTCCAGTGGGAGAGGGATCCCAGCCTTATATCTGCAGGATGAGAACTCTGTGGCCACTTCCTTTTCTCACAGAGAGTGTTTGAGCCTTAACCTGCATATATCTGCAGGAAAAAAAGAAAGCCCACAGCCTCTCAGCCTGACCATCAGCCCTGGCACTCACTCATTGTGGCTTGTAGGTAGGAGCAAATTTGTTTGTGAGTGGTTGCCACATCCCAGAGCACTTTAAGGTCTTGCATGCTTCTCCATACACCCAGCTGGTTTTGAGCATCAGGGCAATGGTGACATGGACACATCTCTGGGAAATGCCTTGTGGCCATCCCGGCTAGTAAAGATAGAACTTTTTATCAAGGTAAAGCCAAAACTCTGCAACAGGCAGAAACTGACATGTTATTCTCATGTCACCTAGGTGACAAGTGAGCAGCTGTCTGTGGACACCTGATCTGAGCAGCATGGGCCTCCCTTTCATTGGTCTGGGGCTTTGTTCCCTGTCACTGACAATTTGTCATGTCACACGTAGATCTAGAAGCTGACCCTGTGTAACACAGCATAAAGCAGTGCAGGGAATACATTGGGATGGGGTGGATCCTAATCAAAAACATATGTGGAATATTTTTGCCCTAGTCAAAACTGTCCTGTCTGGAGACACGTCTGTCAAAAGAGAAGGCAGTTCATTAAATGCTGAAGTATCCCTGGGCTGGCGGGACCTGGAGCCTGAGAAATGTAGGACCTGGATTCCCCTGTTGTACAGCTGTGGATATGGTATAGAACAAAGAGCTAGGGCTAGGACAGAGCTGGGATAGAGGGGGAGGCTGGTGCTAGGGATCAGACCCTGGGACAAATGTCCCTTGCCTGACTGCAGCTGCTGTCAGTACTTAGGATGATGGCCATGGAAAGACCTGGTGTTCCTTTTTTCCAGGCAGACTAGGGAGAACTGAGAGACTAAGGAGTGATCCTGTTACTGCCCTCACCATGCCCACTGTGGACTTGCAGCACACCCTGGCTAAGATTTCAACGCCTGTAGGCCTATCTTTTAGAAGACAGAACTTTTAATACCAGAGGAAGTGCTTATGGTCTCAAAAGGTTTATGCCAGCCATGCTTCCCTTTTTTTCAGGTGCTGCAGCTCCAGGCCACCCCTGGAGAGTGTATCAGCTGTGCTGTTCAGGCATATTTCTTCCTCTATATGACTCCTCTGGCAAAGAAAGCTGTGGCTTCCTGGCTCACAAGTTCAGGGGATTTTCAGCCAACATGGTTCTGTTTAAGAAACAGTAATTAGCAATGAAGACTTCACACCATTGTTCTGTGAACAGGGAGCTTTCACAGCTGTTTTATTTCAGTGTCACATGTAGAGTACATGGTGTGAAGAGGGATTGCTACAGTAGAGGAGCACCCAAACATCCCACCAGCCACTGGAGCCCTCAGAGGCAGAGCTGAGGATCAGCAGTGCTTTAAGGGAAGATAATAATTTCAGCAGGGGAGATGGGTCTCTCCAGAGGTGTGCCAGTGCAGAGTGCAGATCCCCACATTTTGGGAACTGCATAGCAAGCTTTCAGCTAAGATTCTAAAGGTGATTAGTTTCAACCTGGTGGTATCCCTCTCACCCTTCAGGGCCCTCTGCCAGAAGCAAATGCTGTTACTTGAGCTGTTTTTATGGCCAAAATGGGGATGGCATCTGCCCAACTGATAATTAACCGTGAGCTCAACTCGGCTCACAAACAATTCTGTGGAAGTTTACTTCTCAGAGAATTCAGGCTTCTCAACAGCCACTCCTGGACTAAATTCAATGCTCTTATAACGTAGCAAGCCTCAGGAAAGTCAACTCACAGAAGCCAGTGTCATTTTATCTATAATTTCACAACCCTCAGCTAAAGTGGCAACTTCTTTAATTCACTTTGTATAGTGATTCTTGATGTACTTACAACTTCTGAGATGAGCAGACTTTAGATGCAGAGATGACAACTTTGAATTATTTATTTCATGGGGTCAAAGAAAACATTGTTTTAGAAAATACTGCATCTGAAAACTTGCTAGGCCATAGAACTGGTTGTTTTTTGGGAGGAAGGGTTGTTAGTGTTTGGTTCACGGGTGATTTTTTGAAAAGCACCACAGAACTATTAATATAGTTATAGTGTTTGTTGATTTAAACAGAATTCAGGGATTTAAGCACTTCTCTTTAGCTCAAGTGTTCCACATATGTGGAGTTGCTACTGTATTGATCCACACACTTGAGGAGGATTTTTGGCTGTGTGGGTTATTGCTCCTCCATGGAAGTGTTTTTCCTGGCAGTATATTAGATGTCTGCACAGCTTGGGCAGTATTTACTCTGATAAAGTATCTCACTGGAAAAACAGCTGATTTCCAGGGAAGCCCAGGCGTGCTTCAGTCTTAACTGGAATGGGTAGTACCATTTTCATGGAGCTTTAGATATTTAAATTAGGATATTATTTTATTTTAGAATTATTTTAAAATTAAACCCTTTCTAAGGAAAGACAGTAGCCACTGTGAATTGGTGTCTACCCAGAAACAAAATGCTTCTCCTATGTTTCAAAGTTTTTCACATTTTCATTTAAAAGCACTTTACAACTTGTCAGTTTTGTTTCTCTAGGCCTAGAAGTTATTTTTCACTCTTCAGAGTCACTGCTTTATGGTTACCTTGGATTTTTAAGCCCATGAGATTTTTATTCCCTTTCTTAAGACCGTGTTCATGCATTTTCTTATGTGATTAATACAGAAGAAAAAATTATAAAACACATGTTACTAATGTACTGCTCGATGTTATGGAATCGGATAAGACTTTTTCAAATGACTGACATTACATATGTCTTTCAAGGATGTGAATCATATGTAAACCATATGTTTCATCTATTTCAAAGATTGTTAAAGAGTAAATATTGTAATGAAATTAACTTACAATCATGGTTTTGAAATGTATATGTAAGTATTGATAACAATATTTTTCAAATGTTCCTTAGGTGGAACTGAGGGTAGCTTTCAATTTTGTTTTTAAGGTAGTATTGTGATTTAAGTCCAGCTGGGCTAACTAAACACCACAGAGCTGTTCTCTGACTCTCCCCTCCATCCCCCAGTGGGATGGGGAGAAGAATCAGAAAAAAGGAAACCTGTGGGTTGAGATAAGAGCAGTTTAATAATTGAAATAGATTAATAATAATAACAATTACAATGAAGTGGGAGATAACAGGTTGAGAGTAAACCCCAATAAAGATGAGGGATACACAACACAGCTGCTAACCATCTTCTGACAGACTTTCTTGGTTTCAAATTTTACCTAGAGAACTGCTTAAAGCAATCACCCCTTCAGTTTGCAACCTCCCACTTTCACTTTCAGACAAAGTATCTTTTGCTTTTTTTGTCCTTCATGGAAAAACAAAACTGTCAAAAAGATGTTTTACCAAGGAAAACGTGCCCTGCTATTATTTCAATGTCATGGAGAAGAAAATTAGGGCAGAATGAAACTGAATTACAGTGAAAATGCTGAAAGCCTCAGTCCCTGACTTCTGCAAGATTCTCTCACAGAGCTCTCATGTTTTAATGTGTGTATATTTCTTTGAGGAAGAACTTGTTTAAAATAACAGGAATTATAAGGATGTTTTTGCAGATGGAAAGGTGTTGAGCTCAAGGTTTTATACGTCTCCTCTTTATGCATTTTCTATAGCTGCTCAAATATTTTTTTGTTCATAAAAATTTAATATGGAAAATTAATGAGTAGCTGGCTAGTGAGATGATACAGTAACTGTAGCCAGGCTAAAAGTGAATTGTCAGCTCTGAACCTTTCCAGTCCAACAGGTAATTGCATGACTGTATGAGTGAGATACAAAGGGAGGCTCTGAAAGGTTCAAAGAGATTTATTGAATACTTCAGACCACAAAAACACATTAAAAAAAGTCCAAAAAAGTTCCAGAAACAGGACAAGAGGGACCTGTTGTCAGAAGCAGCTTGTCATATAGTTATGATTTACTGTTCTCTCCCAAGTGATCTGTACAGCCTCTGTCAGCACCAAGGCAAACAAATGGCATTTGAGGGGGCTTGAGGTGAGGGTGTGGGAGGGAGGGCAGCAGCGGTGACGGCCACAGCGAGCTTGGCCAGTGGAGCCTGCAGAGCTCTGAACAGAAAGCACAGAACACTCTTTTCACCTCTCCTTTCACTGTGAAAGAACAAACCCTGATCAGCTAAAGGAAGTATCCAAACATAAGAAAAATTGAACTTTGAAGTTATTCCCAGCTTCCTAGGGAATTTATGTAGTTATTAAAATTAATGGAATGGTGCATCTGAACCATGGTACACTGTAACTTTGAAAATTCCAGTCTAAGATTTTGCAAAGCCCACCCCTTCTCCATTTCCAAGTTTTGTTTGTTTCTCCTTTTAGCCAGACGTGAACTTGTGCTTTAATATGATTTGTGTGTGAAGCAAAAGTCAGGTCTGTTTAGATTGAGTATTTTGAGCTAATGCTTCCATCTCTGCAACTTTAAAAACAGACTTGATAAACTATTTTGCTGATGATCTCCCCCCATGCACACTGCAGGCTGCATAGAAGATTTCAATTAATGCTAAAAGCATGGGGGTATGAAATGCATATGTTTTTCTTGATATAAAGAAAAATCATCCCAATAGTCTGCTACTATAGAAAACAAAAGATGCTGACTGGGGTTTCTTTTGGGTTTTGTTTGCTTGTGTTTTTTTGGTTTGAGGGGGTTTTTTTGTGTGTGTGGTGGTAGGTTTTTCTTAAGTAGACTCCGTTCAGAAACTAGTGACTGAACAAAATGATAAATTCTGAAAAAGTCCATTCTGTGCCTACAGTGTTGGTGCTATGTGCTTGGCAGGAGACCTTAGAAATACCACAATAACTCACGTCAGAACAGACGTTAATTATGAATATAAAACTAATCTAGCAAATTACCCTCCTTTATTTGTGAGTCAGCCACAGGTATGTTTCCACTGGTAAATAGCTTGCCCCAGGTATGAGTGTGTGTCTTTGTCTGGGTGGTTTTTGAGAGGCTTCCACATTTGGACATCAAGGTGTGGTTGTCATATTGCCAGTAGGGTTGCTGTAGTCCATGTGTGCTCTGCAACACCTCTGCAAGCACAACCTGCCTCCCAGGTTGATGCCAATGTATCTCCCCATATTGAATTCCTCCTTCCATGTCCCCACCTCCTTTCCCTGCCCTCCCCACTTGTTCTGTCCTTCTCTTTATGCCTGTACTTTCCTTTACAACTTACACTTTGCTCAAGCATCCTATTCCAAGTCCTCTTTCATCCAAACCCCTTTTGCTACATTGTAGACTTTGTCTTGGCCTTCTCAGAGATCTCTCATCACTCCCTTCTTCTCAGGAAACCTTTCTTTTCAAACCAGCTTCCTTCTGCTAGCAGGGAGGTGTGTTCCCACCTGCACCTATGACTAAGTCACATGGAGCCATGGCCAAACACAGGACAGGCATGACTGGCTGTGGATTTGGGTGAATGAGGGTTCAGTAGCAGCAAGGAGGAAGGAGAGCTTTGAAGACAAAGCCCTATGACTTGCTTTAATCTTTAGAAGCACAGTTACTGATATTTTCAAGGGATAGACCTTTCTTCTCCCAGGAAGACTTCAGGAGAGTAGTCCTACTTTTCCTATCTGATGGTTCCTTTTCACTCTGTGGAAGAGGACAACTCTCCTTTCCCTCTAGGTTTCCAAGCAGGCACTGACAACCAGCACAATGACCAGCTCCAGGCAGTGCATTCAGCACTTCGAATGTGAATGCATCACTAACACCCCTGCTTTATGCCGTGCAGCACATTTCCCCTTTACAGCAGGAAACAAGGCTCAGCAGCCCCTCTCTCCTTGGGCTGGCCTGCTGGCACACAGAGCCTTTGTGGGGAGAAAGCTGGAGCTGATAATCCCTTTTAGACATAGGGTTGGTAAGTGCAGTCTTGGCATTCCTGTCACCAGCTTGAGGTGAGGGCAGGAACTGAAGAGCCTGAACAGCTGCAGTGCCCATGACACTCGATTACCAGCACAGCATGCTTCACATTCCATGGCACAGTGAACTGAGGTTACTGAGAAGCTTGGCTGCATCCCAACTTGCCCCTGGCAGAACTGGCAGATCACGTAGCAAGTGTTCCTTTCCAGGACTTGACCAGGCATAACCCACCCCTCTCCTTCCCCCTGTACTTGGCTTTGGACTGTATTTGTTCACTGGGATGGCTGCCTGCTGACCTGTGTATTCACAGGGTTTGATGCAGGATGGAGTGTGCATCTCCACAGTAATCTAATTCCATCTTTCCAGAGACATGTGACTCGGTATCAGAAGCTGCATCTTTTTAAATTGATTTTTGGCCATAGCTTTTATAGGAAATATCTATCACAAGGTTTAAATCCAGTAGACTTACAACAACCTTAAAGCTAACAAAATATATTTTAATTTTATAATAGAAATTAGAGCTAGAAAACTTCCAGGGATAATTGATCATGGAATACTTAGGCCAGGACTGTTGCCAGTGCTACAGTGCACGTTTCTCCTCTCTAATATGCAGCTTCAGCACAGGATTGGCATTGCCCTCCCAGACTGTGCTGTTGAGAAGAGAAGGTTCTCTCTCATACCAAGCTATCCAGGCTCTTCTGAAACTGAACACATTCTGTACAGGGGCTTTAATTGTGTCCTCTGCACCCACACAGTGCCGCAGCACCATGTTCCTTGTCTGTGCAGGCCATGAGTGAACTCCAGAACTGGCCCTGTCTGAAATGGATGTTCAAGCATTTGGAGAGTCCCTGAACACTGGGGCTAAGGTTGCAGCTGGCAGTCCTCTGTGTTACTGGTGGAAAGCAGAGAGCCAGGGCTAGTTGATAGATTTCTGGTTCATCAGTGACTTCATAGAAAACTTCAGAAGGCTCAACCTAGGGCATTTCATTGAGAGCAAGGCTGATTTAATCTGTGTGCCCTGAGCTGGGGGAGTATCACTAGGCATCACTATTCTCTTGAGCATCACTGATTCCCCTGTCTCCAGGAGACAGCAGGTCCCTGGGGGCACCTAAGGGCTGGGTGCAAATAATCCATCTGGATAGCACTTTTTACACAACAGGGACTCACAACCTTATCTGAATTCTCCTTGCATTTTTATGAGTTTTGGAGGACGCTACCATTGCTAAATAATTAGCAGCAGCAGCTTGCCAGCATATCAGACAAGGCATAAAAGGTTTGGTTTTAGGATGAAAAGAGGTTGTAATTAGCTACTTACATTTACATTTCAACTACAGAAGTGGAGCAACTCCAGCCCAGCAGTGATGCCTGTGAACTCTTTGATTCAGGGTCACAGGAGGTATCAGCAGGCCTGTTACAATCTGTCACCAAAGCTGTCTGAAGGGCTATGCTTGGGCAGTCAATATACAGTGGCACTATGCATACCACAGCCCTTGGATAAAAGCAGATGGCTGCTGGATTCTTTTCTTTCTGCAATGTGAGGGACAACTTTTTCTTTTGAGAATCAAAATGTTCCTGACTTGGCTCTGTTGTTACTTACTGGACTTTTCCTGTTTTCCTTTGAAATGCCTAGCTGTGTGCAGGGACAAGACAGCTATGCTGCTTTGGAGTGCACAGGTTTCACATAATAATTTTTATGAGAGTCCTAATTGCAGATGTTAGAGATAAGAGGTTATGGAGAAGCCTGTTCCCCTGACCCCTTCATGCTGAGGTAGTCACCAAAATCTTACCACAAGCCTCGTAACCACTGTCATTTACACCTAACTGGGCTGCTGAGTATTAAGGGTTTCTCTCAGCAAAGTTATCCTTCCCTTTCCCCCTCGTCTACATCCCTGAACGTGGTCTTGTTTTGATTCTTACGGTCCCTTGAGCATCTGGATTTGGCTCATAACTCAGGGGGCTATTTTTCTGTCATGTGCTCAGAGTTGTTTAGCACAATTTTATCCATTTGTGGCTTTAAGCCCAATTGAAAACACATGGGCTGGTTAAAGACAGGTGGAGGCATTTCTTTTGTTAATTAGGCTTCAAATTCCATTGTGTTCCCTGTAACCAGTGGCCAGGCTCTGATCTCAGTACCACCAGACAAACCCCATTAGTGAAGGAATAACCCAGGATTTGAGCTGCTTGTAAACCTCATAAGTTTGTCTGGGGTTGTGGTGTTTTGGATTTTTTAGGGGTTGTTTTGTTTGTTTGTTTTTGCCTTTGCTTGAGGCATTTTTAGAAAAATCACTGCCATATGCAACTAAAAGCCTTTTCTAGCCTGGAGGGGATAAAGTGGAATTTTCTGGGGCTGGCAGGGCTGCAGAGCCAAGGCCAAGGTGCTAGAATCAGACAGGAAAAGCAAGGGCTCCTTTCCCACCAGCATGTTGTCCTCCCTCCCCCACCAGCCCATTTCCCTTCTGCTCTACACCCAATCACTAATTTAATCTCCAAATCAAGGGGTTGCCATTTTGCACTAGGCTGGGAGCTGCTGTTCACCCCCTGTGGACTCCACCAGTAATTAGAATAACACCTTGTGTGGTGTTTAAACAACAAATGCCTGTTGCTTCACCCAACTCCAGCTATAACCCAGCTTCACTATCACCTTAGAGCTCTGTTAAGAGGTATGGTGGGGTCAATCTTGTTGCAAAAGGGAGTTACTCTTCTGCAGACTGTGTATGTGTGTCTTGAAAAGATAGCACAGAAAAAATAGGCTTTACAAAATGTTAAATATAAAGGTTTAGGTTTATTTCCTCCTTGGCAGGCTGGGTGAAAGCAACTGTGCAGGTACCTCAGCCGTCTCTTCATGTGCATAGAAGACCTCAGGCTTGACACCTCAGCCACCCTTGTATTCCTGCACCACAAGGAGTTTCACTGAGTTAGACACCTTGAACATATTTACTGATTCGGCTGTTGAGTACTTGCTGCCCATTAAAATTGGCACATCTTACATGAAAAATGTAAATACCTCTGAGGTTTTCTTCCTTTATCTTTTGAATTTGCACTACAACACTGCCTGCAGGAGTTGTTGGTTTTGTAGAGAAGCTGCTGCACCACTAAGCCTCCAGGCTTTGGGGAGTCTTCATGGTTTGGTTGTCATCTTTCTCTTTTGGGTTGGGGAGTTGGTGTATGTGCCTCTGTGCTGTAGTACCTCTGCCATATTCCTGAGCTGTTAGACAGGCCTGCTGTTGGCTGCCATCCCCGACCATGGAGACAGTGGAATTTGGAGTGCCAGTGCATGGAGGAAGAAGGAAAGAAGAGCAGAATGGGACCAAAGCTCCTTGCTTGTTTTTTGTTGTTGGGTTGGTTGTTCCCCCCCCCCCACCCCCCCAAATTAAAATTAAGACCATTTGGAAATTTTCTTGGGGACTACAGGGGTCCTTGCACTGCACCCAGTGCTGAGTGCCATCTGGAAGGGTGACATGAGTTGTCAGGGCAGGCTCCAGTGCAAGCAGCATTGGAGCAGAGAGAGGTCTCTCTGCCTGTTTGACACGAGAGCAGCAATGCAGTAGTGAAGGATCACAGAGGTGCCAGAAATCACAGGAGGTGGGATTTTATTTGCTAGATCAGTGTTTTACTAAAGAGGCCTAAAGCAGCTGTACATTTAACTGCACTGACTCTCAAGGAATTCTTGGGGCTGAGTCCTGCTCCCAACATCATGCTCAGGAGGGGAAAGAGGATGCTGAAGTCAAAACCTTGCATCCTGTTTCTCTCTGCTGTGTTACCCACTTCCTTCCTGGGCTATTCTCAAGCTCTGGACCTCTGGCAATAGTGTTAAACAAGTAATAACTTTTCACAAATATGTACCCTCTCCAGTGTGAAAGGTAACATCTTCTCCTTCCTCTACTTTCTATCTAAACTGTGAAGACTATAGAATTAACGATTCACATTTCCAGTATGCTTACCCAGTACAAGGAGATAGTTCAAAGATTGCCTCAAAAATACTTTTCTGTGTCAAATTTGTGACTTAAACAGAAAGAAAGTTTCCAGCTGGAGAAAAATGGTCTATCTCCTTTAGAAATTTCTAACTGTACTTTTCAAAACCTGGAATGCTTGAAAACTGAGGTGTCTTAGCCATAACATCCTTGCTAAAAAAAAGTATTTCGTTTTGAAATGCTCTCATAGTGTCTTATGGGAGCTGCTGGCTTCGTGTGCCTGTGCAGCTCTGGTGTAGGTGCTGTGCTCACCACACATGGAATCATAAGTTTGTAGAAATAAGAGGAGGAAAAAATTACATTTAACAAGTCACCTAGACCATCCCACTGCCCTAAAGCAAGATTAATTGCACCCTTCCACTTCCTCACATGCACTTATTAATCTGTTTCTAAAAATCTGCAACAATGAAAACTTCAAACATTCTTAGGCTATATATGCTAGTATTTCTTTAATTATAGCTATTGAAGATTTTTCCCCCCCCTCATATTATTTTGAAGACTTGTGGCCTTCAGGCTCTTCTTCCAAATATTAAATACTAGTTTTAAATTTTTTCCTCATGTAAGGGCATTTTTGAGTTGTTTCTTTGTTTGTTTGTTCTTTAGTCTTCTGATTATTACCACTGTTTTTGGTGAAATCTCCCAAAATTGTCTGTGTCCTTAGTTCAGTGCCTGAAACTGCAGGCCATCTTCCAGTTAAGACCTTGCCACTTCTGAACAGACTGGAGGACTTTCTTGCAAAGTCTGTCATAGGGCACTTCTTTTTGTTTCAAGTTGGCTTTTCTCACAGCAGGATGGGAGTGTTGGCTGCCTTTCAGATTTTTATGCAGTGCATTCCCCAGAACATTTGCTGCGGACCTTTTGTGTTCTTGGTCATTCACCATCTCTTGATTTTTTTTATTCAGTTGGTTATTTCTGCCTAATTATAGTATTTGACCTTTGTCAATACAGACTTGCAACCAGGCAAGCCACAAATTTTCTTTCTAATAACTGTATGAATTTGTTGAGTTTTGGTGTTTCGTGCTTTGGGGTTTTTTAACTTAATTACAACATCAACCTTTATTCCCTCTGTTCCATCTCACTACTTTGGTATCGTACTTAGGCTTTAAAAGGTAATCCCTATTCCATTGCCAAAATCATTAACAGAAACAAAGAGTAGTGCCAGAGCCAGAACAGACCCTTGAGTAATCCAGTTCTATATATCTTTCTAGGGTGAGTCTAAGCAATTTAAAACTGATCTCTAATTTTTTTTTTTTTTATCATTTTGGCATCAGGTCTTGAGAAGCTTCATTTAGACTGTGTTTTCTTCACTGCTTCTGAAAATGTCACCTGGGACAAGCCTTGCTGAACTCAAGATATGTCATCCCTTGCTTCTTGCATCAGCCTCAAGGCCTGAGATGAGAACAAGAGGAGAGAAGATCATCCATCACAGCAGATCTAGCCCAACCTAGGATCATGCCCAGGGGAAACCAGGAGTGTGAAATACATGAAATACAGTTCCCAGAAGGTCCTGCAGGGCCTCCATGACAGAGCTGTTATGGTTTCCAGCCAAATACTTTCAGGTTTTGAATGTTTAGCATTTAAAAAAGGTGCATCAGTAGTATTTTTTTAAATGGCTAAAGTCCTAGACCCTGAGTTGTTATTTACCAACATACCCTGTCCTGTGCTGAGAAGCTGATTAGCACTGACACACAGGCTGCTTGATGTCTGGTAAAATGAAGTATACAGAAGCCTTTACTGAGACTGAGCTGCACTGCAACAGGAAGCAACAGAGCTGTGTCCAACATTTTCCTTGCCATGAAACTGCTGATGTGCCTACAGTTGCTGTTCATTTCTGGCTGTGTCTGGGGCCCAGTGATTCCTGTGGTAGAATATCAGGTTGAAATTTATCCTTAAGTCCTGCACATCTTCATTTGATGGATCCAGGCAATTCTTGAAGCGAGTTGCCCTGTCACTGAAAAAGAAGACCTGTGCTGTAGGGAACCAGTTCTGCTGAGCAAGCAGTTAGAGGGGTCTTCAGAAGTACAGCACACATTCTGGTCATCAGATGTGCTCCTGTTATTCTTGTTCACTATCTAGATGTGCAGTACTGTTGATCTTAAGTTTTAATATGGAGGAAGAACAACGTACCCTGGAAGATTGTTTTTCACATTTGGGGGAAGGGAAAAAAAACTACTTCCTGCCCTATCAGGTTGAATGCTGTATTTCTAATCACAGACCACAACTGAGGAATAATGAATTTGAAAGCTCCCTATCAGTGTTATAACACAATATTATTCCCATTTTCAAGCTACTTGCATTAGATAAAGTTGATGCAGATATGCAGGCCAGGAAAAGGTAAATATTTTAACTCCCCATCAGTGAATTTCTTTTCTCCCTTAGACAGGAGAAACATCGGGTTGAAATAGGGGGAGGATTCATATGAGAGTTTTTGTTTGTTATGTCCTGTATTTAACTAGTGGTCTCCCAAGGTAGTTTCTTGTAAGCATGAAGGTGTAGAAAGCAACAGCTCAAAGACAAGAACTTTTGGCTATTGTCTTTCTGATTTGACTGTGTGGGGCCAAAAGGACTGTTTGGAGAGGGGTGCTGATACCTGAATCTCATAGGAGCAGGCAATTGCTCTCTGCACACTGAAGCCTGGCATTTCTTATTTTTTGAATAAACCTACAAGGGAAGTGACCTGCATTGAGAGTGTGAATGGAGGGAGATGCTCCCATGTGAGTTTATTTTGCTTAGCGGGTAAGATCAGAAGAGGCCTAAACAAGGCTCTGTATTTTCAGCAACACTGATCATCTGCTTTGAAGTAAGATCCAAAGAAAACATACTCCCGCCTTCATCCCAATTAAAAAGCAATAAAAACTCTCTTCAGATTTTAAATATTGAAGGTAGGATATCTGCCAAGAAATCCTTTTCCTTTCTAGAGGGGCAGATGTCAAATATTGTGAGGCCACTGCATCCTCCTCTGGTGTCATCCAGCATCACTCAATTGAAGACAGTCAGTCAGGGTTGTGCTGCCTTAACGCCTGGTTCCCTGTCTGCATGTGCCATTCAAATGTGCAGCTCTGCAGAGGTCATGTGCAAACACAGTATTTAGAGATAATGGCCCAAATTCATTCCAGCAGTTTCACTCAGCAGATTATATGACCTCCTGCCTTTTGGTGCTCTTCTTAACCTTGATGGCTGCAGCGGCAGAAGAGCAGAGCTCTGTGCAGGCTGGAATAATTTGGGTGATAGGAAGGGGCAGTTGTCCTCAGGCAGGTCACTCTAACCATTTTCTAATGCCTGGCACAACTGAGAAGAGGAAAATCATACCTCAGCTAAAATAGGGCAGTTCATGGAGGGAAAAAAAAACCCAAAAATGCCATTTTCCACACTGGTATATCTATGAGGTTGAAACTGGCCCTTTATCTACAGAAATATGATTGACATTCAGTTTTAGTTACCAGCTACTATTTCTCCTTTCTGTCCTGGAGTGTTTCTGTTCTTGCATCTGGTTTAGTTTCCTTTCCTGCTGCACATATTAGGATCACCAGTGAGAATATAGAGGATTTGCCTGAATGAAAGAGTGAAGAAGTTGGTGGACATAAGAGAAGGGGCTGGGGGAGGAGAGAAAGGAATGATAGGAACAATCTACCCCATTGTGATGGAAGACAAAAAAAGTAAGAAATGTTTATTTTCTAGTTTCTGTGACTTCAAAATTAACCACAGATGGATATATAGGACAGTCTTTGAGGTAGGACTGGGTCCCACTGCAAGTGAAGCACTCTCCCACTGTTTCTTTGCTTCTCCTGCCTCTCTTTATGGAGGAAAAAGAAAGCAGAACAGCTGCCCACAGTGGGATAAGTCAGGAGGATGGAGCAGCACAAAGAAGCAGCCAGAACTCTTCATGTTGTTGTTGTAGAGGTGTGTAAATCTATCTGTTATTTATCCTCAGCTTTATTGGTAGCAAACTTACTGGATTCAATGGGAGAGCTCTGAGTTAAAGCCAGTCTGGGAGGAAAGGCCAAACAAAGGACCACTATTGCAGTTCTAAATTAATTCCTAGCAAGAAACAAGATCCAGTCTGATCATGTTTTCTGAGCCCCTACAGGTTTTTTTTTCAGTGGTTGGATCATAATTTGCTGCTGCTTCAGGTGTTCTGAACTCAGGGAAGAATAAAATGCTACAATAAATCTACTTGATCTTGTATTATGTGTTGGACACAGATATTGGAAAATCAATGTGTACATTAAGCTCCCCAATTTCTAGAATACAAATCAAGCCTTGTTCTTCTGTTTAGAGCTGTCTAAACAAGTTCCTTCAGGAAGGAGATGCAACTGGTTCCTTCCCTGTCCAGACTTCTCTTCCCCATGTTAGAAAACCCCAGTTCCTTCTGCCTCTCATATTTCATCTGCTGTAGACTCCCAGCTGTCTTATCAGCTTTTCTTGGGACTCCCTACCATTTTCAGTATCTCTCATACAGGGTGACGCACAAGTGAACTTCAACATATTCCAACTATTGAGCCAGACCAAATGACATCTGAATTTTGCAAAGTTTTCCCATCACTTGCTGCACGAGGAAGTCTTCCACACTATTGTCTTCCTTGTCCTATTTTACCTTATGTTCTCCTGATAATAAAATGTTGAGGAAACCTAAAAAAAGATAGTTCAGTGTGATTTTTTTTCAAGCTACCACTGGCCTCTACACTGATAGTGTCACTATCTTGCATATCTCTACTCCCTGTGGAAGGGATGAACCCTGGTGTTGCCCTCAGATAAGCAAGAAGATTATCAGACCCATAAACTGCATGGGAGACCAGGAAGCTGTTTGGTCCAGGCATTCCTCTTCCCCCCAGGCTACTTCTTTCTGGAGGAAGCCATTGATCTTTGGCAGGCAGACACGGTTGGGCATTCAGTCAATCTATCAGTGACAGACTAACATAAAACAGTGGCAAACTGCCTCCAGTGGTTTTGGGGAAGGGCTCCTTGGCTGGAGAAGCACAGATTCGGCATTCATTCAAACTAACTTTTAAGGAATTTTTTTATTACAGGAAACAACAATGATAATAATCTGGGGAATCTCTGTCAAGAAAGAGCCTTTGGATAATCTCAAGAAAAAGATATCTAGGTGGGAAGTCCCACTTGGTTTTGTTCGTTTAACAAGATCTTACAGGTCTCCAGAAATATCTTTTCATTTTATTCTGAACAGAATTTGTGGTGGAATACACAGTAGCACAGTACTAGCTCAATGTTATTTAATTCAACTTTGCATAAATTTGAATGAGCACTCCCAGGAGTGCCTGAAATTTCAGAGGAACCTGGAGATGATAGACAGCAAAGTCTTTGTGATATCTTTCTTTTTCCACCCTTGAAAGCTGAGTCCAGATTGCTTTTTCTACTGTATATTTCTTTTCTTTTCTTTTCTTTTTTTTTTTTTTTTTTTTTTTTTTTTTTTTTTTTTTTTTTTTTTTTTTTTTTTTNTTTTTTTTTTTTTAATCTGGTTTAGTTTTATGTGTTTGAAGCAGGGAGATTATTCCTCTGAGTAATATCAGCAAATTCCTCCTGACAGCCATGATGTCTTGTTAATTTCCTTTCTTTATCCCATCTTATTCATTTTTCTGGCACCTCAGTGAATTTACCTGTTCTCCATGGTACTTGCACAAAGACATTCAATATCTGCAAATTACTGCAGTGTCTCCACACCTTCCCTAGATCACTTTGTCAAGCTAAGCAGCTCCAGCCTCAATCAATCTTGCAGCTCCACCACAGCCACCCCTAAAGGATTACACAATGAGCGGCTTTACTAGTTAACATTTTTTACTTCCTACACTTCTGGATTGCTCTTACTGAAGTTTAGGTCCATCCTTCAGAGGAAAGCATTGGTCAAATATACTGAGCTGTGTGTGGCCATGCATTGTCCCTGCTCCCAGAGTTTTGGACAGACTGCACACACAGAGGCTTTCAGGACCCGTGTTTAGGTCTGAGCTGACAGGGTGAAGTTATATGATGTGTCTCCAGACAATACAGCACGACTCCCATTCTTGGGAAGAGCTGCAGGACAATGACTTTAAACCACAATTGTGCCTTCCCAGCCTCAGACTACCCCAAAAGCTGGAGAAAACTGTGCTGCAGCCCAGGCCAAAGCTGAGGCAGCCTGGCTGGACACGTCTTCCAGACTAACATGTAGCTCAGAATCATCTCAGCATTGTACACAGAATTTGCACAGAACTTATCTGTCATCCCCAGCCTGAAACCCTCTGTGGCAGATCCTGGAGGCAGCAGGTGTCCTGGAACCACAGGCCTCCCTGACTGGGGTGGTTTTTGGCCCAGTCATGCTGCTGTGATCCTCTGTAGGATGTAGAGGTCAGCATAGGAAGAAAGATCTCACTCAGAGAAAGATCTCCCCCAGAGTTATTCCTGGTTTGGGTAGATACTGTAAAATATCAGTATAGGACTCACTATACTATAACCTGGCTAAAACTGGTATTAATTAACATGCTCTTCCCTGGTCTTCCCTCTCCCCCAACAGCAGGCTTGTTGCTTTATTCCACTGAATTCCCCTTAGATCTTTTGATTAGGAAAAAGGGCTACAAAGATTGTAATGCCATGGCTGGCCGAGGACATTTAAGGAGATATTGCACACATTTCTAATATCACTAAACTATTCTGAGAAGTCTCTGTTGCAGGAGCAAGGAGTGTTGGGGCTTAGCCTGATTGTATAAGCAAGAGTACAGTAGGAGTGTGTGTCTGGTTGGACTTTCTGGGCTAGAAAGAGGCTGTCTTCTTGTGACCAGATGAGGGGACAGTAATGCAGCCCATATGGCAGAGGATGAGGAAAGCTCTAAGAATTTAAAAATGTTTTATGCAGTGCACTAGATTTCCCACAGCAAGCAAGGGCAGGGGATTAGTAGGATGAAGGCTGAGGAGTTCCCTCAGCTGTTAATTTGTGAACAGAATGAAGACATTTGCTGCTAAATTGATAGGTGGAAGTGCCCTCATATTTTTTAGTGGGTTTGAGGAATGGACTAATCAGGAAAGAAATTTCTAGTAACAAGCAAAATCAAGCATGTATGGGCAGTTTCAGCCAGTGATACTGGTAAAGAGTAATTTTATGTCTCGGCATGTTTTTCGCCTTTTCACTGAGACAGCCACAGTCTGGTCTGTGTACACAGACACACATTTACATATTGATTAATGTTCTCTGCCTATGGACTGAGTGCCTGGTGGCTCTTCCCCATCAGTTCAGAGGCCACTAAACTGCCTGTGATCTAACATCAGAAATAAAATGGTATCACGTTCTCACTGCACATTTGCAGGAAAGAAACTGGTTACATTACACGGACCTATGGGATCAGACTCCTTGGAATATGAGATGTGTGTGTGTGAACTTGGCCAGTGAGGCAGCCAAGAAGACAATTTACTAGCCCACCCCTGAAGAACATGATGGGACTCCAGAGAATGGAATCAGAGGCCCGTACAAATACTTAGAGAAGTTATTAAGTTTTTTGGGGTATTTTGGTGCTAGAATTTTAAGCCTCATATCAATTATCCTTCAGCAAAGAGCGTTTTACTATGGAAAAACAATTACATGCATAGTGGGAGCTCTCCTGACTCTAAACTGAGGCAGCAAGGGTGTTAAAATTTTAATGAAGACCTTTGTTTCATGCAGGGTTTCTCAGGTGTTGACTTAAACCACTAGTAATAAAAAGCAAACAAAACCAAACCCAGAGTAAAGCTGTATGCCAAAACCTAAGTCCACCCTAATTTCAGAGAGAGACTGACAGGGCCAAGAGACAATCCAAGTCAAGTGACTTTGAGTCTGCTTGTTTTCAGTGGAGTTTAGGAAGTGTTGACTGTCCACATTACCTCAGTACCACTCAGGATCTAGGACTGTAACACTAACAGAAGTGTGTATTAGGCCTTACAGTGTCTAGTGGAGACTTTAAACCTCTGGGCTGGTGTAGTCTGCTCACCTAATCTTGAACCTCTCATCCAAAATTCATATTTCTGGCCTACCATCTTGGTCATCTTAAAGAAAAGAGGAATTTTCCCTTTTTCTCCAGTGAGGTGTGTACGACATTCCTTACACAGAAACAAATTGGAGAAATAACTCTAAGTCAAAAAACATTTCAGGTCTAATGTATCCATTATAAGCAACAAAAAACAAAAAGAGAAAAAAGAGAATAGCAATTATATAGTTCATTTTTTTGTTTGCTTTTCCTCTGTTATTTGTAAGCAATAGGCTTCACTAGCATGCTTTAAAAACATTAGCTGCTTCTGATAAGAGTCTGAAGAGAAGATTCAGGACTCTGAAAGATGGGGCACTTTTGTCATGTGCTCTGGGTCATTGGCTCATTGAAGTGCCAAGGGAAAGAGCAGTGATTTTAAAAGGGTAATGCAGAAATAACTCATGGAAATAAGTGCTGAACTCACTTTGCTGGGATTCAGACAGAGACATTTCCATTTCCGTTTCCTCCCTAATCCTAAATGATGATTCATGTAAAAGTGAGGCTTGGGCTGATGGTGGTATTTGTCAAACAAATCTCTGCAGTCTCTCCAGCCACTGTGTGCTCAATATTTTTAAGTTTTGCCATATCCAAAGAGGATTGGGCAATTAAATTAATTACACACCTCTGGGAAGTAATCTATACCTTGAGGCTTTTGAGGAAGGGAAAATTCCAGAGTTGCACCTGGTCAAATGGTTACACATGAAGGAAATGACCTCTTGACCCTTTTAGGTGCTCTGAACATAAAATTTGTTTAACCCTCTCTTACCTGCAGAGCTATAAACAGTATTACTGCTCACAAATCTATGCAGCCTCACCCACCCAAAAAAGAGTAGTATTTGACTGACCTTAAGCAGCAGGGATTTTTCTGGGTGGCATGAGAAGGAGCTGCAGAAATTAGAATTGGCCTTTACTGTACTATACAGTTAGAAACTGCCTACTGTGTTTGTGGGTGCAGGATTTAGCAGGACCATTTGGTAAGATTTTGGGGTGAGTACAATGCAAATAGGACAGAATCAGCAATGCTACAGCCATGTCCTCTGTCATGAGGAGAGAGAGGGGTGTCTTAGTTTTTTCCTGTATGATGTTGCCTTATTGTCAGGGTTTTTTATCTTTATGTGACTGAAGGCAGCAAACCAAATGGTTGCTCCATTCTGAATAATTTCATCAGTAGTTTATGGCAGCACTGTAACCATCACAAAGACTTTGCATGAAAAAACATTGTCATGCTTTGTTTATTAAGAAGATTTACGTTGGTGAAGGAAGGTCCCAGAGGGAGCTCAGGCTTGTGTCACACCTTCCTTCTGGCTCCTGATTGTGTGTGCCATGGGAGAGGGTTGCTGTGCACTCTTCCATTATTACTTCCACTTTGATTCCTTTGTATCACCTCTGAATTTGACCTGAGTTATCTGTGAAGTTAAGGGTAAGAGTGGTATCATTCATAGCTTGGTGTAATTCATCATCTGAGTGTGAGGGAAGTAAAGAGGAAAAATAAAAAATAAGTGAAGCATGCAAGAGATACCTATCAGAGACAGGTTTTGTGTCTGAAATGATGCTTTGCTTTTCCCTAGATCTATAATGAGTGGTTTCCCTGTGTGCTATGGGTGTAGATAGGTGATAAGAACATCATAAGAAGTCAGCCTTATACTAGCTTCTACATCAGTCTTTGAATTTGGCCTACGGAGATGTAGGAACTCTAATAACTGATTACTAAAAGAAAAAAAAAATGAAATGAGAAAGCCCATGTTCTCCCACACAGCCCAAACATATAGCTCAGAATAAATATGAATAATGAGGTATGAAAGGGCAGCAGTCAGGAGAGAAGTTGTGAGGCTGTGTCAGCCGATCACGACCCATTCATAAGGCTGGCACTGGCACATCAGGGTTACAGGTCTGCAGTTTCCCATGGGATGTGCTGTGTTCTCAGGCTGCAGGGGAAGAGCCTGCCACTCTGGCAGCATCAGTCCTGCCTGCTAGATGAAGGCCCTGTCACTATGCCATTATTTCTATTTCAAGGCACATTCTGTCTGCTGACGTGACTTGTCCAGGCACAGGAGATCTTGAGCCAAAGGTAAAACTTCCTGTCCAGGGGAATCTTTCATAAAACAGGTTTTTTAAAAATTATCATCCATATATCCATATATTCCTTGCAGTGACATATATTCCCACTGCAAGGCTTTCCCCCCTACAACCTGCAGTGATACCAGCTGCAGCACCTGAGAAGAGCACTGGAAGTGCATCAAAGCTGAAGGGGAGCAAAGTGGCCTTTTTTTACATGGCAAGGCTTGCAGAGCAGATGGCACCTGCTGGGAGTTTCAGGCTTTAGCAGATAATTACCAGATCTGCCTGGTTCTCTCCTCTAGCTGGGTATGAGATTACTGACTGAATTTGGAGTAGCCACTGTGTAATGAGTATGATGAGCAAAGCTGCAGCTGAGTGTGACTGGTCTGATCCTTGCCAAGTACAGAGTTCTCAATGCTCTAAAGATGTGCAGCCCCTTCTTCCCTGACCAGCCTGTTCCAATGCTTGACGACCCCTTCGGTGAAGAAATTGTCTCACATATCCAATCTAAACCTCCTTGGCATAACTGTGAGCTATATTTGTCTGGGCCTGACTCCTCTTGATCAAAATCAAAGAGCATTTTGTCATAAAGCATTATAAAATTATAGCTTATTTCATATATACCCTTTAATTGCATGAGGACAGTTCAAAGAGAATGTGAGGGAAGATGTGAAGATTGTGAATGTAATAGAGATTGTTGCATCTCAGGTGAGAACCAGCAATTTTACCTGTCTCAGGGCTGAACAGTGTCAAATCATTTTACAAATCCTTCTGTGCCTTAGCACAACATTGCATAAGAGAGACAACGAATACAACCAATTAGCCAGAGAAATCAAGCTATGCAAAGAAGTGAGCACCTTTATGGAATGGCAACATCTTGGGTGCCTTCATGGGTCTCCAGTTAGAAAAACATCTCTCCTTCATTACTAGGGTCAGCTGGGGTCACTGCCAGTCCTGCTTCAGCTGATGTGCAGTGTCAGGCAGGAGAGAAATGGTGTAAACTAAATGGCTTGTCATGTAGTGACAGAGAGGAGAACATGGGCTTTGCACACCCCTCATTTGTTCTGCATTTCTATAGTCCAACATTGCAGACTTGGAGGGGTTTGGAAGATTTGGAAGGGTTTGAGAGGTGTTTTCCCAGAATTAATTCCTCACTCAGTGGGAGGGAGGAAGATTGAACTCTATCTTGTGTTTGTTGTTATTAAACAGCTCTTCCCTTTGATATGCAGTTTCAGTTCAGAGGTAAGGGGGTATCTTTTATGTGATAACAAAAAAGAGCCCAAAAAGAGAGAAAAAGAGAAATCTGAAGACTGGCATTTTCTACTTAAGTGAGCCCAAAGCATCTCAGCTTTCATAATCCCCTCTCTTAGTGCAAGGGAAAAAAAAAGTAGCAGCAAAATATGACATACCTGAAACCCATACCAGGTTCTTCTGTCATAAAAACAAAATTTAAAAGTAAACACTCACATTTCCACCAGGAGACACTAGCTGTAGCAGAGACAGGCAGCCAGGCTTCCAGTTCCAGTATCATCTTATTTTGCTAAGCAGGGATCTTTCCCAGCTTGGAGCACAGACACACCAGCTGGCTGGACTACCACTGTGAGTGAATACATTTACAAATGGCTGTGCTATCTCAATGCCTTACGAACACATCAAAGTGTCCTACAAGCACAGCTGGGGTTTGTCTCCCTGACTGCTGCCAGGAGAAGTTCCAGCTTCTTCTCCTCACTCTCTTCATCTATATATTCTCAGTCCTTCCTCCACCCTTCAAAAACAAGGAAAATGGCGTATTATTAATGATCTTTGGTTTAATAGCCATGCTATTACAGAAAATCTGAAAAGAGAGAATTCCACATGCCAATAATCTGTCCACCAATTCTTCTCTTTTAGAGTCAGCTGAGCATGCAAACTATTACTTTTCTGGTTAAATTCAGTTCTCAGGCAAATAAGAGGCCCTGACTAGAGCTGAGGGATAGTGCTGGCAAACAAAATGAGAAAGGACGAGGCATTTCAATCCCAAACTTCATACTTAACAAGTGATATCACCTTGGGCTGCTGGCTGTGTTAGGATTGGTTCAGCAACCAGGCCTGGGGAGGAACAGGATAACTGAGCATTGGGGGATTCTGTTCTGAACCAGGCATGGAAATTTTCAGGTCTCCTGTAAAATCTGTTAGCATTACTGTTGCAGATGACTTCCTGTAGTCTTTGTGACATAGTTTGTGCTCCAGGCTCTGGAGAATCTTTTTGTCCAAAATGCTTCCCTTGGTGGATTTCTAGTGATGCAGCTGGGAGGCAAACCCGGTCCATCTCACTGGTAACAAATATTACTGCAGTCTCTGTTAATTCATGTTTCCTGTGTTAATGATTTCTTTCCGACAAAGTGCGCTGAGAATTTTTTCTTGAAGCATAAAGAGATAAAAAACCACTCCCCACCCCACCACTGCTTTGGATCTTTTGCCAATTTCTGCTGAGACAAAGTGAAGATGGAAGCAGAAGGTTTTTGTCATTCTGAATTTCTTGGACAGTGGTTTTTTTAGTTTTGTTTTTGCTATTCTCTGTATTGTAGGATTACCTTTTACCCATTTGGAATTCAAACATCCCTGTTTCCTATGCTGGTGATCCTGCTGCCTCCAGCTGTGATTCTGCAACACAAACTATTTGCAGAATTAAATACTGGAACTAGGAGTCTTTAATTGCCTGCAGATGCATCTTCACCCCCCCAGCAGCATTAGACAGATGCCTAAACTATGTAAGCTGGCGCAAATGCTAAATCGATCTTAAGTGCCTAGACAGACCTCCCTGATACTAATTTCTGTCTGGTTCTAAAGTAGTGAGGATGGTTCTCTGCCCTCAGACACCCCCTGTCTGAGCAGTCATGGAGAACAGTGCAGACAAGCCCTGGAACAGGGGCATGTGTCTTTGGAATTGGAGGGGGAAGATCTGGAACTCCCAGCGTACACAGCCATTTTGACACTCATGAGGAGCCTTTGCCACCCATGACCGTGAGCCATTCTGGCCCAAATCAGGTTGTCAGTTTGAATGTAATTGCAGCCATCAAGGGAAGCGTTCATAAATTTCCTATTCTTGTGACCAAGGCTGGCACTGATGTATAAACCCCAGAGCTTTGAAACCAGGGCTGCCTTCAGAGCACTCTGAGAGTAGATAAAGAGATGTCAGCACTTGATATGCTGTAGTAACATTGCTGTGGGTTGCTCAGAAACATCGTAAATTCATATTTCACAATCATTAGCCTCAGCAGTGCCCATCTGTTAGGCACTGGTAACAACTGAAGTGTTTCATAGCAGATGTTCTCCCTGAACAAGTGCCTGCACAGTTTGCTGATTTCCTGGATCACAACTGTTTATCCCAAATAATTCTGCAAATAATTGTCAGAGGTCAGTTCAGAGTCCTGTTTTCTGGGTTTACACTGGTAAGAGCAGTGCAGAGCTGCACCCACTGCACTTTAGCCCTGCTCTCAAACACTAGTACAAAACAAGAAGGGAGTCAGTGGAGTGTAAAACAGATGGAAGTGAGATCAAAATAAATCCTTCCACTTTTACCTCATAACACTTCAGATCACAGATGGGAGCACTGGGATGCAGACAAAATATGACAGGCGGTTACTTGAACATCTGGAGTCCAAACAAATGCCTCTTTATACAAAATAACATCTAGCAAAAAATGCCTAGAAAATGTGAAAACTGGACCCAATCCTGGTCCCATGGAAGTCACTGCCAACGCTCTTGTTCACGTCAGCAATTCTGCTCTGATGATATTACAAATGTCATGTCTGAGTTACATCCGATGGCAAATGGAATTTTGAAAGCTTTCCCCAAATCTTTCTGGTAGAATTGTCTTTGCCAAAAAAAACTCTGCAAGGATATTTAAGGCAGGAGCTAAATGTCCAGTATTTGAATTCTCTCTTCAAAGCCACAAATATCTATGTGGTGTTGAAGTTGCCATGAGAGCCACTTAGAAAAGGGCACTTAATTCTGCTTTGTACCTTTGGAAATGTCCCATCTGATTTAGGTTTTGACATAACTGTAAAAAGGCCATGGCAATTTAAGGTAACACTGTTGTCCAACCATTTGTCATTAAATCTCTCTCAGAGAGAAGAGATTTTCTCACAATTATCCAGCTGTGGAACAGAGCTGGGTGAGCACTCGCCATGATTGAGCTGCAACACCAAGCTGCTGCTCAGGATGGCATAAGCTGATCTGCCAGCTTTGCACTGGAATTGATGAATAGCACTGGATGAACTGTTTGAGACTAAAATAAAAGAGAATGTCACAGAATCAAAGCTTCTGAATGTTAGAATCTCTGCAGGTTACACTTTTGTACTTACACAAATAAGAACGTCTACACAGAAAGCCAGCTTCTTTGGGAACCTGGTCTTTCCAGTTCAGTTTGGAAAAGATGAGAATAGGATGAGAACAGAAGTTAGTTTGTATAGATTTTTAGGAAAGGATGTTATAATAAAAAAAACTCTTTGAATAACACCAGAGGAATCTGGAATTCTTGATAGATGATTGGAGTGGACAAGCTCTGGGTACACCAGTGTGTGTTTATGGTTTGTATAATGAAGGACAAATAGGCAACCCTGCCTCTATCCAACTGGAAATCTGTGTGTGATTAAGGAAGGGAGATGTGCTCCCTTCACTACCATTAAGTAGAATTCTCCTTTATATCACTGTCATAGGCCGGGATCTGATTTAAACCACGTGCTGTAGCTAGTAACCTCAGATAAATCAGCACTTTGTGTCTTTCCAAGGTATTGTCTGTCATTGCAAGGACATTTAACAAACTGCCTGTGTGGGAATTGCTTGTTTAATCTAAAGCAGAAATACAGACATCTTGGGGTGGGAAGGCAGGGGTGAGACCAACAGGAATCATGACAAATATGTGAAAAGTATTAAAGTAGCCAAGACCTTCCACTGCAGGTGGTGGTCTGCATGCACATGTAGGCGAGAAGTGCTCTGTATGGAATGTCTGATAGACAGTGCGGGTGTACCTGGCCAGATCACATCAGCTGGGCTCCGTGCTTTCTGCAGGATGAGGGGCATGCTGACAGTGCTTCCTGCAGCTTTACACCACCGTTGGCACCTCGCTGACCCCGCTGGACACTGCAGCCTAACCAGAGCTACCCCAGCTTTGGTGATGGTCACACTGCTCTTTTGGGTGCTCCTGGTATTTTAGTAAGACTATGCTGATCTTGTAGATCTTTTAGGCTTGGGTGGCTGTTTGATCTTTTGGGGGGATTGGCTGAGGGATTATATACTTAAAATTCACAGATGTCTTTTTGATTTTGCTGCAGATTTAGATAAAGAAGTTTTATGAGATACAGATTTCAGGCAACTTTAGATGAACAGTATTCCAAGCTGGGATCTCTGTTAACTTCTGAGAAGCACCAGGATGGGGCATCATAGGATGTTCAAATAATTTGGTTTGGAAGGGACCTTTAAAGACCCTAGTCCAAACTTCCTAAAATAAGTAGGGATGCCTTCAATTATATCAGGTTGCTCAGAATCCAATCCAACCTGATCTCAAATATTTCCATCAAGGGATGGGTCATCAACCACTTCTCAGTAGAGTGAGAGTGTATATATATATGTATAGAAAATTAGTGTGGACAGTTGGGAATTTTTTTTGTCTTTGCCTCTTCAAATGTGAAATCCTCAGCTGTGATCCAAGGGGAGTAGCTGCTTTGTGTTCAGGTGCAGCACAGGGAAGACACGTGCCTGCTCCTTAGACAGCTCCTTGGTTGTTCTTTCAGATACAACTGCATCTGTATTTTGCATTTCAGCTGCTGACTATTTTAAGCAACCAAACTTAAGTGTGCCAAAGCCAGAGAGGGTGTCATTGGAAGAGACATGTTATGTACAGTGTGTGTGTGTGTTGTTAAACGCTGTTAATTGCCTTGGCTGGGCAGCCTGCTGTTCCCTGGTAGGTCTCTGCTGGGATCCCAGTCTTTGCTCTTCTGAGATGGAAACATTTCTCCCTTATTTATTTTTGCGTGAGAAAACATGTTTCCATTCTGAGCCTCTAGATACCACTGGAGTGCCCCCCTGACCTCTCCTCGTGGGCCTAGCCCGTGTAAATGACCAGACAAAGGAATGTGGATGAAGGAAGTGCTATAAAGTAGAAATATGGCTGGCTCGTAAATTCCCTCCAGCACAGCAGGTTTTCAAAATAAACAGAGCTACAGTCGCATAGGACAGCATAACTCAGCGGTGCAAAATTCATCACTGGCTTTTGCAAAGGAGGGCAGCCTGACACCAAAATTTAACTCCTCCAAGAGTGCTGTCTGACCTGGCAACAGACCTGCACTATATTTCCATACAGACTTCAGCTGGCTTTGTTTTCCAGGTTATTCCCCTCTTCAAAACTTGTACCAGGTTGAATCCAGGGTGGGAAGCTGAATTACAGTTCTTACACAAGATTTGGTGTCCTTCATATCCTTTGGGTGTCTTTTATAAAAATTCACTAGTTTTGGTATTCCTGTGCTCCTGCAGCCTGCAGCATGAATGTATCCATGTCTCCAGTACCTGGGAGCCCAGCCATGAGTACTGCCAGCATCACCAAGGTGTGCTTGGGGCCTTCCTGCCCCTGCATCTGCTCAGCTGCAGATCACTCATGCTTCTGCTCTAGTGGCACTTCTGTGTCTGTTTATAAGGGCTCAAGAGCCCTTCTGAAAGCAGATTGTCCTGGTGCCAAGTGATTTCCACGTGTTTGAAGAAGCAGCTTATGCACTGCCCAGATTGCTTTTAAATGCAATATTCTGGTGTTTGCTGTGCCATGAAAAGGAAGGTTTCTCCTTGGATTGGGAGGTTTTTGAAGAGAAAGGAGCTTTCTCCTAACCCACTCTGACAAGTAGTACACAAATGGCCATCTGACAGCTTCCCAAAACCCACACCATGTCAAGAAGTGGGGTCAAACTGAGATTCCTCAAAACAGGATTTTAATTTTGGAAAATAAGTATAAGCACATATTTCAGCTCCAGACACTAGTCCACTCAGAAGCCTGTCTTAGGGCTCAAACCAATGGAGTCAACATGACTGGCAAACAGAGACAGACTTACTTTTCAGCATTTTTTTTGCTTGACATTGGAGATTTTTGGAAGTTGAATTTAAGAAATTTTTGATGAGCTTGTACTGCTTATTGAAATATATTCCATTTTGACACAAAGCATGCTGCCTTTCCACTGAGACCCAGTATCCTCCTGCTCTTCTCCCCTGACTCTGCTGTTCTTATCTAAAAATAATTTGCTTTGTTTATTTAGTGAAAAATTGAATGTTTCCAAGGGCGCTGAGACTTTTTTCTCTTCACTAAGAGCTCAAATATCTACTGAAAAAGCTTTGATGGGAAATTTTCAATCAGATTCAATGAAAAAAGAGATGGAGGAGGAAATTATCACTTTTTTTTCTTTTAAAGAGCACAAGAGAGTTCCTTAAGATCAGTTGTGGGAATAAAGAAGAAAGTGACTGCCTTTGATCTGAAGGGAATCCTATAGTTTTCCTGAATTTTGCCAGCTGCTCCAATTCTGTGCTTCCACTCAGACAAAACCCTACATTATGATTGAGCCTGAAACCAATGTAAACAATCGTCTGCCCTTTTACCCCTGCTGTTAGAAGATGGAGTACCAGTGGAGCTGAGAATTTACTCAGTACATCTAAATGAAGTGTAACCTTCCAGAGTTAGATGGCACCAGCTAGATAACCCTGTTCAAGTGGAAATAGATGAAGGACGACACTGCAGATTGCATGATGGGGCTGTAGCTGATAGCCCTGCTCGTGACTTCTGTGCTAACTGCACTGGACGTGTAAACTCCAAAAGGTTTGTCATTACCAGATCTGGAAAAATTCTCAAATAGACTAGTTAAAAGTTTTGTCTGTAAGTGAGGGAGAAGAGTTTCATCACACCATAGACTATATCATGCAAGAACAAGTTATTGATAAGTAGATGAAGAATAAATTGAGGATGCAGTTAAGAGAATGTCCTTAACATTTCAAGCAGGCTTTGAAAGACTCTGTCAGCAGACTGGATTAAAGAGGTGTGGAATAAGAGGGAGATTTGTGTGATTATGGGATCTTGACTGAAACCAGTCAACCAATTTTTCCCTGTACTGTATAACCTTGGAGTCCACAAACCTGCATGTATTTTTTAACCTACACAGTTTTATAACTTTTATAAATTAAATGTTTTCTATGAAAGTGAGAGGACCTAATATTGGCTCGCCACACAGGAATGGTGAAAGAACAGTCAGATTCATCCCACAGAGTAAAGGACACACACAGCAGATATTTCTAAGCCCTCATTCCTGAGGGCGAGATGTCTTGGGCAGTATCTCATAAAGGTGCAGGTTCCATATGCCTAAGAACATTGCTAGTGCTGGTGCATCTCCACTGGCTGTGTGGGACCCAGTCCTCTAGAAGGTGCTTCCAGGGAAGTGGAGTATGTGGGAAGAGTGGGATGAGAAAAAGGAGAGGCAGAACAGAGGCAGAGCAGGACAACAAGGAGAGGAAAAGAGGGAAAAGGAAGTGAGAAGTAGGGAGCTGGAGGAAAAAAATTAAAAGAATGTGGAAATGAACCAAGAGTAAATAAGTAAGGTGAGCAAAGGGAAGGATGAGAGGGTGGCAGAAATAAAAAAATAGGGAGATTAGATGGGCTGGCTGTGGAGCATGCCATAAGCAACCTCTGGGCTTGCAGACAGTGGAAATCATGGAAGGTGACTTCTCTGAGTCAGGTCGTGGTGCAAATACGAGGCAGCTCTTGCTCATCTGTCTGTGCCACTGTCTCACAGCAGAGCTCTACCTTGGTGCTCTGGGCTGTTTTCCCTGATGAGCACAATCCTCTCCCTTTCTCTTCCAGCCTCACAGCCCTAGCAGAGTAAATGTTCAGGAAATTCCTATTCCTCTTGTTTTGTAGCATCTGGAGTTAGGGCTGAATAAAGCCCTTCAGGCAGGGAGGTTTTGGAAGGAAGCCCCACACTCACTGGGCCCTTTGCCAGTGAGTTAATCCTTTCTGTATTGACCCTTCTAGAAGCAGCAGTCCCAGGCCACCAAGGATCTGATAGCCTTGAAGTCACCGTGCCTGGAACTGTGCTTGCTGCTTTTTAGTGCTGTTCTCTTCCCAGGAACTTTCCCCCAAGGACCCAGTCAGCTAATCAGGGGCAGTACAGACCAGCCACATCAGCCCTCATTCTCTCAATCAGTGCCCTGGTGCAGCTGTCATTGTGTCAGTCAGGACAGAAGATGCTGTGCCATGTGCTTCAGCCCCTTTTGTTTTCCAAAGGCTGGAATGCTCATACCAGCCAGCTGGACCTGGCAGCACACCTCTGCAGCGAGCAAGATTTGGCCTTCCAGACACTGCTTCACCCCAAATGAAAGGACACTCTTGCAGCCATTATTCAGAGGAACACTTTGCCTTGGTTCTTCCATCCCTAACATGGGAATAAAACACCGGGATAGAATCCTCTGTGTGGGATTTGGATGACTAGATATAGGCTTCTAATGCTGTTTGGATCAGCTCACATGTGCAGCGTGCCTGTCAGATGATAAGAAGCTCATAGATCCAAGTATTACTGAGATGGAAGCTGGGGGCCAGCGGGTACCCCACAGACCTACAGAGAACATTGCACAGCAATGTCTACATAGAGATATATTTCATACAGCCAACCCAGCTGCTTTCTTCCTCATCTGTATTGTAGACAACTCTCAGGCAGGTTCATTCTCATGGCACATGTTTGGAGAAGTGCAGAGAAGCATCTGCCACCTGGGTTTTTCTTCCACCAATAAAAGCTAAGCCCAAGGGTTTTTATGACCTTTAAACAGCTTACTCTTGCTCCTGCATTGCAGCTGCAGGCAGTCCACCTGGTCAGGGTGTTTGCTTGGGAGGAAAAAGCTACCTTCTGTGGGAGATCTGAAAAGCTTTTGTTTCCACATCAGATCTCCTGTTTGAGAGCACATGCAACACCTCCAAGAAATGTAAAAGGGAAAACTACAGCCCCCACAGAACCAATGGGGCTGTAAATCCAGAGAAAATCTTCTTGTGTCATTTACGAGCCAGCACATCAGATACTGGCCTCTTGTGCGGAGTGTCTTGGTCCAGGCACATTCCTTCTCCTCGTTTCCCCAGTTACAAGAGAAGGGGATGTTTGCTGTGGTGTTATTCTGGGAAAAGGAGTTGCAGGAAAATCAGGATTTATGTCCTGAGATGGGCACATTACAGAAATTAGTTTTGTTCTTCTTCACAAGAAAAGCTAGTTGGCTATAATTTGCTAACTGTACATAGGGAGAAACATCAGTGTAACCTCACAGATGTAGCATTCTAGGACTGATCTTTCAAGCCTAAAATGTCTCTTTGCTCTGAATTCCCTTTCTGGTGCCTGCTGTCTTAGTAGCTCTACCATTTGGGCTTTTCCAGTAAGGTTATTGATAGGTACTTTATTGCACAGGGATATTGCCATGAGTTTCTGCTGGGCAAGGAAGGGACAATATTATTCTTGTTTCCAGGTGTTCTTGACTTTATCTTCAGGGCAGACATTTATTATTCTGTAAATTCCAACTGCAGTTTTTCAGATATTGCAGGAGCTAAAAAAGGCTGTTTATAATCAGGGTGGGTGGAGAAGAAAGCTGGATTTTGTTTTTTCAGGGAGAACAGTAGAAAATTTTTCAAAAAACAGAGTCTATATCCACTGTTCTTTCTTTCTACTGAAGTTTCTGATTCCCTGCTAAAATCAAATGATGCGAAACCTGCTTGAAACTTCTGAAATCAGTGGGATGTTAGGAGCTTCACATCCTTCTTGGAGCTGAGCCCAGACTCTGGGCCATGTGCTGGGAGGGCTTGCTGCAGGGAGCTTCAGCCAAGCTTGCCCTCTACTCTTGAGCATCTGCTCTTCAGCGTGGCTGGAGAGGGGATTCTGAGCTACACAGACCTTTGATCTGAAATAAAGTGGCCTTTGTACTGCTCTCATGCATCTTCCTCTGCATCCCTTGCGTCTGTAAATGTCACAGTGGTTGTCAGCTGGTTGTGCTCTCAGTGAAGTCTCCCTGCTCTGTAACACACCAAGCTCAGGTCCCACACCAGACCTGCCCCCAAACACCACTGAGGGAGCTGCACCAGGGCAGGATGAGAGCACCAGGCAGACCTGCGCTGGGCACTTCACAGCACATGGGGAATGTCCAGCTGTGAAGCTCTAACAGATGTTGACACCTCTGTGCTGTGTTTGTTCTACAAAATGGGAGCAGGGCCAAGGATCAGTCCGTCCACCTGGGATACACTGTCAGAGCTTTGTGTACATGCTAAATTAACACACACCAAAAAAAGTTGTAGTAAACTGTGCTGCAGATGCTGGGGAATTGATTGTATGCATGTGTGAAGGCGGTGACTATGCCAAGTTTAAACACCTACTTTATTCCCTTGTGGGAGACTGATGTTCTTAGAGCTTAGCTTAATGTATATGTCACGTTCTTAGGGCTTAGCTTAATGGACATGTCACAAAACAAGAAGGTGGTGCAGGGTTTTAAATACATATACACGCCTTTTGAGCTAGTTCTTTTTCCTGAAAATCTGAGAAATCACTGTAGATTAAAAGAAATGCAAAACTGTCTGACAAATTTTCTTCTAAACTGCCTTGTTTAGATCTCAGTGTTTTTTACTGAATGAAGCAAGTTCTGAGGAACCAATTCCTCCAGCCATATAGTTATGAATATACTAATTTTTCTGAGGTTAGTAATTTTGAGAAACTCCTAAAAATGAGATTATAAACCCCTACATAGATGGTTTTTGTCGAATGTTTGCTGTTTGCACATTCGTCTTCCAATCTGGTCAATTAAAATCATGGCTAAACCTGTTGACATGAAATTCAGTCTGTATGAATCCCTTACCTGTATGGCCTTTGCCAGGGTGAAAATGGCATGCAAACTGCTTTTGGTGAGCTAACAAGGCCACAAAAGCTTAAAAGTATAAAACCACTGACACAGCAGCCAATCTCAGTGCCTTTTTGTGAACTGAGATACAACAAGAGCAACATTTTTAGGACTTATGATATAGGACAATGAAATAACATGGACATTTATCATTTAGTTGTGTGGGTCAAAGAGGAAACAGAAACCATCTCCAGAGAGGAATATTGTAAAGTAGTAAATTAGCATAAATAGATTTTTTACGCTCCAGAAGGGAGGATTTAAAAGTTGAGACATTAGGAAGGAAGGACTTCTGATGGTAAGTCATATTGGACTATAGAAAGACCTCCTCAGGGAAGAAATAGAAGCTGAATCTCTAAAAACTTTTAGGCACCAGCTGAACACAATGGCAATAAATCTCCAATCAGAAACAACCCTGCACTGTGAGAAAAAGCGGCTATATTGGCTTTACTGTACTTCTCCATGTCTTGTGACTGAATGACTCTGATGCTCGTTGTGGATGGTTGAAGTTTTATAAGCAGCTGGGGATCCATTAGGTTGAATGATACTGTAGGAGTACCAACTGGCCTTACTCCCTCTGTGTTTTGGTATGAATGGTGATAATCTCCTGAAACATGTATTCAGGCCCAAAATGCTGAAGCAGAAGAGGAGTAGCTACAGCCACAAGACCAAAGCTACTCGAAGGAGGAGAAGTGACTAGCTGATATTTCATGCTGGGGGAGTGGTGGGTCATGGGTGTGTCCTTCAGGGACTCATTTCTGGCCAAGTGTTTCCCTCTAAATGAGCAAAGGTTTAGGAGCTGGCTTTGAAAACCTCAGTTATGCAGTCAGCTATTGGTTGTAAGAGCCAGGAAAGCTCTGAGTAAAACACCACTCCAGCAAGTGAGCGAATTATTGCATTTGATGTGTCCCAATCTCCATACCCCAGTTAGGCCTGGACCTGTAAGGCACAAGTTCTTGTCGTGTGAGTGACATGTATCTTAAGTGATGTTAATGATTGTTTATTGCAAACTAAACATTTTTGCCATCTGGCAACTTTACACAATGAATGTCAGAACAGTTCCAGCGAACAAAATGTTTCCATCACCACAAACAATCTTTTTGCTGGATCTCACTTCAATGTGAGAATAATAGAGCTGCCCATAGCCCAGAGAACAAATCTCTAAACTAGATTTAATTTATCTGCCTCATCAGCAGGCAGGTATTTTCTGAATATGCTGCCCAGGCCCTAATGCCTGGCTCTGGGCACATAGCACATTAGCCTTTCCCTCGCACATCCTTTTTTTTCTCTCAGTCATTTTTTATCTTACCAATTACTCTGGTCTTTTATGCGATGTGCCTCTGTGGTGATTCTTGTCTTTTATATGATATAATTCTGTGGTTCCTCTTCGCCAAAATGACTATATTCACGGTTTTAATTGGCTCTAGGAGTTCTGCAAAACAACACTAAAATAATGGATTTTTTTAAAATTTTACAAAAAGGTGTTTATAAAAATTCTAATTTTCAATTTTTTTCCTGAATATTTGTAGGATGGGGGAGGCTAAGAAAAAAGGGGGGGAAGAGGGGAAAAAAAGAAAACGGGAAAGAAAATGAAGGGAAAAAAGAAAAAGAGGACAAATATAAAGGAAAAGAAAAGGAAAAAGAAGAAGACATTTAAAAGCTGAAAGCGAGGTAGTGCTGGAGCGCGAGGAGAGGATTCCCCGGCGTTTCTCCCAGCCGGAGCCCCTCTCCAGGCACTAGAGGGCCCCCCAGGACACGGAACCGGCGGCGCCCGCGGCCCGGGCGCTCGGGGCGGTGCCGGGTGCGGACCCGGCTGCCGGTCCGGGCTCGCACCTGGAGTTCGCCTTCAACAGGGATCCGGGATCTGCTTTCAGCGTGGACTTTTTGAAGCCCTATCCCTATTTGCTTTGCATCGCAGACCTGTTTCTGAATGTGTGAAGGAGATTGTTTTAGGATGAAAAAAGTCATAAAATTAAGTCCAAAAGAACACATAGTCTTCTTGCTAAATGGCAAGTCAGTTCTTAGGACAAAACTACAACTTAACTGAAAAAAACCCAGACCTTCAAACAGAATGGAATGACTGCTTTGCTCTGCCGATCTATTCTTATTACACCTCACAAGCTGTTAATATAGACAAAACCCTGGTCTCTGTTGAGGAAGAATGCATCTGGCAATTTTGTTTCGGAGTCTGAAAATCCCCAAAGTCTGTGGATATTTGGGTTATGGTGTTTTGTTCATGCCTATCTTAAATTAAAAGCAAATAATAACAGAAAAAAACTAAAATCCCAAGAGGCATGTGACTCATATTTGATTAGTCGAATGAAAGCCTGTAAGAAATGAGATGGGTGTTGTAAGGACCCCTGACCATCCTGACCTGAACACTGGGCTAAATCTTTTCCCTGCAGACTCTTAAACCGTTTCAGTTCTAATGCTCTGGTTGTCTGTGCATCACTTTCCCATGGAGAGAGTATAAAGGCAGAGCTGAGCTTGGCCCTGGCCAGACCTCCCAGGTACCTCCTCTTGCTGGGAATAGAGAACCTTTACTGCTGAGGTCCGGGTTCCTCGCAGTGGCCTGCAAGCTCAGTGAACCTGAACAGTCCAAGCGAAATCCAAGCAAAGCCACACAGTTTGAAATACTCTTGGAATAAAATCCCCTCTGTGGTGTCAGCTTGGTGCTCAGAGGGAGAGGCAGAACAAGGCAAACTTGGCTCTGTTTTACCCCAAGCTTTCAGGAAACTCCTTGCAGCGAGGCCAAGAGCTACGTTCATAACGAAACTTAAACCCAAGCAGAATTTATCACGTTTTGAGTTTCTTCATGAAAGGTTAGACCAAGTTGGGATGTACTCTGCTGGGATAAAAGAAGAGATGGAGTCTGCCCTTAAGGGCCAGTTTCATATCCACTGAAATCACATGCAAAACTCCCAGGGAAGCAAGCTAAAACTTTTAAATACTGCTACAAAAGCAGCTACCACAGTTCTCTGTCATTCTAGTTAACCATCTATAAACAGTTACTCACTTGACCTCTATTTGATCTCTCCCTCTGCCCTCTGAGGAATCTTTCAGGGCCAACATACATTATGGATATCTCTGTGTATATGGATGTTGGAGGCTATGTTACTACTATGAGAACAGATCTCTTGCAATTCTATCTGAAATCTGGTTGTTTGGGGAAATTGTTTTTTTCTTTCTACAGGCAAATCCAACAAGTGACTTCTCTTTATACTGCTCTGCTGAAAATATTTAATTACTATGAGTCCTGTTTGCCACAGGACTTCTGTAAAGGATGATTTTGGAACCCTGCCATGGCAATAAGGAGGGAAAATAGTCTTAGCACTTGAAACAAGGTCAAAGACAGGAGTCAAGAAAGATTTTCAGGCCACACTACAGCTGTCTTTTTCTAGCTGCTGCTTGAATGTGCAGCAAGATGACAAAGTCTTCAAGCTTTCACCTGATTAATAGTCTTGGGAAAACATTCTGTAGGAACATTGCAGGAGTAAGACTGCTAATTAAAAAAAAAAAAAAGAATTCTTAAGCAAAACAAAAATTACAGTAAGATGGAAGTAAGTTAAGCTCATATAGTAACTAAAGAAAGAATTTTATATGGATGCCGTGGTTTGGTTGGCTTTTTTGTTGTTTTTGATTTTTTTTAATATGATAAAGAATGTCGGAGTTAAGTTATGAAATACTATAAATATATAAAAATATTGAAACACTTAAAATCTCCAAGTACTCCTAATCCTGCACTCTAAGGATAGAATGCAGTATATATATATAACTTTAAATATTTTAGCATCTTACATTTCTTTCCTGTCACAGTATCTTACTATAAGGAAATAAGATGTATAAACATGCTTTAAAAAACATAATCTTGAAAAAGAAAAGAGCTGCATCTAGAGATGATACCAAACTGCTGTAGTCATTATTGTGTGGGCTAGTAGATGCCCAGACAGAAAGATAAGGTCAATTTTGTATCTTTATTGTCCAGTCCAACAACCTAATAAATACAGATTTCTAAATGTAATTTTCCTTAGCTCTATAACCCAAGGTAATGTATTGTAATGTATTTTTCTTGAAATTATTGAGATGCACTGTTTATTTTAACTCCACTTAAATATAGATTCTGTGTGAACACTATGGCCATCCAAAAAAAGTGGTGCATTTAGTTACAGATAATAAGTCCAGGAAACTTTAAGGAAGATCTCAGTGAAATAGCATTAGTGAGAACAAGGTGAAAACAAGGTTACTATTCTCCAACCTGAGGACATTCAATTTAATTCTTGACTCACACAAAATTTTCTTGATAATAACTTGTGCTGGCCAGAAATGACTTGTTTTAAACATGATCTATGGGAATTTAAAACAGCTTCAGATAATAATGATTTCAGTGCTATGTTATGCCAGTCTAAAATTCTAAGTAACAGAAATGTTGCCATCTCCTCATTTAAGAGAAAATGTAATTTGATACAAACACACTAAAAAATTGGAATATTATATTATTAAAAAAGGCTGTCTCAAGCTGTGTTGAAGTCAACAGTAGGTCTATTTAAGGTTTCTGAATTCATCCTTTCTTTGTTAGCATTCAGATAAAAGATTGAATTTGCTGGCTATTAAGGAGTTCTGGCTGCAGCTGGTTGGGGGGAGAAGGGGGAGAGGGAGATATTCAGCCACCCAGATCATCAAGGGGAGTAGGCTGGATTTTTTGAGCATTCAGATAAACACTGGTCAATTCTGTGGGAGTTAACATTAAGTAGAAACGAACTTTTCAAGGAATTTAACACTTGGCAAGTCATTTGATTTTCCTTTTAAATGTTCAGTTCGTTCAGATCTCCCTGAGTTCCTAGTTCGGGGCTGGGG
>VZDJ01000116.1:13240297-13402720 GCA_008694505.1 Cyanoderma ruficeps | reverse complement strand
GGCGTAGACCACGAGACTTCCATTGAGAGGGGGTTTTCATGTTTTGTTTTGTTTTGTTACTTTATGCTGCTTAAATCTTAAGATCATAGTTGTTGTATCGTAGGCAGCAGTTTGCACTTGACGGGGAGAAAAATCAAAAATCGTCGTTCGTGAGAATGGCTCGGAGTTCATTCAGGTGAGCTCGGTTGTTGCCTGGAGACCTGTTGGTCACCCAGGAGCAGGATGGCAGCCGTGGAGCCGCGGAGGCAGCCCCGGTGCGGGGCTGTGGGGCGCTGCGGGCTCCCGTCCCTCGCTGTCCCCGCTCGGCTGCGCTCCGATCCAACACGTCCCCTCCGCTTGCGGATACCACGGGACACATCCTGTGCTGCTCCGGGAAATCGTCCTGCCAAAATAACCCGCAGCCCGCCCCGGTGTCCCTCTCTGGGTGCTGGGGAGCCACTTGTGGGTGCGCGCAGGGCGGGCAGGGACACAGCGCGGACCGCCCGCGGTTCGCCCGGCAGCCGGGCTGGGGCTCAGCACGGCGGGGTGACCTCTCCGCCAAGCTCCCGGGGACTTCACCAAGTACCTGGATCCCCCTTCCCTGCCTCGCCGGGATCGCCCTCCCCGGTTGGCTGGGGGGCGTCGGGGAGGCTGTGGCAGGATGGTGCCGGGTGCGGTGTCGCCGTCCTCCTGTCCCCTTCTCCTCGGGAGACTTCATCTCCCATGCAGAGGCGGCTGTGGCTGAGGGGGAGCACAGACGAGGCGCACAGAGATCGAGGCATCCTCCTGCCTTGTTGCTGGCTTATTCAGCTATCCTGAGGAAGCCTTTCCAGTGCGTGCTGTAACTCTTCGACTCAGCTCCGAAATGTCCAGACATTTCCTACAACCCAACTAGTTTTGACCTTCTGTTACAACACGCCTGCATGGCTCGGGATGCCGAGGGGAAGACTGCTACAAAGATTTGGTTGTGATTTCATTCCACAGAGTTTATCCAGACTCTTTGATTAGATCCTTGAGATGTTTCTCTCTGTGGCGATAGCAACAGCAAAGACACACTACTACTTTAAGTGATATTACTCCAAGTAATTGTGACTCTAAGTGTGGTGTGGACATAACAGTGCCTCTGCTAAGTGCAGTGTGCATGTCCTCGTGTGCCAGTGGGAGCACTGAGGGGACAACAGCACTCTAGCAGTGTTTGCAGTTACAGCGAGCTTCTCCCATCCCTGCAGTGTCACAGCTGTCACGGCAGCAGTAGTCAGGCTCACAGCACTGGTTACAATTATTGCTCCTTTCTGTTCATCAGGTTCGTGCACTACTGTGCTAACTCACCTAAAAGAAGGGAGAGGATCTGGAAGCAAGATCAGCCTAAACAAATTCAGTGCTCTTTGGTAAGAAGGGACTAAGAAATACAAATAACTAGATTTAGGGAGTTGGATGTGTGTCTTTGTAAGGTAGGGATCCTGTTCATCACAAAGTATCACTGCAAGCATTTCTCCTGGCCTTTAGAGACAATCTTTTCCCAGTGAAACAGCCACAGCTTAGCAAGATGCAATGTTTGGACTCCTGTGCCCAACCTCGTGGGTTGTGGCTGAGAGAATTAGCAGTTACATGGGGTACAAAACAACCATGCTGGTGCTGTTGGTGGCATCGTGAACCTGTCCTTTAAACTTCCCCTCACAAGGATTAGCTCTACCCACTCAGCCCCACAGTGGCCCAACCAAAGGTGTCAGTTTTAAATGCAGACGAGTTCAAAGTCAATCAAAGCTTCGATGTTTATTTTAAGTTTTTTATGGCAACAAACAGGGCCCTGTGGGCTTGGGCTGCAGACAGCGAAGACATGCTTAAGTCGATTACACTTGACAATACTGTAATAGCTGAGGGCAAGTGACACCCCTGGGCCTCTGAGCTCTTCAGGGCTACCAGGGCTTTCAGCCGAGGTGCCAGGGAGCCCAGTGGCATCTGCAATACAAAGGAAGTGGAATGTTGGCAGCAAATGCACTAAGTGGGTTGATTTAACACAGGGAAGAGGTGTTGTTTAGGGCCAAACACGCAGAGGCAAAAAATTAAGGCCTCTCTCTGTGTCCCCTCTCTCTGCGTTTTATCCCCTCAAACGCGCACATAAACTTCTGGGAAGATGCTTCGTATGAGGCGCTGTACGCGATGCCCAGGGCGCCAGTGTAAATCTAGATTCGCGCCCACGAAAGTGAAGGGGAAGTTTTCTTCTCTCTCCCGTGTGAACACTTAAGGGATGCGTTCCCCACCGCTATCCCGGTTCCAGCAGCTCTGGTGCGGGAGCCGCCGCGCCGGGGTGGCACAGTTTGGTGAAGAAACAACTTTCTTCCCCCAGCTGGGGCTGGATGGGGTGGCGGTGATGCCGGTCACCGCCCCAGCCCCGAGCCGCCGGTGCCGGGGGGGGGGATCGGAGCGAGGGGCTGCGGGGGGGACAGGCGATGTGCCTGGGGAGAGGCAGCCGGGCTGACGGAGCGAAGCGAGGAGCCCTCGCTCTTTTGGTCCCTTTCCAACCATTTCTAGCAGAGGAAGGATGTAATAACATGCCACGGGCAATAAATCACAGTCTAGCTACTCCCCCTGGCTCTCCCCCCGCCCCCGGCCCCTGTATAGCGGGAGGGGCGGAGGGGCCGCCAGCAGAGCGCCGCAGCCGCCGGGACGAGTAGAGCAGCGCCTGCCCGCGTCCTCCACCGCTCCAGCATGGACCTCCGCGCCCTGGCGCTGCTCGCCTTCGCCCTGGCCGTCATCTCCCTCTCGGAGGGTAAGTGAGCTGCGGGGCCGCGCCGCTCGCACCGCTCCTGCCGGGAGCGATGGTCCCGCGGAAATCTCCGCTCTTCCCCCTCTCTGCTCGCAGCTGCACCGCTCCCCCGGCTCGGGCTCCGGCCGCGGCTCAGATGTGTCTGCAGAGCCGAAGCGGCGGCTGTGCTGAGCTGGAAGCAGGCAGGCTCCCATTCCTCCCTCTCCTCCATCCCTCCCTGGCTTTTTTCAAGAAGCTGGCCAAAGCGGTCCCCTCTGCCAAGCTCGCCCCAGATTGAAGCCGTCTGGGGGAAGACATTCAACAGCGCTCGGTCTGCAGGGAGGTGGTTTGACTGCAAAGTATGCATATCGACTTTCCCTGTAACAAAAAAAACCCCAACCCTAAAAGTTACGAGAAATTAGAAACAGGCGGTTGTTCGGTTCCTCTTCTGTCCCCTGTCGTGATCTATCTTTCCTCAATCAGGGCAGAGCTGAGCCAAAGCGGTCACTCGGCAGGAATTTACCGCACCCCCGGCGCGCTGCGCGGGGAGGTTTCGGGGGCGCAGGGAGCTGCCGTGACGGGAGGTCTGGGGCATCGCGGGCTGCCGGAGTTGGTCGCAGTCACATTCTCGCTGCAGCGCCGTCCCATAGCCCGCCCGTCCCACACCGGTCTCCGCCGTCTCGCGGGTCGCCCCTGGAGCACGGTGGCAGCGACAGCTGCCCAGCTTATTTTGCCAGCTGTGCTCTCTGGAAGCCTCCGCGTTCGGACAGCCCTGGAGACAGCGGCAACTCGCGCTTCTTGCCCGGCATGTCGAGGGGAGCTCTGTGCCCCGGGGCTCGGGACAGCGGGGACCGCGCGCGGCAGCCGCGCTCCCCATGCTTGGCGGGGAGAGGGTTCTGCCCGCAACATCTGAGCATCCTCCGGACGCTTCTCGTCTGGCTGGCAGAGATTTGCCATCTCTTGTCACCTCGTTGGAAGTCGTCTGGCTGGGTTTTCACACCTTCGCTCCCTTTCTGTTCTCCCATTCTGGCGAATGAAACTGGGGTGTTCCCCACCCCGGGAGGCTGAGGATGTGCCCCCTCCGGTGCCCTCGTTGTTTAGGCTGAGAGAGTTAATTTTCCCTGAAAATTTCCCCCATGCCTTTCCGCACAACAGCCCCGTCCCGCGGGAACACGGAGCCGGCACTGCCCTGGAGAGGCTCCAATGTCCCGGGCAGGTGGGCTCTGGTGCTCGCCGTATCCACCACCCCGGGACTGCGGGCTGCGAGGGTGGCAGGGAACGAAGGCAGAGCCGGGGGACCACGGGTGACAGTGCCAGCTCCAGCCCCTGGCCGCCAACCTCACCAGCTCCCGAGCGGCTGGGGCCGCCTGTGCCTGGGTACCTGAGCGGGCTTCGCAGGCCGAGTGCTGGTCTGGAGGCGTGGGAGGAAGGGAGCAGGGTTCGGGGGCTCTCCCCTCCCCTTACCTGCCCCTGGCAGCACTTTGCTCAGGGCTGGGAGGCCGACAGAGCTGCCTAGCTGCAGCTCGGTTCGCCCCCAGCGCGGCTGCTCTCCTTTGCTGACAGCGGGTGTCTCATGTCGGGATAAGCGTGTGGGGACCTGGCTACCTAGAGAAGGAAATGGATCACAAGGGCTGGGGAGAAACTAGCCTAAGGAAAGTGACCCCACCATCCTGTGGTGTTAGGAGTGGAGGTTTTTGACTACTTTGCATGTCATGTAGTGCTCTTAGCCCTGATCCAGATGAGGGCTTGCAGAGGTGTCTTGTGCTGGGGGGCAGGTGAGCTCTGAATTCTTCTTAGTTACCTGGTAAAGCTGTGTCTGTCAATCCCAGCCTTTCTTTTCAGGGAAATAGAGATGTTCTACACTTAAAAAGTTATCAACCATCTGATAATGACAAATGTACCTTAGGCTGAACGGAAGTAAAATGATGCTTCCATCAAATGTTTTGTCTGTTCATGTCCAGCCTGCTTGCCTGGATATAGCTTCCCTCTCCATTCAAGCATCCAGAACTTCTTATTCCACGCTGTAAGTTACTGATAACTTTGCAGCAGAACTGGCAACTCACTTCCTTTACTGTCCAGTTTCAGTGTGGGTAAAGAGAAGCAGATCCCTGTGGGATGGAATAGGTATTGTCCAGCACTGACAAGTGGCCACCCTGTGAGAGCATTCTGTGTGTGCTCTGCCTCCAGAGAGAATTTATCAGCAAAAGTAGGTGTTCAGAGCCAACAAAAGTCAGCTTGAGTTAGAAAACAGTAAAACTATTTATTATTTAAAAATTCCAAAACACAAAATCCCCAGACCCCCTCAAACTCTTGTAGTCGAGGCCAAAAGAGACGTTCTCTTTTTGCCAAAGTAAAATTAGGTTGAAGGAAGGACATTGAGATGTCAAACTGGCATCTGGCTGTTCTGTAACTTTTGACTCTATTCCTCCATTTTAACCAAATGTGCCAGACAGATAAAAGTCTCAAAAGCTTTGTGTGCCATCAGTTATATGTTTTCATGCAACAAGGCAATTAACAGGTTATACTAATTTGCTGTACTGAGAGAATGGCTTCAGCTTGTGCTCAGTGTTTGATAGACGTCAGAGAACTCACAGTACAAATAGGTAGATTAATTAATCAGTTTAGTCAGCTCTAATGTACATGCAACAATATGTTTCAAGTTTTGAAAGGAGATAAGGAATGTGCCACCCTCAGAGTGAGACAAGGAATGTTCTCTTCATAAGTTACGGTCTTCAAACAGCTCCTTCCCTCCCACTTTTGGAAGATGGGTTCATGTGTTGGAAGATGACACATGCACCAGTTTTCCCTGGTTTTCAGCCTTGTTGATAGCACGGCAAGACAAGGGGCAGCGGCAGGAGTTACTGATTGCCTGTTGGTCATACAAAGAGCTGACCCAGTGGGTGCCTGTGCTGCCACTCCCTGGGGCTCAGTGCCTGCTCCTGAACACCGAGAAAGGCACACAGAAATACCAAAGGGATCCTTGTGCTGGAGAGGATTTGCCATTCCACCTCATATTGGGGTGACAGAACACTGAATACTGGGGCTTCCCCTCTTCCTTGCTGTGTTAGATGCCTTTTCTTGGGCAAGAAACAATTTTGGGACTTACATGTTTAGTCATGGTTAAACTTTCTCTGCTCCTCATTTCAAATGGTATGGGATTGAAAATCCCACTTCGAGTCTGAGAGAGGACAGGATTGCATTATCAAATCATGGATCTGAACAGTTCATCTCTTGCACATTGTTTAAGTTAAAGCTGGCTTAAATTTGGTTGGGACAAGCTTGCAGAGACCCTATCACTGCAGCTGTGCTGGGAGTTGTTGTATGACTATTCCATTTCAACCCCCCTTTCCAATACAAATTCACAGATGTGTAGCTATCAGGCACAGATTTGCAGTGGGAAATCCTAGTGCCTTCCTCACTCGTTTCCACATTAACACTACCCAATCTAATCCATGTTCTTGAGGCTCACTATGTAGCCCTCCTTCCTCTTCCTCCTGCAGATTATTAACTCATTTGGAGTGCCAGAAAACTGATAGAAAACTTCTTCAATTTTTTCAATTGATAGTCCAGATTCTGGTGTGAAACAGGAGAAACTCTACTCCCACTGATTAATTCCTCTTCTGTGGGATCTGATTCTGCTTCTTCTCTTGGTAGAGACACGGGGAAAAAAAGGGTTCCCTCCTCAGGATGAGCCAATTTCACCATGCTGTCTCTGGTTATGTGTTGCTAGAGACAGGCATCGATAAATGTAGATCTGCTGCACTTGTAAACCTGTCTCTTTTCTCACCTTCCTAGACAGCTGTTTAGGAATTTCAAGCCCTTCCCTGCTCTTTATCTCCCCATTTGCCTTTAAAGGGAACTGGGTTTGGATGCTGCAAGTATTCCTGTGTGGCTAAACAAACAGGATGGCAGATTGCCATATGGGATCTCAAGCCTTGTCAGATGTAGATCTGACAATCTACAGCATGAGCCAGATTTTAAGGGTTAGGTGTATGAATCTAATTCCTCCCAGAGGCTGAAAACAGCTCCACTGGGAAATTCTTTGAAATCTTGCGCATATCTTAGACTTTCAGGCAAGGCTTCTGTGTTTGTGTTTTATTGTGCATGGAGCTTTAAAACTTACACTCCGAGTGAGGACCTTACTTATGTGCACTTGATTTCCAGTAATTAAGTTGTCCCATTGCCAGTAATTAAGGTGTCCCATAGAGAAATCGCGTACCAGAGGCTCTGGTGGGCGCCAGGCTGCTTTTCTCGGTCCTGCATGCATATACATTGCAGATTTTTAGCCTAGGGGGTTAAACTCCATTCTGTCCCTAGTGATGCCAGTGACAGAACTCTCATCCAGTCTGGTGGCCCCTGAATAGTGTATTGAGGACGGGCTGGCTGATAGCTGTCTCCCCGATTGCCTTACTTAGCCGCGGGCTAGACATTCAAAAGACTTCAAGTGTCTTATGTGAAACCGCTGGGGTCTCGCATCTCTAAGTCGCACCTTCTTGTGCCGGTACCTCTGCTGGGAGCCAGGGCTGGCTGCGCTGGGGAAAGGTCAGCTGGGCCCTGGGAACGCCTGCAAAACCCGAGCTTTTCTGTAGCCACTAAGTCCCCTGTGAAAAGCCTGCACCTGAGCCGAGCCGTTTTGATCTGAACTCCCTGGAATTCATCGCTTTCTTCTGGCTACCTTCTAATTTGGCCTCGGGTCAAAATCGTTTGAGTAGAACAACACCGCGGACAAGTGCCCCCTCTTTTAGCCTTTATCTTGTCTAATTACCAGGAGCATCCCTGCACAATGGAGAGGCTCCTTATTCTAATCTCTTCGATTTTACTTATCTCTATTTTCTCTCCCTCTTCTTTTGTCTTCCAAAATCCCACGCACCCTTATTGAAAGGCTGGGCATTGAAAGGCTGGGCGCTGAGCTGAAGGGATTGTGCTCTGAGCTGTGGGCAAATGCTCTCCCAAAGCTACAGCTTTTCTGCTGCTTTTTTTTTTTTCTTTTTTCACCTGCATATTTGGAGGGCTCTTCTTTCTCTGAGCCCTGATCCTGTGAGCCCTGATGGGTGTATCTGTGCTGCCGAGCGGGAGCAAGAGGTAACGTGTCCTTTCCCTCCCTTTCTCCCGCAGAGAAACCCGTCAGCCTGACTTACCGATGCCCCTGTCGATTCTACGAGAGCAACGTGGCAAGAGCCAATATTAAGCACCTCAAAATCCTCTCCACACCCAACTGCTCACTTCAGATTGTGTAAGTCTCCTGCTCTTTTCAGCTGGGTGTAAACCTCGAGTGTCAAAAAGAGGGGTCACAGAGCTGGTGCCGGCTCTGGCGGTTGAATTTCAGTCTGCCTCATGCCATGACTCCCAATTCATCTCTCCACCCTCTGTGTCAGAGACAGCTGGACCCTGCTTTACCCCACCTAAAGGAGCCCAGCTGGTTGTTTCCCAGCTGCGTTCTCTGTGATCCCCCTATTACTGTGTGATCCCATGTCCTGTTCCCCCGTGGGTATGTGAGCAGGAATGTCAGACGGGCTGTCCATTGCCTTGGATGTGGAGCTTCACACCTTGGGGTTAAAACTTCATAGTGGTCTGAGTCACTTCTCCACAGAGTGGGGCTAAACAAGCAAAAGGAATTCCTGTGTTTCATGTATCCTCCACAGGAGATACAGACCCTAGAAATGTGATAGCCAAATCTAGAGACGCTGGCCAGGCAGGGACTGACTCAGTAAATTGCAGCAGAACAGAAAGATGGGTTCCCAATGGAAAATTACCTCTTTTTTTTCTGGAAAAGCAACCCTCGTTTTCAGGAAACATTGGGATTTTGTTTGTTTGTCTTCGTAGATTTGTGTGTGTGTTTTAGGACGGTCTTTTTTGTTCACTTCTTCATGGGTGACCCCCTCCCAAAATTCAAAACCTTCTGAAGAAAAAAAAAAAAACAGCATTCATCTTTTCATTGCAAGGGAACCTTACTACTCTCAACTTCTGTTAACCTTTATAAGAGGGTGTCAGGGACTAGATTTGGTTTCTGTGCAGTGATCCCACTACTGGTTCTGTCTTTGACCCATATATTGAGCCCTTCCTCTTGCAACTCGAATGCTGTAAAAATCAATTTTTGACATCCAAAACATTTTTACACTCAGAAAACTGATGTGGTTTCACAAGATTCCTCAGGAACGTATGTGAGACTGTATCCATTCTTTACTAGTATGGGTTTTTTCTGTTTTAAACCACTCTGTATATCATACACATTTTATCATTGTGCTTCTGCCTTTGGATTTGGTGGAGGACAGTGAGAAAAATGTAAGCCTCAGATGAGAAATAATTTCCTTTCAGAAAAATGGCAAAACCAGCTGTGACTAAACCCCGATCTCTACCTACAAACAATTTTGGCGGTGAGCATGCAACAGTGCATGGATTTGTGCTCTGGGACTGTCAGTGGTGTCATAAGAATCCCAGCTAAGGCTTTTTAGAGGATTTGGAATTTTCTGGAGTAGTTTGAAGAAAATGACAGCATTTAAGACAGGATAGAGTATATATTTATCTCTTAATTAACATAAGATTACAGTAATTAGAGATAAATAAGAGCATGAAATGCAGCAACAGAAACAGCTCACGTTCTTGCCCATTCCTGACCCAAATTTGTTTGTGGTACACAAAACATATGAACCTATAGTTCATCCCTTTTTTTTTGTTACTTTGACAAGTGAGGTATTAAAATATCCTTCCAAATACCCTTGAAACATGACTTCAGACTAGGTCTTTATCAAAACAGGAGGTGAAATCAAGCAAAACTAGCACATGAATTTCTCATTTTGATTCATTTTAAGCATTAAACAATGAAGGTGCAAATAAATTAAAAGCTGCCATTTTCAGGAATAGAGAATCTAAGTGAAACATACTGTTGATAGAAGATATTTTGTGGGTTTTGTTTTTTGTTTTTTTTTTTCATTTTGGATTTTTTTGCACAAGTATATTTTCCTTTTTGGTTAAGGGGAGTTGTACCTGAACAAAAAACCCATGAGCAGGTTTTTGTCCTCCATTCTATTGGAAATCATCTCTCCAAATCCAGTGAACTCCTCTGTGAATATCTACTTCTACAAAGTCCACACTAAATTCCTTGCTTTTCAGTATAGGCAAATGAGCATTTTAAGCAAGTAGACACCTAAACTAGTCCAGATGGAACACTCCATACAATTTCCTATGTCTCTTCCTTGCACGAAGAGCAGGGGTTGACAGGCTCAGAAATGAATGTCTGAAGAAATCAGTGTCTCAGTATTAGGTGAGAGGTAATATTAGGTGAGAGGAATGGTGTTGAATGTGGCTGGAGACTGGTTTTGTGTGCTTTTGCTTCTGTACCCTGTGAGGTCAGCTGAAGAATTCCCAGGCATTGCTAACATCAGCAAATCCATTCTTACACTCTGTTGGTATCACTTAACTGGAAATGCTCCAGCTTGGCACGGCTGTAAGGGAAATATGAATTAGACCCATTCATCTCTTTACTGGCACAGGGGTTGCAGGACGGATCCTCGATGTGTTTATGTTACAACTGTGTTGTTGCATAACTTCGGACCAAGGAGCCTTCTTGACCTGTTATTTGTTACGCCATCATTTTATATTCTGCAGATTTCATTTTATAAAGGGAGGAACATTATGGCTTCCATCCAGCAAATGTTTAAACAAATACTGAACTTATTAGTATGGACGCTTCCATAAAATCGCTGTTCTCGGCACTTTCCCAAAGGCAGGCAGGCTGTTAAGAGGGAAATCGTGGAGCAGCTGGAGCAGAGGCAGAGCCCTGCAGGGAATGTGGGAGATAACAGCTCTTGAGAGGTCCTGAGATCCCTGGAGGGTGAGACCTGTGGATGAAAAGCTATTGATGAAAAGCTATTGATTGTTCATCCTGTTTCTGAATGGAAGATTCAGATAGCCCAAATGTCAAATTCAAAGAGAATTCAAATTAGCTAAAGAGTTTGCTGTGGGAAGTGCAGCTTGGACATCCAGGAGAAACCCCTCAGGAGGTTTCTTGCCTTTGTTTCCAAGACTAAGTGAATACATGAGGAGAAACTTGCCTCTGGCACTATGGTACTTTCGGTTGTCTTCCTCCTTGCAACCTGTTAATTCGGTCTTGTATTAAACAAAAAGCTAACAAGTGACCACACCCTTTCTTTCAGAACATCCAAGAGGTGTCTGTCCTCAAGTGAAATTTCAGTTTTGGGTTGAATCTAAAAGCTGTTCTTAATGAATACCTTGCAAAGATTACCTATATTTATTGTGTCAGTATTGCCAAAAGAAAATTTTCTGTTGTTGGCACTGAACTCATTAACAGTCCAGGTATGCATTGGAAGCCTTAGATTCAAATTCTGTGTCTGTTCTGCTCTCACATGATTCCCAGTACAGACCACAAAAGCCTATCAAAGGAGACAGATGGTTTCCAAACCAGGGATATTTATAATAGGTGACTCAAGGATGGAAAAAGTAACCCATCCTCTTCATGGGTTAACAAAGAGCAGCACTGGCACCCAAGGAAAAAAAGGCACAGGGGTGGGGGGGAGGGTGTGGGCTGAGGAGCTTTGCACACCAGACTCACTCTGACTTTTCTCCTTTGGCAGTGCAAGGCTCAAGAGCAACAGCAAGCAAGTGTGCATTGATCCCAAGTTAAAGTGGATCCAGGAATATCTGGAGAAAGCTTTAAACAAGTAAGGCAAGAGACAAATGGACTTAACATCCTGAGCTAACATCCTGAGATATTAAAGGGTAGAACATTAGGGGCTGGCTTTCACCATGTGGACAAAGTACTTGTGGAATCAGATATTGTTTCAAAGAAGGGTTTGGAGTTGACCTAATTTGTATTAAAACAACAGTTTCTAATATATCCTAAATGCTAAACTAAGAAATTTGCCAGGGTTTGAGGCAAAAATTATGCTAATGAGTATGTTCTGGGGTCCTGATCTCATCCTCTTTAAAAAAAAAAGCTGTTCTCCCAAGGAAAATTCTTCCTTTATGCCCCCTTTTCCCCCCAAAAAACCTATAATTACTTCAGAATCTATATCATTCCGGTGTCTTTGGAACCTCTTCTCCATGTTACAACTGGGTGTCTGCTTGCACAGGCAGCTGAGGCCTAGGGATTCTTGGTGCTAAAAAATGTTTCTCTCCTGCCCAGTGTGGAATGCTGTTAATATTGGCCAAGACACAATGAGCTACCATAGATAAGTCTTTCCCACAATACCAGGGGAAAAGCAGCCATACTTGGCAAATCTGGACTTTTTAAAATCCATTTTTATTCCCGTTGAAAATGGTTGATCATGTCTACATGGAGGTGGACTCTGCCCATCTCTGCTCAATTTTATGCTGAATAGAGCAGCACTGAGCACATTTTTGTGCTGAACTGCAGGGGAGGGCTCCAGCCTTCCAGCATTGAAAGATGGTACACACCAAATGGTACAAAGCATTCCCTTGCTTGCCCAGAGCCCTGGGCTGTGCTTGATCCAGCAGCAACATTTTGGCCAGCTAGCCTACCTGTGCACTCAGTATCCCTGCCACCCTTGCCATCCCATTCCCACCCCACAGTAACTGCGCTGTAACCCTGCTGAACCTTGTCCCCCCTGCATCTGTAGGGTGAAGGCAGGGCTGGAATCCAATCATGTGCAAAAACAATGTATTATTGGGGAAGGTACAGCCCCAGGGCAGATGTGAGGCACAAGTACCTGAATGCTCTCCACTGCTTGCTTTGGAAATGCATCTGCCAAACAAGGGGCAGAGTTAAAAAAAACCCAACATTTTGTCCCCCTCTGTTTTTACAATAAGCAAGGGGGAAAATGCTACCAGAAGTGGAGAGATTCCTCCATGTGTCCCTTTTGGGGACTGCGCTGGGGCCAAGAGTGAGGAGGAAGAAGGAATGAAACCAGCTAACAAAGTCAATGTGATTCCAGCCCTGACAGGTCCTCCCATCTCATCTGATGCTCAGTGCCTTCTTTGCTGCCAGCACTCAGCCCTTTTGTCCTTTGGACAAATTCTCTGCAGAGGTAATCCAGGTTAATGCTGCCAGAATGGCTTTGGGTTTAGGCACAACGGAACCTAAGAGCAGGATGTGGCCCGTGCTGAATATCCTAGGGTCCTGAGCTACTTGGTTTTACAAACTGGGAAAATCCTCAAGCTCCTGCTTAACTTTCTTTTTGCTATCATTCCCAACCTGAAACTTAGGAGGCATTTTACAAATCTGCAATGTTGGGCAAATATGATTATGTGCCTGTCTGACTTAGGGGAGCAACTCAGCTGGAACATGTTCTGCTCTCACTACCACTAGTGAAGATCTGAGACCAGCCCTACTGAAAACCAGTGAGTCTGCCTGATCTCCAGCCAGATTCTGGGTTTTGTCTACCAAATGCAGAAGTAATTCTGCCATTTTGGTAGATTCATCCTGGTTTACATTGAGTAACAAGAGAGAATTTGGTCCCAGCTCTATGAAATAAGATGGCAGAGGGCATATATCTCCATCACCTAAACCTGTAATCATGGCATTGTGTTCATTTTCCAACTAGTAATGCTAGCACCAGTGGCATTTTCATGCTCCACAGACAGTCAGGGCTCTGTCTGTAGCATTTTCACAAGGCATGTTTTTGATATATTTTAGTGCACAGCTTTGACTTCTTCAATGAAATGTACTTTGGAATATATTTATAGCGCATCAAACAATTCATATATTTGAATTGGAGCCATATGAATGTTGGTAGTTTAAAACACCGTTATCCCTCTAAACTACTAACAGCTTGTAAAATGAATCTATATAGATCTATAAATGTTAATGTAGCTATCAGTTTCAATCAGCCATATATTATATTTTTTCACTTGTACCGAAATTGTATGAAATGTGACATTACCCTATATGCACTAGCAATAAAATGGCTAATTGTTTCATGTTATGAAAACCCAATTGTACATGGGAATTTATTTTTCTGGAATAAAATCAATACGTTTTGTAGAAAGGGCTCTTGTAATTGCTTAAGTAGAATCCAAACTGTGAAGACATCTTAATCTATACCAGTACTTCAATATGAGAATATCTTCAGTGCTATAATCCGCAGCTAAGGGCAAGGAAAAGTTCTTAAAATAGCAGTCCAATACAGTTAATTATGAAACCAGAAATGGTTTTAACTAGGGAATTATTTTGCTCACTAATTCTGCTTAGCATTTATTATTGCTTTATATTCATCACATCTCCATGTAATATACACGAGACATCAGTAAAACACATTCAGGAATCCAAATTCCTTAACTGGCTTTAAAAATCATTGTGCAGCTGCTGTGGCCAACATCATCCAACATTCATCCATTTTATAGACATGGGGCAAATCATGTCCTCTCTTGAAAGAGCTAACAAATCCTTGATCCCTTCTGCACAATCCCAGTCATCACTTACGGTACATTGACTCCCTTTCCCTTCTTCCTTTGTACAAGGATATGCAAAATCAGGCCTTTAGAGAGTTAACAGAGCCCATCTTGTCCACTGTCATGTTAATATAGTCCCACTTCAGAACTTCCCTTGCTTCAAGATGCCCGAGTCCATTAAGCTCAGTGGCTACTGCACACACACAGGAGAGATTTGATGGATCTAGAGATGATAAAGCCATGGGAAAAATCTTTCCATTAAGCCAGCTGGGAGAAAGGAAAAAAAACTCTGAATGTGTAGGGGCTGGCTGTGTCAGCAGCCAAGTCCTGCTGCTGCCTTCCAAATCATGTTGTGGCAGCTCTTCCTAATTTCTAACCTATTTTGTGAGTAATGGTTGAAATACAAGATGCCAGAGCAACAACCTCCCAGTATTCCATCGTGTGTGTGCTGGGTCCAGGCCCCACACGAAGGGGTACAATGTGGGTGATTATCTTTACAGCCTTGTTTTAAGGCACCAAATGCCCACAAACCCCCTCAGAGTAGCCACTGGTTGTTGCTGATGTCAGCAGAAATACTGAGTGATTAGCCAGAAATCCCTCTGCAGCAGAGCTCCCCCTCTGCTCCCACTGCACCTACCTCAGGGAGAACTTTTTGGATGGTGAGGCTCCTGGCTGAGAAGTTCTGGAAGGCATTTGGGGAGGCTTTGGCATTTTGGGGAAAAGGGTTGTTCTGGCCTCAGAGTGTGCAAATGTTCTTCCACCAGGACACTTTTACTTGTCTGGCATTTCTCTCAGACAGAGGTTATACAAAAGGGGATGTTACATTTGCACCCTGCCAGCAAGATATGAAGGGACCATAAGGTAAATGTGAATGAGGCCTTTGTATATGGATAATTTATGGCAGTCTTTTTTGTATTTTTCTTTTAATTTAGACCACGTCATCGCACTCATAAAAAAAAGCAACAGAAGAAACGGGGCCCACTCTGCCCTTCCCGTGCAACACCACTAAAGTCTCCAGGGAGAAAGAATGGTAGGAGGCATTAGTTTCTGAGCTGGGACACCTCAGGTTCAAGTCCCTGCTCTTCCACTGACCATCTTATGGGACGTTGGGCAGATACATTAGCCTATCCAGACCTCCATTTCCCCCCATATTTATTGAGGATAACATCTCTCCCCTTCCAGCAAAGGAGTATTATATAGATAAAACTCTCAAAAAAAAAAGACGGGAAAGCTTAGCTACAACAAATGTGGGATGATTTTCCCATTTTACAAATGGGAAAATGGACACACAAAGAGACCAAAAACAAGCTTGAAGCAAAGACAAAGTCAAAAACAGGGTAAAAGTTTGGGAGCCCAATTTATTTTAGCTCCAGTATCAAACTGTCAGAGTTAAACTATAACAGCTGTGAATTTGCCACTGGTGTTTTTTAATGAGAAATGCTGCACTGCGTGGTGACAACATGATGTGGTGCATGGGTGACTGGTTGATGCCTTTCCTATGGGAGATGCTAGGCAAGTCCCAGAGAATGATGTTATAGATGCCAATGCTCTGGATGGCCCAGGGTTTTTTTCCTCACAAAGGTGGTTTGTCCTGCCTTTCTGCACCAAAATAGGGTTACTGCTGTGGGATATTGGAAAAGATATCTTCAGAGGAAAAAATTTTCCTCATGATCTAGTCATTGTCTTTGTGCCTAGATGAGTTTTCTGAGACTACCTTTACAGGAGTCACAGTCTCTAGCTGTGGTCACAGAGCCTTAGTTGTCCAGGAGGGATTGGAAGGGGTGTTTGTATACCTGGTGTTTACCCTCTGACACTGGTAACTCAGTCTTAGTGACCTCATCTAGGCTGCAAAAGGCCGATCAGCATGGAGCAGGAATAGGGGTCACTTCAGACAAAACCCAGAGGCCACCAGCACAAACTGGCTCCTTGTTCTGAGTGACTCACACACACAAGACACTTGCCCTTTGCTGTGATGCCTAACCCACACTCTCCTGGGTACCATGCTCACACTGAGCATGGGAGACTCCATTTGTCTGCACCCCACCTGAGCTCCCTACCTCAGCCCTTCAAGCCTCACAGGTTTACTGTGCAGTGCCTGCCTGCCCTGCCTATCCCCTCACCTTCCCTGGGCAGATGGTCACCACAAGCTCTGACGTGGTGCCCAGCTGCTCACACCAGGTGAGATCCCAGGGCAGGGAGGCTCTCAGGAGTGGCTCCTGGCTGGCAGAGCATGGGCTGCCCTCTACCTTCCTCCATCCTCACAGAGACCTGGCACTCTCTGGAGCTGCAGTTCCTGATCTCCATCAGAGTTGTGGGATAGGAGCAGATAGAGGAGACATTCCCAGTGCCACTTGCTCCCCTGTGGGGCTGCTCACAAATGATTAATCCCTCCTTTCCCTGCTGTATTTTTTGCCGAGTTTCTTTGCCCACCAATAATTCTCTGCTCTGGCTTTCAAGTCCAGAATAAGCTTTCTAGCCAGCCATCCTCCTGTGTTAGTTCTGAACACCTTACTAACTGTGATGAGCACAACCTGCCCAAAATAACAACCATTGCTGGGTTTGCCCTGCTGGGTCCCAGTAGCTCCTTGTGGAGAACTCCCAAAATGTTCAGCAGTTACTGATTGGAGGGGCTGCCTTTGGGTTAGTCCAGAGACAGATGTGCTGTTTGACTAGGCCTGATAACAAACCTTTTGCAACTGAAATAAACCTTAATAGTGTTTCACTTTCTTCTTCATCAACAGGAGGTTCAAGATGTAAGAGGCAAGCATTGTAAGCCGTCTACAGGATTTCTTACTGTAGGACCCAGAGAGCAGATAACCAGTATTAGGGAATGATTACATTTCACTGCTAACATGCAACACAAAAGCAACGCTTCACGCATTTCCAAAGGTTTTTTTTCTTGGTTATTTTTTGTGGGGTTTTTTTGTTCATTTTTTTTTCCCTTGCACAAATTGGCTTGCTTTCACAGTGCTATTTTTATATAGTAAGATGTAACTATTTGAGAAAAATATGAATTTATACAGGTTGGTTTATTACCTAGCACTGGGGGCAGATACCAATTTAAACTAACCCTGTTATTATGTAATATTTTATTTCCTTTGTTGTGTAGAGGTCCTGCTTTATTTAACTTTCTTTTGGTTCGTGCAAGTCTCCTGGAGTTTTAAACCTAGAAGGACATGAACTGTACAGTGCAATGATGTTGTGTAAGTTGTGGTGGAACTCCTTGCCTCCAGAAATCATAGAGGCCAAGAACATAGGAAGGCTCAAAAGCATCAGACTGATGACAGGGGACGACCTTACTCTGAGTGGCATTTACAGATATTTTGGGTGAGTGATTAAACTCAGGGCTACAGGGCTAAACTCAGCTAAAGCCCGTCTCTGAAGATCAGAAACCTTGCTGACAGCTGTGAGCAGCTGGATCAATGCACATCTGGTATTGCAAGGTGCTAATACTTGGTTTGTAGTAGTTGTGCGTGTTAGGAGCCACAACACAGTTCTGATGTCATCTGCCATTTCCTATGTTCTTGTGTTTCTGATGATAAATTTAGCAAAAAAAAGGAATGGGTTATTAAAGTTCAATCATGCTGCGAGTTGCTGGAGGAGTCAGATGTGCTGCCACACACTAGGGATCTCCTCCCACCCACCACAGGATGTGACTTCAGCCTGCCTGCCTGGCTTTGCACTGAAGCAGGCTGGGATTCATTCACCCTTCACCAACAGATGCTGTAGCTGGGCTACTGAACAGTCATACCTGCCTGAGGGCAGTCACATCCCTGATTGCTCTGGAGATACCCAAAAGAGGATATCTGGCCACATCTTGGAGAAAAGATATGCCTGGGCCAAGAGAGAGGGTCTGTGCAGTTTGTGGAAGGAGAGGTGTGGAAATGAAGGCCAACACTCACAGTTCACCAGCCATCACTGGTTTGCTGGTGAACAGGATAGCCTCTGGAATTCCCTTTGCAAAGCACAGCCTGGGACAGGCACCACTCCTTGCATCAATCCCCTTTCTAAGCCAGAAGTTTCTTTCTCCTTATTCCTTCCTGTATACACAATATCTGCTACATGGTATGGAAAGACATCTGCAGCACTGCAATAATCATGTCATGCTGTGCACTGAAATCTGGGGGAAGCACACTTGTGCAGCACAATGCTTGTGTTTGTATGTATCTGTGTTTGAATTGTAAACAAAAAAAATATTGTAAGATTGTCTTTTTTGAGCTGGTTGATTCAAAAGAAATCTTCCCTCTTCCCTGCAGCCTGTGTCAGGAACACTGAGAGGGGTGTTTGGTGTTTCACACTCCTCTTTGTGGTAAGCATCTTTAGTGCCAAAGAGGCACTTTGGCTATCCAGGGACTACATTATTTCCATGTGGATTCAGGTAAAAATCTTGTCTTTTCCTTTCTGCAAAACAGGGCTATTGCAGAGAGGCCTTCAGCTGGGAACACCTCACCTCATTTGCTTTAAAGCAGAAACAAACTGCTGTGCCTAAAATATTTGTGTTTGTGATTTTGACATTCCTTCTCTTGCTATCATTACCAGCCTGGTGCTTTAAGTATATTGTGTCTCTGTTTTGAAAGGTCTGGTACCACTGTACTTGACGAGAATAGGAGTTTTGCTTTAATATTAGTAGGATCAGATCCTCTCCTGAAAGGGGAAAGAAAGAAAGAAATTTTGTGAGAAAACCAGAGTTTCTTCTATGTTCCCTGAACTGTATTTGATAATCCTAGGGTTCCATTCCCTGTCGCACACCTGCACCTGCTTTTGCCATTGGCTTGACAGAGGTGGACATGTGAGTGTCCAAGCCAAGAATGACTGCAGAAAAAGTCACCCAGGAAAGTGCATTCTTCACATATAAGCCTGAGGTCTTGATTGATTCCCATTGCAGTAAATGGAGAATTAAATAATCCCCTGATTTTGATTCAGCAGCATGCCTTGCTCATGATGATAAGGGGTCATGACCATTTTGTTTCCAGAGGAAATATTGGCATTCTGGTGAGATGGTGGGGTGGGTAGTTGTGACTGCACAGCCTTGCCAGTGCTCTGCTGCAGTCCTCATTAACAGGAAGTGCACCTGGAGTCAGTGTCAGCACCAGCAGGGACAGGTCTCTGGGAACACGCCATGGCCACATGACAGCCTGGGCAAACACTGCTTTGACAGCAGCACTGAGGTGGGCAGGGCTGAAGCCCCCTGGCCAAACCCAGGGGTGGTATAGCCAGGCAGTGGAGGTACTGCAGGAGAGGGGTCTCCTGTCAGCCTTCTCCTCTAGGGGCTGCAGGGGTAGACTGTGCTAGAGCAAGGGCATCTGCTCCTGGGAGAAATGCATGAGCAGCAGCAGGAAGAAAGTGCACTCCAACCAAGGCAGGGGAGCATTTACAGCCAGGTGTTTGTCTGGGTGCTTTGGGGCCTGTCTGCCACAACACACGCAAGAGACTTGGCCCTGACACCTCAGTGCTGGTGATGCTCCACTTCTCATGTCCCTGAGACCACTCGGGGCATGGGGCTGTATCTGAGACCACTCAGGGCACGGGGCTGCTCTCAGGGGCCAGCACTGTGACCCCCCCTCACCTCGGTAAGGTTGAGCACAGTGTGAGTGCAAAGGTGACACAGACTTGGCCAGAGACTTAAGTGAGAATCTTTTAAAAGCTTTCTCTTGCTTTGGACCAAAATTCCACCTTAAGTGGGAATGCTGTTAGCCTGACATTATTTGCCTGATGCACTGGGGAGAGCAGCCATGCCCTTTGCACCAGAGGGATCCATCACCCGGCTGCCCCAGTGCACCATGTTTGTCCCATTCATGCCACCACCAAAGCAGGCTGAGAAGCAGCACTGGCAGCATCTCACTTGGGGGGAGTGCTTGGTTTTCCCTTCTGCCTTTAACTGTTGACCAAAGACAGAGTCAGGGAAATGAAGTGTAAGGAGATGGGAGTGAGGTAGGAACCACATGTGAAGAGGAGGGAAAAGAGGTAACACTGAACCATGCTGAAAAAGCAGTTTCCATGAATGTGAAATCATCATGTGGGTATTTTCAATGTGCAGCTGTCAAGTCCCAATTTTAAGAGTAGATTGTATTTATTGCTGTGTCGATTTTTTAATTTATACTAGCTTTATACTTTTATGTATGAATATCTTACCTGAATTCTGCCTGAGGAAGAATGAAATGAAGGGTGACTTTGATGTGTTTTTTGATGAAGGTGTTTGAGCAAAGGTAACTGTTTATTTTGCAATGAACGCTTTTTTCAAAGTTGAATATACACATTTTGTTGAAAATGCAGTTCCTATAGAAGATTTTGTTGCCATTTTCCCTTTATTAACCTCTAGAAAGTTCTTTTCTCTGGCAACTTATTTTGAGTGATGTGATTTATAGCAGTCAAGTTTTTTTGTGAACTCATCACCTAAAATTTGATTACTTTTTCTTTATCAACATCCCACCAAGATAATCCTTGTCTAAAAAAATGAAACTTTGGTTGCCACAGAGAAGAAAACATGTATCATGATAAAAGGACTGCATGAACCTCCCATCTTCCATTCCTTAAGAACTCTGTGTTGTCAGAATGTGGTAAATACTGTACTTTATATTTTTATTAAGTAAAAAGAAGTATCTTCCCAAATAATGTGAAAAGGGTTTTGTATTTGTGTTCCTGTAAGGCAGCTTTTATGGAGGAGTTATATTATGCTTTTCAAATTACTCCTTTCATAGAAAATTTTGAAAATAAACACTTTTATATTGTTGTAATTTCTCACATAAATGTGTATGCACTTAAAATTTTCTTAATAAAAATGTATGCCTGAATAAAGTTTTTGCTTGATTCTATTTTTTTCTCCTCACAAATGAACAGCTACAACCTTCACTCAGAAAAAAACCCCATTCAGATGTTTGTGTCCAGTCTCAAGGATGGTTCCATTTTTTTTAACTCTTCCCTCTACTTGTCTCCTGCAGCAGTTTGGCTTCAGTGGAACGGAGAGCTGTGAGCTGGTTTTGCTCCAGCAACAGAGATGCCATCATCATCTGTGCTGAGGAGGGAATGAAGGTTTCTCTGAAAAGCTTGAGGGGTAACGGGATGCATTTGACAAAAAAAGTATGTGAACAACACTGTCCTTGGGATTGCTTTTCCCAGGGCACAGCAGAGTCAATATACAGTTTGGAGATGAAAAGAAATTTTTAGAGGCTTGTAGAACTGACCTGAGAAGCTGCAGGTATAATCCTAACTTGGATGATGTTGTAGGGAAAGTGCTGTGGGTTTCAAAACCACAAGATGAGGACTGGTCTTTGGTCAGTGCATCTCCCCATGTACAAGTTCTCATGGCAAGGGGAAACTTTCCTGAAGTCACCCTGCCCCTCCACACTGCCCTGCTCAACATGCCAGTCCTCTGTACACTCACTGCAGCACAGGTGAATCCCAGCACAGTACAGCTCTGGCTGGAGCAAAGTCCAGGGGTAGTTTAAAGTGAGAGTGAAACAGCGCTTGAGCTTTTTAGAGCTTCCTGCTTAATAAATATTTCTTGCCCAAATTGATGCAAGGCAAAAGGCATGCAAAAAACGGGAAAAGGAAACTCAGATGACTGATGACCCCTTTTCAAATCCATCAATTATTTACTGAGAGATTTACTAAAAACTAGCAAGCAATTGTGAGTGCAGATGTTCAGTGAGGGATTGCCAGGCCACTGTGAAATGCGTTGGAAGTAATTAGCTACAAAATTACACATTAATATTAAGCCTAGGCCCCACGTTCTGTGGAGCACTTTGCTGTACCTTTCATCAGGTCTTTTCTCTCAAATGTGAAAGTTTTGGTTCTTTCTCCCTCAGCAAAGCATTGCAGCAATGTGTCTGTGAACTGCCTAGGAACTGGAGGTGAGCCCACCTTATTAGCACATCTGGCTCTCTTCACAGGCAGCTTTCCAGTATTAGCTGAAGGAAATCAGCTGCATTCATGGCCTCAGCCATCCTGACACTGATTAGAGGCTGGATTGATTAGGTCCTGGCATGGTATAGGTCAGAGGACAGCATGGTAAATGCCTCTGCTTCCTAGGAGCACTGAGGATGTTGCCACTGAGGATGTTACCTTGCATGCTACATGATAAGGGTCACTCCTAGCTTCTAGTGAGCATTTCCCTGTTTTATAAAGCTGCTTGCTCTCAAGTTGTCCCAAGAGTCTTTCAGACAAAACAAATATGTAGCACTGAGACTAGCAAAGGCAAAATGAAAAAAAAATTAAAACAAAACCCCCAAGGTCTAGAAGCTGAAGCCAGAGAAATTCAAACTGAAAACAGATTTTTAAGTGTGGAATTGATTAGCCTTTGGAACACATTCCCCAAGAGAGGGGGCAGGAAAGCCCTGATCCTTCCTATGCCTTCCTAGCAGGGCTGAAGGTCATTGTGTTAGCCATATATACCTTGCTGCGCTCTCAGGGGACACGGGGTGAAGATCTCTTGCCTCTGTTACCAGTAGGGTCAGACATGATGAGCTGAAGATCCCTCTGGCCTCAGAAATCTGTATGCAGAAAGCAGCAGTTCCAGGGGAGCATTCCTCAGCCTGTTATTAATAACACCTGCATATCATCAGCCATCCCAGCTGTTACACAGGAGACAGACTTGGGGTAAGAGGATTCTATTTCTTGTCATGAAGGTTGCCCTCCAGCTGCAGGGGCAGAGGCATGGCAGTGAGAAAAGTCTGCAGCCCTGTCCTGGGTCCATGCATCCCCCAACTTTGGGAGGAGAGGTTTGCTCACACAGGTGCCCTCTGGATCACATTGGTGATCTTTCTTGTAGGAATTCCCTGAGTTTCTGGCTTTGTCCTTTTTGCCTCTTACCCTTATTTTTCCTTTGTTCTCTCCTCTGGCTCTTTTGGGGACCTTCTCTTTCCTCTCTTTCCCAGCTGAAGAGAAAAACCTTGGTGATTTAAAGCCATTCTCAGCACCTTCCTCCTGCTTTCTCATCATTGTCAGTGCTCCTTGGCTACGGCCAGCCATTCACTTCTAGTCTCTGCAAGACGTGGAAGGACATTTCCATTCTGCCCTTTGCAGTCACTGCATCAGAGCAGGATCCAGGGTCCTTTCAGAGAGGAGCTGCATGACTGCTGCTGTGGAGCAGTTTGTCTTTTATGCTCTTGGGCTCATTCCCAGCTGTGAAGTCCAATCTGTCTTCCCTGCCTGCACCAGCAACACCCTTTGGCTCATCAGCATGTCCATGGCTCAGATGACTCCCATCTCCTCCTTCTACAGCCAGCCATTCCTCACAGTAGCTGCCAAAGAAAAATGGTGACCTGTGACTCCTGCCTTCCCCCTGCCAGCACACAGAGAGCCAACCTGAACACATTGGCCTTGTGAGCTGGCAGAACCAACGTGCTGCTTTAAGGCTTTCAGCAGACCCAAATCAGACCACCATGGCTGGAACAGAAGGTGAAGTCTAGCCCAGTCTGCTGAGAGGTGGAAGAACACAACCTAAGAATAGAAGGACAGAGGTTTAAAATGCTGCTGTAGCTCACTGAAATCTCCAAAATTTGTGTGATTCTTCCACCCCAAAGATCCACAATCAATTCCAGCTGCCTAGCGTGCTGCATGATTTATTGCCGTGCCTGCAAGATTTTGGCTGTGGTGAAGCATGTTTGTACGTTGCCTATAAAACAGCAAATCTGAAGAAAGGACTTTCTGGATGTGGTTCAGAGCATGTAACAAACCCCAGATTGCCAAGTCCTTCCACGCAGTACCACAGCAACGCAAACAGACAATGCAAGTTTAATATCTAGCACACTCTATCTATTTTGCCTCTGAGCACCAGAGAGAGAGACTTAAAACATTGCAGACTATTCTATTCCTACAGAAGGGTAGACTACTTAAGGAAGCAAACGCCAAGCCCCATTACATAGCCTAGTGCATCTTTTCTAAATTAAAGCCTTTCCACAGGGCAGAGCACTAGCAAAATAGTTCTGCACAAAATATGTGGAAAAGGAGAAAAAAGAGAGGAAATATGTCTTTCTTTCAAAATATAAATACTACGAATGCAAATAGAAATCCAACTATCTGTGCAAGATCTATAGCCACAAAAGCAGCTGGATGACTACCATTCATGCTAAGTGTCCATATTCAAAATTAAGGTCCCCATGGTAGCTCTCAGTGCTTTCTGCAACCTGGCTGTTCCAACGATTCTCCTACTGGCATTATCATGCTTGTTAAACAGTCTACCCCAACCCAGTTACTGAGGGGTTGGTACCACCCTCCCCACTCCCTGGGACCTCCAGAGCAGACATCTGGTCTTGCTAAGAATGGGGGAGGGAGAATCCAGGGCATTTCCAGAATGTATGTGTTGTACAAGCCTGCAAATAATTCCTACCTTTGCATGTCATCCCCCAGTCTGATTTTCGTTCAGTCCATCATTATTTTGATTCAGACAAGGTCCTATGATGCAGGAGTTGCACAAATGCAAAAAGATAAAGACAGTCCCTATCTGATAGATTTCATGGTCGAAGATCTGCTCTGCTAGGCTCTTAATCAATCATACATTTTGCAAGGAATGCAAGGCTCTATCTCTCCGCTGGGTGTTGGAGAAGAATCACACCAGACGTGGGATGGCTTGTCAAGCAAGTAAAGAACTACAGATCATCTAATTTCACATTCCCCGCTTTCAACATATGCAAGATTTGGTTAGCAGAAAGCTTTCCAATTCCTTGGAGGGGTGGAGTGCTGTAAAAAAATAATGGAGGAGTGACAAGGAGAAACAAAGCTGCCCAGTCATTCAGTTACGGAATAAAGCCTGGAGAGGGATGCTCTGCAGGCAGGAGATGAGTAGCTCTGAGCTGTGCAGCTCACTCCACACAGTCCCCACCTGCTTTGTCCTAACAGCACTCATCCCGTGTATCACTGCTTTGGGCACCCAGCCATCCTGGCTGCTCCTCTCCTCTCCTTTCTCTTGCCCTCCCTCCTTCGTCATTTCTGACTGCTTTAAGATTTCTCTTTCCTGCTGCCATGTTTTTTGTTGCTGACTTTGGACATTCTTTATGGCCTTTCATCAGGCTTCCCATCGCTCACACACTCTGTATTGGTTTGGCCTGCTCTGCCTTTTGTCTGTGCAAAAACAAAAGCTTTATCTGTTGCCCAGAGACCACGGTGACTTCAGGGCTTTCCCAGTGCCAGCACCTAATTGCAAACAAATGGAAGCCCCTGGTTACATTGCCAGCATTACTGGGTCTTGGGTGGGAGGGCCTGATTCTGCTCACTCTGCACTGTGGGACTGGTGAAAGGCTCATGATTTACAGCAGTGTATCTCACACTGCCATCTGGCCTTCAGCAATCTAGCTGGCTTGGGAGACCAGGCATAAAAGCCACACTCGCTCGTGACATGAATATCTCCCTTGTCTGGTTTTCCTTAATGTCAATGAATAAAGGGGAGTTGACTGCAATGAACAACCTGTATACTCCTCAGAAAATCCTCACTGAGCACAGAGGTAAACGACACAACATTTCCACAACATTTCTGCCTCTCTTTGAAACCCTCAAAGGGATCATCCCCCCATGGTGATGACTGTCAGAGAGAGGCATATGGAGCAGGGCACTGGGCTGGAGGCATGTGGCTCCCACGCTGTGCACAAGCATGTGCTGCCCAGGGCCCAAAGCTGTTTCAAAACTAGATTTTCATCCAGAAGAAAGAGGGAGAGATTCCCAATACTCTCACATTTGTTAGTATTCCAAAGCAGGGCCGAAAAAGTCTGAATATCATATTTGCTAGTGGAATGGACAGTTTGGAAAGGATTCTCTCAGGAAATGACAAAGTAATTTGTTCTGCTCAAATTGACAGAGAGTTGGCTTTGCCTACATGTCACAGCGACTGATAGGAGTTGGAGTTCCAGCAATCCACCCAACCTTGGATTCCCCAGGCTAGCCTACATCTCCTATACAGCACTTCTTCATGGCCCATCCATGACTTATTGGAACATCAGCCAGAGGTGTTTCAAGAGCTTTATGATTTCTCCACAGCATCAAGCTCTTAAAGGATACTGAGAGCATGAAGCAGAGTCTGGGAGTACGTAAATTTAATCTGGTATCTTTCTATTATGATCTGATGCCCAGCAGATAGTGTACGAATTTCTGCGAACTTTCCCTGAAAATCTTCAATTTCATGAAAATTATTTTTAATTGCATGAATGCTCCAGCACAAAATTCTCAATCGCTTCTAAATTTTCTGAAAAGTTATCAATTATCTACTGTTTATTGTTTTGCTTGTACTCTTCAGCATATTTGGCTTAGCTGGGAGCAGATAAACAATGCCAAATCTTGCCAGCATTATTTCTTCCTCTTATTTTCAAATGCCTCCTTTCCCTTGGAGGGCTTCCCAACTTTCATGTGAAGTGCATATTTCACATGAACAAATCAGTCCTGGGGCTTGTCCCACTCCTCTACCTGTGCCCCACATCACCTGCATGGGCTTTTTCTGGGGATCTGTACAGGCTCATCCCAAGCAGCAATCCCACCACCCTGTGGGAGGGCAGGTAGCAGAGAGAGAAGAGGAAGGATTGCTCTTGTCTGCTGTCTCACAACAGATCTGGATACAATTTTTTTTTTTGTCAGGCTGATTTTCTTGGAATCCAAACATTCAATGGGAACGGGGCCATGTTGGTTAAATTTCAGTGGGAAAGTCCAAGTGTTCTGAGGTAACTTTTTCATTTTCTCTCAATAGTTTTCAGTTGTTTCATTTTCATAATATTGAAACCTGTAGTTCTGATGAGGTAGAATGCCTTGTTTTGACTTCACTATTTCAAATATGATCTAATAATATAACAGAGCAATGCGACATCAAAAGTAGATGTTTTTATATTTTAGAAATTAAATATATTCCCAAATCCAATAATTTTTCTGGAAATAGTCTTCCTGCAAGAAGTTATGATGACTGACTTCCCCTGAGTCAATTAGTAATGAAAACAAATGGCAAAACATCAGCAGTACTCAGGAAAAATTATTTCTTTACTTGATCACTTCTACAAGCCATGGTTTGGGAGAGAGGAACTTTAGAGGAACAGAAGAGCAGTTTTTCCCTGCAGCCATAGCAAAGCTCTGAGGGATCCCTGCAGTGCTGCTGGAATCTGTCCCTAGCAGCAGGGAGCCTTAGTGGTTAGAAGGTGAAAGTATGACCCAAAACGATGTTGTGCCTGAAAACCATGGAAAGCTATCTATGCAGCAGCCAACCTGGATGGGTCTTTCATGTACATTTCCCTTCAGGGGCTGTTTTGCAATGGGTTTGAATTAGGCTCAAGTTATGAATCTATAAATGTTGTATTTTTTGTCATTAGGCCTGTTCTGTATTAAATTTCTACAGCTTTTTTCCCCTTTGCCTCCCCTTCCCCCCTCCAGACCCCCCCTTTCTCTCTGTGTGTCTATCTCTCACCATTTTGGCAGCTGTACACTGCCTTGACGACATCAGAATAAAAGGTAGGAGAGTCAGGAAAATAGGAGAAGGATGAGATGTTCTACCATCACAATATTTGGGGTCTCAGTGGTGAGTGAACTGAAAGAGTGGAGATATATTAATCAGAGGAAAAAGGCAAAACCTAAGATGACAAGTCTTGTCCATCTTAGATATAAGGAAGAACATCTACAGGCAAAAAATAGTGGAGATGTCTCCTGATATCCTGTGGGGAAGGAGCCCGTGTTCAGATGTGCACAGTGCATCCGTGACCTCTGGTCCTTATTGGTCTGTACAGTCAGGATCCAGACCCCCACAGGAGCAGTTCTGTGCAGGATGGGCATGTGGGTCACCCGTGGGTGGGGGCTTTTCCCATTTCATTACAAGCTGAAGAAATAGTTCTTAATGCAATTTTATTCCAAATTGAGAAAAGTATGTTCTTTTATTTTACCTGTCTCCTGAGTTTGCTCTGTCTGTGAAACGGCTTTGAAAGCACTATATCTGTATAAGAAATGGATCTGATTCTTGGGGTTTTCTGACACAGAGTTTATCTCTAGCACAGCTGTATGTATTTTCTCATCTTACACACCAAGCTCTATAAAAGCAAAATCAGATCCAAGTGCCTGCTAGTCCTTTTGTCCATCTAGAAAAAAAGGCTTAGAAAAAAAAAGGCTAAATAGTTTCAGGTATGTGGATTTAATGACATGGAGAACAAAGCCTGTGCACTTATTTTGGATTATGCTCTATAACCAAGACTAGAACATTGCCAAGTATCCTCCCCCTGGACTTTTCATCACTTAGTTTTACTTGTTACTTCAGACCTGTGGATCCTAACTCTTTGAACACTTGTTTTCAGAGGATTTAAATTAGATTATTAGTAGCTTTCATCCTGAAGTCCCAGTTGCTCAGACTTTGGCAAATGTCTTTCCAGAGAGGAATTACCTTTGTGACCTGCAGGGTAAAATGCAGAGAAGGCTGATGAGACAAAGCCCACACTAATTCACCACGATGAGTAACTAAACAAACCATTAAAAATGAAAGGTTTGCTGTGTCTCAAGCACAGAGATGTACCTGTTTTCTAGGGTGGATGGGTGTCATCACCCTTCTCCACAGCACTGGGAACAGTGCTCAGCACTGAATCGTTCTCTGCAGATTGTGCAGCAAAATATCCCGGAGCATGGATGATTCTGAGAGGGGAGGTTGTGTGGCTTTGGTGTTTGTTTTTTCTGCTGTTTTGTTTGTTTGTTTGTTTTGGTTATTTATTTATTTGTAAGGGAGAGTTTTGCTGTAGGAAAGAGGAATTTCCAGGTAGGTCTTGTATTGCAGTTAGGGAAGGCTTTCACTTCAGAGAGGACGGAATTTGCTTAGGCGGATGCCACAAACCAGCTGGGATTTATAAGAAGAGTTTGCTCTCACCCTGCTTCTTTCAGGGCCTGCATCTTCAGCAGACTGCCAGATCAGGTCCTAAATGTCTGTCTGCATTGTGTTATCACTTCTAATTAACCTTAGTTGCTCTGCTCACACGAGTTTCTAGGGAAGATTGGATCTGCTTTTCTAATACATTGTCCAAACTTGCATAAGGAAATCACTTTAAAGAATCGTTTGAGGAAGTAATTTAGGAAAACTCCTACAGAAATGAAGTGCTGGATGACTCCTTCAGTGACCAGCACTCCACAGTGCTGCAGGGCAGTGGAAGCCTGTGCTCCCTCAGAGATATCTTGTCCTGGAAGCTGTCCCAGAAGCAGGTGGGAGCATCCAGGGTTGTCTGGCAAAGGTTTCTTCCAATTCTTCACAGTTCTGCAGGCATAAATCACTGAAGGCCCCCTTGGTAGAGTCCAAACCACTCTGCTTCAGACAGGTCAGCTGCAGCCATGCTCCCAGTGACATCTCCCGTGGCAGATTTACCCATCAGCTCCTCCCGGACCTCCTCTGCGCTGGGAGGTGATGCTTGCAAACTTGGATGCTAGCTCAGATGGCTGGAAGGCAAGGTGAGCTGATCAGACTCCTTGCTTTGCTGAGTCATCACACAGATATTAAGCTCTTAAAATTTCCTTTATATATTTTCAGTGGGCTGGAACACCACCTCTCATTTCCTTTGAAGAACTATCTAAATCCTCATGTTATAAAGAGGCTGTTAAGTATGATATGAGACAGGAACTAACACAGCACAAACTATCAGTTGGGGACAGCCTATTTCCTATTCACTGAAATCCAGGGGATATTTACTATGGCTTCTCCGTTTTTTCCCTCCAAGCAGAAGAAAATGAACAACATTGCAACAGCATGCCTGGTTGTTCTAAAACTTATTTGTAATGTCACCCTTCTGTAAGTGCTAGCATACCAGAAAGGGTGCAGACACAAACCAGTGGGTAAATGAAAGGCAGAGGATTAGGTCCTGGGATCAGAAATGGAGACCAGCCCTCCTCTGTGTTTTCACAATTGCAAACGTCCCTTCAGGGTGTCTGAACTACACTCTGCAGAGCAAAGGAAACAGCAGCCCAAGGAGAGCAGCACTGTAGATATGAAATAAAGACTCGCATCCAAATTCCAGGTGCTGGTAGTTGTCCCTGGTCATGCCCAGGTGTCTGTTCCCATTTCAGCACAGACCCAGGTGTTGGTTTCTTGCAACAAGCATCTCCCTCCAAATACCCAAGCTGGGATGAAGAGACACCCAGAACTCTCCTTCTGTCACTCCTTCTGCCCAGCCACAGCCCATGCAGCAGTGAGACCACGCCAGCCCTGGCAGGGGCAGAGCAGGGGCAGCAGGCAGGAGGTGCTGCACCACGAGTGGGATGAGATGGGGCGGGGAGAGCAAGGAGTTGAGCAGGCTGCAAGTAGCACAGGAACTGATTTTTCATTTGGCACGTTGGTTTTCAAGTCACCCTGTAGCTTCAGTTCAGTTTGTTCTTGACTCAGCCAGCCATTATGAGCACTAAGAAAGTGAACCAAATAAAGAAGCAATTCTGAGTTTAGTGCTCTGAAACTTGCACACATATATATGTATGCATATATATATATATATACATTTTAGCAGGGCCACTGCACAATTCAACACTCACTGCCCACTCAATTGTAAAGAAACAGGAAGCTATAATTATGCCAAGCACTCATCTAAGTGAAACGTGTGTGTAAAAGTCATAGGTGTATCAATACATACATAAATGTGCTTGTATATGTACATTTGCATGCATATATGACATATAATCCATTTTACATGTGTATAAAAGATGTGTGTAAAAGGCAGCCAGCAACCTAACAGGCCAATAAAATCTCACCCTAGGTGTTCCAGCTAGAAAGCATAGGGAATTTTATTAAATCTGTTATTGAGCTTGGCATGTAAATTACCCCTTACCCGATGCTACTCATAATATTAACCAAGAAACACCACTGCAAAGAATTTGAGATAGTTTAGTCCTTGTAAGGGACACATGAGAAGTACAAGAGCCCTTTCAGTGAGAGCGTAGAGGACACTGCAAACACCCAGACAGAGCTATGCTAGACGTCTGCTGGAAATTAAAGGGTTTTCTCATCGGAAAATTGAAGCCGTGTGAAGATCAAAGCCTTTTGAGGAAACAGATTGATTTTGGCAGCATCTTCCCCTTGGCAAAAGTGAAGTGAAATGGCTTCCTTGGAATTGTCAGTCGTGTCTCATTCATGCCAGTCATTCAGTGCCTCACATAGTTTTCTTTCTTGAGAGATGTTGCATCAAGGCTGTGGCCAGAAGTTACACTTCAAACTGGGATGGGGACACTACCTGGGGCTGGATTCAGTACAGTAGGGCTGGGGAGCTGCAAAAACCACCAGGTTTTACTGCAGAACAGATAGAGAGCACTGCATCAGCCAACAGCAAACTGTTGCTGAAAAGAGCTCCATAATTGATTTCTCACTGTCCATTACTGTTTCTCCTCACAGTGATGCATGAAACTGTAGAAAATGCCAGAGTTGCCTGGGGGAGACTGCATTTCTCAGCTAGGCTCTAGCCCATAAGGCATTTGAAGAATTGTGTTATCCACATTTTTTTAAAAGCTCACTTAGCTTAGAAGTAAACAGATGCTGTAGGAGGCCATTCTTTTACAAATCCATATGCACAACTGCTAGCAAATGGATTAATCATGCTCTGAGATAGTTGACCTGTATAAGGAGCAAGCACCAACTACTAGCAGAAAGAACCCTGTGTGGGCAGAGAACTACCAAGTTATCACAATATTTTGGCTAAGCTGCACTCAGCTGCTGTTTCTCAGGTTAATCTAATCATCCTCATGAAGTTCACACAGAAGAATTAGATTCAGGCACAACCTAGTACAGCCAGGCCAAAGAGATGTTCTCAGACCATATTCTATTTCCAGTTCTGGTCTGCCCTGCACATGTGCTAAACAGCAATCCTCCTCAGCTTTTTCCACCATTCCTTTATCCTTCCTCCATTACAGGTTTGACAAAATTGCTGTAAAGGCCCTCAATGTCGCCAGCATTGCCCTTCCATTTTGGACTGTAGACTGGCATGCAGAGAAAGGAGGAGAGGAGCTGTAGAGAGAGTTGCAGCATGTGACACACACTTGCAAACCTGCTCTTGTACAGGTGCTGCGAGTTGGGCTGGGGCATGATGTGTGCCTGCCAGGGCTCTGCTGGGTCACTCCCAGCCACTGCCTGTACTTTCTTCTCCCCTGGGGTAAGTATGTGTTGGCAATAGCATCTGTCCCTCAGTGCTGCAGGGTCAGTTGTCCTTTTTTCAATGAACACTACTAAAGCACAGAGGATTGAAATTATCTACATGCTTGGCTGAATCCAAGTTTCTGATGAAAAAAACAAAGCAAATTTCAAAAGTACTTCAGCACTTCAGGTTGCCATTTTATAATTAAAATACTTTCCTTTTTCCTGCTAAAGAAGCCTAGTCTAAAAGGTAATTGGAACAATAAGATAATTTGAGAGAAAACAAATGGTTCCGTGATGATTGTCTTTTTCGTTTTTTACTGTTCTATTATAGTTCAGTTCAGTCCAAATCAATTATCTCATCCCTTCCCGAAGTTTCCTAAATCAACTGCCAAAACCTCAGTCTCTTTCCAATTACTTTCTATCCATACTCAGTCAATATCCTGTTCCTGTTCTCACCACTTACTGTTTATTGAGACTGGATCACTTTGGTCCTCCTGTGATCTATGTGTCCCTTCACCACCAACCTCCTCAGTTTCCCCAAATTATTGTTTCTGAGGCTGAAGTCTTTTAGTATCTCTGCTCTAATCTGGATGTCAGTCTAGGACAGAGCCTGTCCTCAGGAATGGCAGCTCACAGGAGACCCTTTCACTTGTGAGTAGCATAATGGCCAGGTCCTCAGCTGCTGTAACCTGGAACAGCCCCAAAACCTTCACGTGGGTCTGAGGTGTTTTACACACCTCTGAAGAGGTGCTTCATCCAGAAAGAACACAAGATACTCTACAGGGGTAGAGGTGAGCATTGTCTTGCCTGTGGCTGATGTGTAGCCAGCTTTGTTCTGTCTATCACTTTTATTAGACTTGCTTTCCTCACAGGCAAACCTCTTACAAGCCTTCTATTTGGGTAATCTGCTCTTCATCACCCTGCGTATTTCAATCCACATATTTACACGACTGAGACTATTTGAGAAATTAGATCCACATCACCCCACATCCGTACTCCCACTCTGGAAAGTATTTCACTGCTGGGCTGTCAGGAATCATTACAAACCAGAGGAGCAAATACCCTCATATGAATGCCTTCAACTCGCCTCCAGGACCAGAGATGATGTATGAACTGTGATAGGCTCTCTGCTTCCCCTGATGCTCAGAAACACAACTCCTCTCTGGGAGGAGGATCCTTATTGCTTAAACACATCTGCACTCAAGGATCAGACAATGATAAAGCCCTGAGCCTCCCATTGCTGTGAGGAGCTCCATGGCCCGTGCAGCCCAAAGCACTCTGACAGAGGTATAACCAGTGCTCCTGGTTAGGGGGGAACAGATGCTTGTGAGACACTGGCCTGGCCTGATGGATGGCATCTTGCCTGCAGAGTGACCCTGTGGGCTGGGGGACTGTGCTCACTGCCAGACACTGTGCTCTGGCTGCTGAGTTTACGGGGTGTGGTGTGATGGTGTCACCTGGCCGGGCCAGCTCCGGCACACACACACGCCACAGCCACTGCTGCCCGTCAGGATGCCTCCCAGGGCCCTCCTGCCCTTCTGCTTACCTCTGGGGTAAAACATGGGTGACAGCATGTCCTCACCTCACAAAGGTATTAGGAGGATAAATGCCTTAATGCAAGAATGCTAAAGCACCTGAGTGTTTCAAACAGATGCCACTTCTGTCAAGACCCAGCTAAGCAAGGCGTGAAAATGATGTGACTTTGAGATGCACAAGACCAGTCCTTAATATTTTGCTTTTTCACTTCCAGGTAATTTTTGATGGGTAACATCCACCTCATCAATTCTTTTTCTGATGATTGTGTTTAAAAAAGAAGCCAATGGAAAAGGGTGAGCAGTGAGGGGAGGCCCTGCTTGATTAGCCCTCAGCATCTACTTCCATGGAGAAGTCATGGAATTTTCAAAGCAAGTAGTATTTTTAATAGAATTTCAATAATTACTTTTTTGGGAGGAGGGCAAAAACCCATAGAAGCAAGAAATAAACATCCATCAAAGTGTTTCATCAGAAGATGAGTGCTAGTTACAAGAACTCCTCAGGGATCCCAGGGCTGCAGTGGCTGCATGGTCTCCCTCAGCCTTGGTGGCCTGGGTGGCTCCCTGGCAGCCCCTGTGGTGGGACAGGTCTGGCTGGGTGGGTGCACAGGCATCCAAGCAGGAGCTCTTCCCTCTCCTGAGCCCCACAGCCCAGCACACCTCTGCCCTGACCCCTCCCTCCTCACCTGACTCTGAAAGGAAAGGAAAAGGGGCTTAGGAATGACCCGTGAGGGGTTCATGTACAGTGATTCTTAGTTTCCCACCCGCACGTGAAATCCAAGCCCTCTTTTTCTGTCACTGCCCTTTTAAGAGTTTCCGTGGTTTATGTCAGCTCATGGGTGACACAATGTCACATTCAGAATTAATGAGGCCAGGAGAATGTCATTAGACTAAATGCAAATGCAGTGCTCAGAGCCGACCCAGACCTTTGCCCCAACACCAAAAGAATTCAAGCCTAAACCTTGGAGCAAATAGCCCAGGGCATGACCCAGTTATGGTTCACACTAAATCCAGACCTTGAACTTGGGAAAACCTTGTTATTTTTTACTTTTCATTTTCATGCACTACTTATTTTCTGTCTGAATGCCAGATATGAAAGAAGAAAGGCAGAAATCCTGCAAAGGAGGTCATTCTTCAGCTCCCACCAGTCAGACCAGAAGGGAAAGCAGCTAAAAAGTCTAGATGTATTTGAAAAATTTCCAGCATTCATTTGCAAAGTCTCCAAATCTGGATCAATTCCCAGTGATCATCCAATCTGCTAGGTCTTTCATGCAAATTGGTCTCAGCAAGGTCTACTCCATCATAGAAAAAGACACCCTGTCTCCTAGGGCTGAAACAAAAAAGAATGGAAATAAATATTCACAGAGAACCTGTGCACAATGGTCTTTATGTTACTTGTTGCCTCTGAAATGAATTCAGAGTGGCCATAGCCTCCAGCAAGTCCACAGGTTCTTGTATTGTGTAGGTGGGCAGAAGGCACATTTAACCTTTATTCTGAAATGGAGCAAAAGCCAAAATAAATAACCAGAGAGAAGAAATACTGATAAACAAAGATGAAAGGGTGAGACAGTCCAATGCAGTTTTCCTAGACATGAAAGCTCCTGGTGACAAACTTTGGCCAAAGGCTTCACTTTCAAAATGTCTGTTTAAAAAAACAAAAATTGCCATATCTTCTGTGACATTTTATTTGCTATAAAAGCACCAGGGTTAAGCTTACTTTTCATTTCTGGTTGGTGATGTTCTTTGATTTCTTTCTTTTCCTCTTCTTAGGCAGCCTGAATATGTTTTATAATGAAATCCTTGTCTTTCCCCTCCCAGTATAATTTCTTTCCTTCCCCACTTAGAGAGGTCCATTGCTGACCCAGCGATATGTTCCCAGAGCATCCACGACTCCTACTGACTTCAGCATCCTCACTGAAACTAAATGGCAAAATTCAGAATTAAAATGAGGTTCAGATTTCAGCTCTGCTGTTTGGAAGCTGGACTGACTTTTAAAAGTGTACAAAATGAAGACTGGGCCATAGTGCTCCCAGCTGGCAGGTACCAGGCTGTAATAGCTTTGCCTAGCACTGCCCTCCATAAAGAGACCCTGTGCCCAGAGACCTGTTAAGTGAATAACTCACTGCACAAGGAAGCAGGTTCTCTCTGTAAGCTCTGCACAAAACTTGCATCTGCACATATCTTTCTTTTTCTTGGGTCGGTTTTATTCCTGATGGCTTATTGCCAGTGCTGGGTTTGCTAGTGAAATTCACATGGGAGTAGTTTTGAAAGCCTAAAAATCAATCATGAATTTAAGCTTCCCCCATGGCCCCACTCTTTCTGTAGGAATAACACCCCTTCATCACCCTCCTTTCTCCTCAGTTTGCATTGCTCTGGTAAGTTATTTATCAATAAAAATTCCACAGCCAACACATAATTGGATTTCTATAAGAGCTTTCAAAACTGAGCTGCACTGAGTTGCAAGAGGCAGACAATTAACTTGACAGAGGAGTTAGCACTTCAGACTTGCATCTGTTTTCATTGCCTGCTTCTTTCAGAGCAATCATTTTCTTATTTTATTCTGGTTGTGGAAGGAGCAGGTGAAAACAAGCCAGTTTCTTTAGCAGCCAGCTCTGGTGGTTGGCTGATACTCACTGGAGGACCAGTCAAGTAAAATGCTTTAAACCTCTTCTGGCAATGGGTTTCAAACTGGTGATTAATAGGAAGTGGTTTGTGTAAGATAATAACATATCTGCAGACTTATTTAAGGGAACACTTCATCTGGAAAATCCAGTGTCACAGGTGAGATGGGAAGCACAAATATTTTGGGCTTTACCCCCAGCATTAACACTTATCTGCACCAGAGTGGCTTCCTTCTGACGAATGGTGTGAAACACAAATTCAGAGTACTGCATCCTCCATCTGCCACAGACTTTCCCACAGCATAGGACAGACATCCAAACTGCTCAAACCAATGAGGTAGTGAAACGAGCTCAGTAAAGCAGCATGAGAGTCCTTTCCCACTTGCTTTCTACTCCTTTCCCTTGCTTCATTTTTCCAAGCCTTTGTATTACAGGGGCAGAGGAGGCTACACTCTTCCCTGAGGCAGGTAAGTGATGCAGATGGAGATGCAGATACTGATGCAGATGCAGATAGCTGGCACCAGGAGTCTGACTGCCCTCCCCTCCCTCACAGCCCCTCTGACAATGTTGTCATGCCTCCCACAGGGCCGTGCATAGCCCCAGGGCAGAGGTTACCAAGCAGATGGATTTTTAGCTGTTAGGAGCACAGGCAATCCAGGCTGGTGGAAGGCTGGTGAAAGGCAGGGTGTCACCAGTGTCACTGGCAGCACTTCTCATCCTCCTTACAGCTGACAGTGTAACCAGACATTCATGTCACAGTTTGCACAGTGCCCAGCTAAAGACCAAGGTCCTGCACTGGAAGCTGTGCAGTGAGCTTCCTGATTTCATTACACCTTTGCAAGAGAGCAGCAGCAAAGCTGGGAGTTACTTTGCCACTGGGTAAATCCCTCTGGGCTCACAAGGTAATTCTCCCTTTACCCACAAGTGCGGTTCTCTCATGCGAGGCAGTTCCTGCCCTGCTGGGGCTAGGCTGGGCTCCATTCCAGAGAAGCCCCAGCCATGTCTCCATCCTTTTGCAGTTTGTTTCACCTCCACCCCACCATGGCTGTCAGCAGCTCTCCTCTCCAACACCTTTTTCCAATAGTTGTTCGTTCAATCCAGGAATGAAGGTAGCAGAAGTTCCCCTTTACTTAGGGCTCTTCCTAAATCCTCCAGGCATTTAATTCCCTCTGCCTGTCAGGTGCCATGCTCCCAGATCTCTTTTCCATCTTGCACACAGCAAGCCCACTCACGAAGCCCTGACTGGGTCTGGGTTTGATTTCCCAGCTGGCACCACAGAGGAGTGGACTGCCTTGGGGCTTGGGGACATGCAGGCATTTGATGAAACAGGCAAGGTTACAAATTAGATTTGTACAACTCCAAACAGTTCTGAGATGAAGCTCAGGACTGAATTGGGCTTAAAGCTTGGTTGAGTTCCTACTGTGAAAAGGAGCCAGAGCTGAGCACCATGAGCACCCTTGGAGCTGGGCTGCCTTGAGCCCTTTAGATGAAACACAGGTTGTATTTTTTAGCTTTCCTGTCTGAGGTCTTAGAGCTGTATTTGAGCAGCTTGAGGTAGTGGGTCTGCAAGCCACTGTCTTGGCCTGGGCCACCCACCTCTGTGTCCCTCTGCTAGCTGTGACCAAGGGGAAGGCCAGTTCTGTTGCAGGAAACATAATTGCTTTATAATTTGCTTTCCATTCGAACAAAACCAGCAGACCAAATTACTAAACTCTTTTAAAGAGAAAGAATTGAATTAGGGATATGGAAACATAATTTTTGAGGTGTTCTCAATAAAGATTAAAAAAAAAAAAAAAAGCAAAACTGATGAGAGCAGCTTTTTCCATCTCAAATGAATGTTTTGAAACAAAATAACTTTATTTTGCTCCAAAGCTCAAGTGGAGGCAAGTTTTCTTTTTGCTTCATTTCATCTCCCTGGAATATTGAAAAACATCTGTCACAAGGAGCACATCCCTTTTTCCTTCCCACAAATACTACTCTCACTTGAAACCACATTTTCTGATAGAAAAGCTTCTCGGGCAAAAAAGCAATCTGTGAGAATGGACAAGGAGCTGGCTGAAAATGAGCCGTAACTCAGTGCAGCGCCTCCATTCCTGGAGAACCTCGGCAGCCATTTGAGTTCCCCCAGTACACAGGCTTGTAAAGAGAACACAAAGGCCTCCTGCTCCCACCAGCCCCAGCAGATGGAAATAATCTGCGCTGTTTTCGTATCATTTTACAGCCTGGGGAAATCAAGCAGGTGGTGACACTGTTACCTTTGCCCAGACTTTAAAGCATTTGTGGTCCCCACGGTGCCCAAGGGCAGCCTTCCCCTCCAGCAGAGCCAGACAAAGGTAACAGTGACTGGGTGGGCGATGCGGACGCTTTGTGCGGCCCCTCCTCGCCCCCCGCCCCGCCGGGCAGGGGCCGGGTGCCCGCGGCAGGGAAAGCCCTGCCCTCGGCGTGTGCCTTGCCCGCTTTCCCGGGACTGGGAACAGCCTTCATTGGTTTTTCACCATCCACAGCGAAACTTAGAGCCAGGGCTAGCACACAAACGCCGCTCCCAGTCTCCAACCTCATCTGTCTTTTGCCTGATTTCAGCATGGCAATTCGCAGTCTAGTATTGTTATTTTTCTCAGTGTAAAATTTTGCTTGGATGTAAGAGTATTCCTTCTTCCCTTGCAAATGATTTTATTTTACTTATTCATGTATTTCTGGCAGGCCAGAAGGCAAGGATCGAGTTATACAGTGATTTTCAAGTAAGACCACTCAGCTTTGGCAGTGTCTGTGCTCCCCACCCCTGGTCCCTGTGTTTGATGAGGTTCAGGTCAGGGATGACTCGTGCTGAGAGGGTGTATAGATGAAATTATCTGGGACATGCTTATTCCTTTACTAAGTGATCAGAAAAGATTTCAGAGGTCCCACCCTCTGCCTTGCCTTTGTTACTGAAATATCCCTTGAGATCTGGAGGGAGAAGTTAATTGTTTCATAAAAACACCACTTGGCTTTGTGAAAAAAAATATTGTAGTCTTCTTCTCTTCCATTTTTCAAGAAGATTCATGAAAAGGGAAAGAAACAAGTGAATGGGCTTTTTAAAAATTGTTTTAAATAAAAGAATTCAGGTTGCTATTTCACTTTTCAAAAAAACCCCATATATGAAGCAGAAAGAAATATAGGGAGGGAGGATACAGGGAAGAAGACAAGTCACATTTGTCATTGTCCAAAGTGAAGATCTAGTTTGAACAGTAAACATCATGTAATCAATCCATCTGCCCATCATTCCCTTCCCAAACACATGAAAAAAAAATCAAACCTTCATTGGCCCAGGAGTTGTCTACACACATTATGTTGCTTTAAGGGAACATGGAAGTAGTACACCTCACACAACTGCTGTACCTTGTTTGCCTTGTAGAAATGCACCTTCAAGCTGGATTGTTCATTCCAGGAGCCATCTGGTGATGTGTTGTGCCAAAGTAAGACATCTTTATTTTGATATAATCTCATTCACATTGAAAAGTTGCACATCTCATCCATAAGTAAAAACCCCACATTCCCAACCAAAGCTGTTGTGGGGTTACAGAGCTGGCCTTAAAACAAGTTGGCTTTGTACAGAAAAAAGTGATCCCTTCATAGGGCCCAGTTCCCAAACTCCCCTCCAAGCCCTTCAAATGATTTCTGAATGCAGCAAGGCTACCAAAGAAGAAAGTGCTCTTTTAGTTTATGATTCTATCAGTACCAGGGTGTTTGCTGCACTGGCCTCATACTCCTCTCTCACATAGCTCCCACAGAAAAGCATTAGGCCAAAGAGTATTTCCTTGTAGTGAAAGGAAAGCTGCCAGGCAGAGAGTACCCATGCCGTGCCAAGAATGGGCTGCTTGATGTGCACAGCCTGCAGGACTGCTCCTTTCAGCACTGTTGATAGGATGGACAATAATCCAGTCAATTGCATGAAGCTATCACATCTATCAGTGGGGACTCTGTCCCAAAAGGAAGCTCTGGAATCAGCAGTGTGATTAGAGGCAGGAAGAGAGATTACAGCCTAGGAAAACATGTTGAGGAAGAAGATACTGAAAATAGAGGGACTTGCTTTACAGCAGAGATAAAAAACTAGGGATGTTATAGAAGTAGACAGGACTATCAGAGCTGTATAGGAGCCAGATCATCCCAGAGCTTCTGTTGCCGTGTCTCCTAACACAGGAACATCCTGGATGTGCACAAATACACTGTGGAATTGAGTCACAATATTTGAATGTATCTAGAGGAATGGCTTCTCCACGTGTTGCATCTGATGCCTGGAGATAGGGAGGTCCAGAGTAAAATAGGATGCTCCTCAAAGCCATGGGAATATTCACTATTATATTAATGCATTCTTATAAACAAGAGTTTAGGGACAGTTATAATGTTGGCAGACAACTGCTAATAAAGTAAATTAGTAAGCAGGCTCCCCAGTGGGCAGTTTCCCTCTTCCTTAGGAGCACCTGGTTCTGAATATAACCAGAGTTGGGATATTGATGCAGATGTCCCAAGTAATTTGGCAAGCCTGAGGTTTTCGCCTTCTGAAATTACTCTTTTAAGTCAACTAAGGTTCAAATGCTTAGTTTTCTGTCTTCTCTCCTCTGAATTTTCTCAATATCTACTGCTGATTTCCTTACCTACGGCTGGTGTTAGCACACCAGGGCCCTCTAACCTCCATCCATGCTCCTATAAACTGCAAAGTCTGAAGGTTAGGGAGAGTATTTTTATACAGATTTTTGTTTCTAGCCAGGGCTTGGTTTGTGGCATTTCCAGATCAGTCACAAACCTCTGGAGGAAGTTTGGGCTTGAGAGATTTGCAGCTTCATTTTGTTCACTGTAGAAGTTGGAATAACTTGGATAAACACTGGTTAATCAGTACAACTCCTTGTGTTTATCTGCCACAAACCCAGGCTGCCTACTCACTGCTATTTGTCCAGTTTTCACCAGACATAATCACAAACATTCCTATTTCTTGATAACATGCAGAGGAGCAAAGTTGATTCAGAAAAGTTTTTTCATGCATAGGAGCACAGGCAGCTGGGGTTGCTGCTTGTGCCTGCAGCTGATGTTTCAAGGGGCTTGCCACAGCCAGCCTGAATTCCAGTCCAGCTGGAGAGATGGGGAGCTGAGGAAGCGTGACATCTGAAGAGCAGAGATAGCCTGGGATAAGCACTTGTAAGCCACTGAAGTAGGTCTCTTGAATTTCTCTTCCCAACAGCACTGTGAAGTGTGTGCATGAGATGGTGACACCAGAGAAACGAAGAACTGACTGGAGGAGTTGCACACTTTTGAATGGATGCTGGACTGTAGTGGATTTTTGGTGAGCCTGGTAAATTCAGCAAATTTTAGGTTTGTACAGGGAGCAGAATTATTTTAGGAGTTTTCTTCTGCTGATGGAAAGATCCCTGATCTCTGGTGGTCTTTCCCCACACCCTCCATAGATGCAGGTCTCTGCTGACATGGCTAGGTGAGCACTCTCACCTCCTCTCTACTCCCCTCCTGCTCACATCCCTGCTCTACCTTGAATTGCCTTCAGTGCTGTCAGCCCACCCCGAGTCCCTGCACTTCTGACCCAGTCACTGCACTGGGGAAGCCCTGGGCTCCCGCAGGCACCAGTTGGAATTCCCAGATTTGAAAAGTGCAAGGTTGGCACCCCCGGGATGCTGCTCAGGCTGGCTTGGACCAGCCCTAGGATCCACTGCTAGGACCTGCTGAGACTTGGACAGCAGATCTGCCAGCTCCACATCAGATTGCCACCCTTGGACATGGAGAACACAGAGGAATAAATCCTAGAGTGCAGGAGACAAGATTATATGTTCACACATATTAATTTACATCCATTTCTAGTTCTTCTAGCTTCTTTGAAGACATTTCTGTTTATTTATTTTCTCATGTTACCAATGACATTAATAGTTTAGCAGCAGCTGCTGCCAAAAGAATGATCCAGTTTACAGGCCCAGTGAAGAATGACCTTTTACATTATTGGAAATGAATAAATCTTTGTTCCCTAAGCAGAAGAAATTTCATTCAGTAAAGTAACTAAGCAAAGAAATGTCTTCTCTCAAAAATGTTCAAGAAGTGCTAGTAACGCAGAATGCAATCACCACAACAGATTTATTTAGCCCTTTTCCCTCCATCACTTGTCATATACTTTTAAAAATAAAATTACTCCCGAAGGGACCAATTCACAAGACATTTATACAAAAGTTATGTCCAGCCAAAGCAGATGGAATGCAGATAGTGCAGGATATGACAGGGGAGCAGATGTTTTCTAATCATTCCCGCATCATTTCTGGTCACTAGCCAGTTGTATTGGGATTACCCAGTCCCCACACACAAGCAGCATGGCTTTGCACTCTGCAGAGACACGTGATAATCCAGATGCCTGCTTGGGAGAAAAATTAGGAGTCTCAGCACTGGTATTTTTATGATACCTTGCTGTTGCACCTCATTTAACCAGTAAACAAAGGGAATGAGTATTGGAACCTAAGTCACACTTTTCACAGCCATCTCCATCACTGCTGTGGCTACTCTGGAGCCCTCTCTGCCTCCAGGAGATGTGAGCAGCCCTGCAGGGCTGTGTGTGGTTCCTGCCAGCTCCTGGCCATTGTATCTCAATCCTGCCCTGGGATAATATCGTTTTTGCATGGTCACTGGCATTTCCAAGTCACTCTTTGAATTCTCTTAAATTGTTTGGGGTTTTTTGGTTTTTTCCCCCAGAAGACTGAATAATTCTTCTACTTGAATTCTGAGAAAAAAAATCACTTTTGTCTTCATTTAGACGGTGGATGAGATCCAAGTGGTTTCTAAAGGAGAAAGATTTATTCCAGACAGACCTGCTGTGAAATCTCTCCATTCATTTACATACACACATACATATGTGGAGACAGACACACAGAGATGCTCATACACATCATCTATCTCTGCATCTATATACATTGACATGTAATGCACTGCAAAGATATGCAGAGACAGCTCCATGATGCTTTAGCCCATGCTGTCATGGAATAGAAGCACAATGACATTTCCTGAGATAAGGTAAACCTTCTTTCATTCAAAATGTTATATGGATTATAAATTCCACTCTCTATGACTTGCACTTTACTGTATGAAGGTTTCTGTTTATTTGCAGTAAAGAAGTGGGCAAACAGATTTGTGTTTTTTCACAAGCTCCTAGGTAGGTTTGTGCCTCTTGGGCTTAAGGCCATGAGTTGTGCCTTCCCTAAACCAGTCCCTCATGTAGCTGGTCTCAACTGTGCCTGCAGGTATCGCACTCAAACCCCAAGGCTGCAGAGCTGGTACAGGTTTAGGACTCTAGCCAGTTTAGGCACATGTGAGAACAGTCCTAAATTCTTTATAGTACACTCCATACACATACATCCCTGTGTGTAGGCACAAATGTTGTGTAGCTGGTCTACATAGGTATAACCTTTCCTTTCCAGGAACCAGCAGATAAATTTCTGCCTCTAAAATAAATCCAGAAGTTTTTATAAAACTTCATGGGTGAAGACTGTGGTTTTAGTGTAGACAAGGACCAGTCTGGGAAATACCACTAAAAGGGTTGCCTGTATTAAGGATATTAAATGCTTTACAGAAAGGAGGTGATGGCCCTGTGAATGCTTTCATACATGAGACAATGGAGTGCAATTATTTTCTTCTTTGTCTTTCTTGTCTTCAGCAGCAAAGAAAGGGCCTAAGAAATGAACATGATTTGTAGGAGACTTTTCACTATCTCCAGGTAGATGAGAATTACAGGGCAAACAGAGGTAATAGAGAGTCCATCAGCCAGCTCAGAGACAGAGAGATATTGGGCTGCCTGGGAAAAAGCAGGAAAGCAAAATCCTGATCCTCAGGGGTTGAGTAATGTTATCACTGCTGATAGTGACACACAGATGAATGCTTCAGACCAGCTGGACTTAGTCTGTGAGATCTCGTGCTAGGGCTTCATAGGTCTGAGAGTTTCCATCCCTTAGCTGGATTTTTGTAGGGTTTGGCTTTCAGTCAAATTGGTGAACACATGATCCTTCCCACTGTCTTTCTAGGAAGCAGTGGGACTGGCATGCTCCAGTGCCTTGGCCAGCCTTGGTTGGGAAATGCTCCTAGTGCAAATGGTGTTTAATTGCTCTCACATACCCAGGGAGGAGAGTTGAGATGCCTCTTGGCAGTGTATGCCTGGAGGTAGATGGAGAATCAGGATTTGTTACTGCCTGGTGTCCACACAACTTTGCTCTTCAGATCCCCTCAGCCAAGCCCTGCTCATGAGGGGGCAATTTACAGCAGACTTTGTGTGGGTGGATCAGCTGACTGCAGAGTGATGCTAACCTGAACACAGAGCCAACAGCTTTGCTTTCCCAAGGATGATGCAAAGATAAAACAAATTATAGCTAAAAATTATTTTTCAACATGAAATCTGGAAGTTGTCAGGAACATGGAATTGCAATTACAATTCTGTCCTGCTCTCAGCCACATCATAAAAAGAAGGTCATCAGGATCCTTCCACTGATGACAGCAGACATGGCTGTTTCTCTAGGTGTGGCAGCTGCAAGAAGGTCATTAAACAGAGGAACGTCTTTACAGAAAATTGTTTCATTTTTTCAACCTGGAAAATATTGCTTGTCTTGAGAGCAGGACCAGTCAGGAGGCATAAACTCTGCAAGGGCAATAGACCTAGCTTGAAAAATTCATATGCACACCTGACCTTTCTGTTTTCACCTCTGAGAGATCATTTCCAGGGAATATATGACCTGGTCATTTGTGAATCCATCGGGCAAACACAGCCCTTTCATGGTCCTCTTGTAAGCTTCAGACATCCACACTAGATGAACATATGCCAGGATCTGAGTCAGGGGTAACAGTGGATGCAGTGGAGGTCAAATATGAAAGCCTCCTAAGTGTTGTCTGTGACTTTAATTCAGCAAAACACTGAAGCATGTGCTTAGCCTGAAATTGTAACACAAGCAATAGCGGCTTGTCTACCTAAGGCTGGGCATGTGGTTAAGTACTTTGTTGGCTGGAGGCCAGCATGTGCAGCATGAGGCTACCAGAGCAGTAATCAGCAGTGAGGGCTGAGTGCACACACTGAGGAGTGAAGGCAGCCCCCTGATCCCTGAACTGAGCTCTGCAGCCTTTCTCACACAGGCTGTCACAACCTCTAGAAGGAGGCCGCAGAATGACTGCCCAGATTCAGCCTGGCAATGCCTCCTGGCACAAGGATGTAACCCCCTGAGTAACTTACACAGGTTGGTACCTCCACCATCGAGGTGGTTGGGTTCTCCTGCCCCTCTTAGCTGTGCCATAGGTGAGCACAGAGTGAATAGAGAAGTTGTGAGCTGCCAAAACAAGGAATACAACACCTAAGCTTTGGGTCGTGGCCCGAAGAGCAGCCGCAAGGGCAGGGCCACCTATGCACAGGGTTGCTTGGAAGGAGACCAGAGCTTTGTCCTGCCGTGTTTAGCAAAAGGAGTTTTGCTTGTTCTTCGCAAATGTGCGAATTGCAGCAAAAAGAGTGACTCACAACAGCACTGGACTTTTTTCCCTCCTGCCAGAAATAGGACTCGACACCTTGAGCACTGCTAAAGGCCCAGGGCAGGGAGGGCTGCAGTAACTCGAACCAGGCAGTCCTCTGAGGTGAGGATGTGCTTGAGGCTGCACACAGAGTGCTGCATCCCTGGAGGGTTTGCTGTGTCAGGACCCATCCAGCAGCTGTGAAGCTGTGCAAAACAGAGTGCTTAGCTCTGGGTATCCTGATTTTCACCTGTTCAAAGTGTCAATCCCACTCTGAAATCATGGCAAACAGTCAAACGAGAAGATTTTTTGATGAAGAATTTATGGTGGATTTTTTGCTGTACCAGATCAAGTGGCAGAAAAAAATGTCTTTGGTTAGTTAAGAAAATGAGATGCATTTTGCCCATTTAAACACGTATGAGATCAGACAAATGTGCATTCCATTAGAAGAGGTTTTCTTTGAGGAAAATACCTAATGCTAGTGGAGAAAAAAATAGCTTAAGGAAGTAACTTCTAGTGTTACACTGTGTCGCTTGTGTATTCTTGGTGAATCGGTGCCAAAAGCTAGATTTCATTCATTAGAAACCATATACTCTTCGATCTGAGCCTGTCACTGAGCTAGGATCTGGCTTTTGTGTCTTGTGGGAAACACAGATGAGATGCCAAAAACATTTCTATTCTAAAATGAAACACATAAAGACAAATTGTTTAAGCACCGTGTATGAAAAAGATTCAGAACACTTCATTTTGCTTTTGATTTGTAAGCCTTGAAATGTTTTTATATGTTAAAAAATAATTTTAAAAAGACATTCTGAAAATTTATTTTCAAAAAGAAACCTGAGTCATTCTCTGAACTGAGTTCATTAAATAGGTGGTGTCATTACTTTTGAAATGTTTCAGTTTGGAGCTTCCCTCTAAGCAAAATGTTAAAATTGGCTTCTGTAATATTTCCATTTGGAAGGAACTATTTTTTCTAAGTCAACAATTTTCTCATAAACAATATGAAATGTCCTCTGAAAAATTGCTTCATGAAAGATGAGTTTATTTCACAGATCACTGGAAAGCAGTCAGCTTTAGCAGGGGCAGTGTGGAGGTTTTCAATGGCTCAGGAATTCATAATAATTAGACACTTAAGCTAAGATAATTCCCAAAAGGGATTTGGAGTGTGGAGCTCTCAGTAATATTTGGTCATAAATATAATTCAGATTTAATACCACGTGTGGCAAGCAATGGACTGCAATGAAATTCAGAAAGACTGCCTTGTGTGTCTAAAATAGACCTTTACTGCCAAATGCTATGCTTAAAAATGTATTTGAGAGTAGCTGTACCTTGGATTAGCTGAGTACACTGGGATACATCTTGCCCAACAATAAAGATATATTGCACCGAGAGATTTGAAACTTGTCCTTTTTTTTGTTTGTATGTGCAAATTTCTTTGTGAGGAAAAGCAATATATAAAGCAAAGGTGAAAGAAGGGAAAAATGTAAGTTTCCAGAACAAATATTTCAGCTGAATTTATTTTGATGAATGATATCCAAAAGTGCTCTTTTATATATACATATATACACACAGATGTATATATATGGCTTTCAGATATAAAGTAGTCTTTGTTAGAAAATTTTCTGACTTAACCGTGATCTTGGGCAGAGGCCTCTTATCTATACAGTATTCAGTAATGCAATAATCTGATTAAAAGCGTTTCAAATACAGGTAATTTTATCAAAAGCACTGAGCTATTCCAGGCCACGATTACTATCATACTGCTTAATTATATTTTCTTTCTTTAGAAAAATGGAGCTATCTGAAAGTGTAATGAAGTGATTGCTATTTGTGTAGCTGTGAAGAAGGGAAGTTGGCTGGTTCATTAGCAAAGCAAATTATTTGCCTTTGGCATTAGTTAACCCTAAGGGCTAAATTCCACTCTCAAGTACATCAAGAGGAAAATAACAAGGGATAGTCTGAATTTGAAGTGCTGGTAGTGAGAGCAAAATTTGGCGCTTACCCTTCAATGGGAAAGCAAATATAATATTCCTACTTTCCATCCATCATGTCAGATAACTAGATGGTTTGATTAGATTACAGAGCCCACACTAACAATGATGTATGTTTGGCTGAATCGAAAAATGCCATTAAAGTGGGATTCCTGGAATTTATCAGGAAAACAAAATATTTCCTCTCTAAACTCATTATACTTACAGAAAGAAAATTGGATAAATAATTGAGAAAGCTTCAAGAGACCCTCCTGTCTGTGTTTAGAATTAAAAGCATTCAAATATGATCAGATTTTACATTTTTTCCTGGATATGTAAAAACATTTTGGATATTTATGGCTTTGTAAATCTTTAATTTTCAAAAACAAGATATTTTTAACATCTTCTCTCATGCAGAGCACAGACAGACCATAATGTTTATCCCAAATCTGAAAGAAGGAATAGACCTTCAAACACAAGATTCCTGTTGGGAGAAACATTTTTGCCTTTATAATGTGTTGATTTCTCACTCAAAACACTGTATGCACAGTTTTGATTTTTGCACAACTCGGGGGCGGTGGAGCACTTGGCACTTTTCTCCCAGTTTATTTTTCTTGGGCGGTGGCTGGAGACTCTAGGATTTGGGGGATGCACCCACAATTTGCCTTCAGGCTAGGGGAAATAGGCTTCCAAATTTTAGGTGGAAAACAAGGGGACAAAGCTGACCTTGGCACTGGGCAGCTAAAGATCTAAGGATCAGTTTTCACAGCAGCCCAAAGATATGCAAAGGACTTTCTCCAGGCTGCATTTGGCTAAAAGCCAGCTCATTCCAGAGGGATTGGTGGGAATGCGGGGTCTGTGAAGGGCTGCCTGTACTAAAACAGGAGGGGGACCATGGTCCTGTCTGGCTTTATTTCTGCAATATTAGGGTTTTATTTCTGTGGGAGATCTCTGCAAGGGAAAGCAGCATGAAGACGTTTAGCTGTGAACACTGGCAAGGAAATTTTGGTTGAGTGTGGAAAGGGACTGAAAAGGAGAAGCTACATGATGGTGGGAGAAACATAGGCAGATTTTTAGTCCTCTGTTCCTAAGGTCAGAAAATCGCTTCTGTGTCATCTGGGCAGTGTTACATTGGCCACAGGTTCGTGGTGAGCCATGAAAAACTATCCTGGATTTTTTAAGTTTTCTGATTTCTCCTTCTTGAGTTAAGCTTTATTTCTGAATAACCTTGTTATCCCCACGTGTCAGGTATCCCCATCACTCCCATGGATATTTTCCCTTACTTCCCTCTTGCCCATACACACACAGCAGGTAGGCAGAAATTTGTCATCCAGCGTGATTTTTAAAGGTATACAGGGAAGGATTCCAACATTAGTAAGCATTCTCACATTAAACAGTCTAATTTATTGTTAATAAGTTGTAGTTTTTTCTTGGACTTGCAATCCTTTTGTATGTTTTGTTTGAATCCCTTTACTGCCAGAGCAGTAAAATTTTGACTGCATCTAAAAGCATTCCTAATAAATAATCTAGAATTCCACTTATTCCCCATTAAAAAGGACACTGTTTGTAAAATTCTTCTCACATTTAATGGATTTTTCCTTGCATTCAGAATTTCCATCATTTGTAACTGGATCTGGTGCAAAACCTTGTGGAATAAATTCTGATCCCACTGTATAAACTGAGAGTAATTTAAGTGACATTCGAAGAGCTACTCCAGATTTGCACAAGAATAACCCTGAGAAGGGTCTATTGAAAAAGCAGACACATTTGAATTTGTTAAATAAGGCATCACGTGTACTGCAAAGCTGCAAACAGTGAATTCAGGTGCACTTTACAATGCATCTTATGATGGTCTTTCCCAAGGGCATGTCGCTGACTTAGTAAGCACTTGATCAAGGGACTGAAACGAGCCCGGATCCTGAGAGGAATTTGGACAGTGAGACTGTATTTCAAACCCATTCCTAGAGGCTTCCAGCTACGTTTACAGGAGAGAAAAAAGAGCTGTGAGCCCTGCTGCCTTGCAGTTGGAGCCTTGGGTGCAAGAGGGAATGGGACTGCAGAAGAGGATTCATCATAGGAGGAGCTGCCTAAATTCCCGAGCAGAGGTGAGGGGGAACATCAGCCTCTCCTGCAGGGAGACTTGTTTAACTCTGCATCAACAGCAGCAACAGCACAGCTGTGATCATCTCGCCATAGCTGGATACTTATTCTAGGTTGAATTTTCCTTCCTTGTGGAAATTTGGCAGGCATTGTGAGCTTTTCCCTGTCTCACAGTCCTCACCCCCTCCAGGGCCAGGAACCTGAATAACAGAAGAGTGAAGAATTCAGGTGGGAGACCATTTTCACACGGGTGTGGAGCACGGAGGGGTAGCTCGGTCTCTACAGGCCACAGGGAGCCCGCGGGGCTGGGTCCTGCCAGCAGGACCTCTCCCCACAACACTTTCCCCATGGGAGAAGGCAGAGCACCATGTGCTGATCAGTCACCTCAGGCGGATGAGACCTCACAGAGATTCAAAAGAAATATATTTAAAATCAGAACGAATGTGTACAGTGGTAGGGAAGCCGGAGAAAATGTCTGAAGTAATTGGCCATTCAAGATTTTATCCTAAAAAGTCCATTCATCTGCAAGATTTGATACTTCCTCACCTCTGCCACTTTGACTTCATGATTCTCCTAATACAAATTATTTTTTGCAGGTATTGTAAAAGAGACATCTGTAGCTACAGGTAGCTAGATAATAAAGGAAAGTGCAGAACACTGGTGATGTGTGTGTTATTTATACTAGCCTGTTCCCTGCCTCCATTAATGTCTCTACAGAGAAGTCCTAGAAATGGAGTCTTGTCTGTCTGGGTGACCACCTTTCACCAGTCTTTATAGCCAATTCAAAAGAAAGAAGTCAAATAACAGATAATTACAGTCCAGGCTCATAAAGGAATGACTTCTACTTGTTTTCCATCCTTAAGAGGTGCACAGTGATCTCTTCTGGTACCTTTCAAAGTCATATTTCTAAGATTTTCCTTTGCAATGCAAAGACCACATAAAACTCCTCAGAAAAAAAAAATGTTGCAAGTTGAGTTCTGTGTGGAATCACATAATTTTGTGACCTTGTACTTTCAGTAAAGACAGCAAGGGCAGGATATGTCAACAGACCATCTACAGCGGGATGGAATATAGTGCTGTCACTTTTTGGGATGTTGGATTTGTGGCAGTGTCACATTTGGGGTGTGGGACTGTTACTGCATCTGTGAGCCTCAAGAAGAGTGTCTTGAGAAAGCTCTGTACTATAAAGGCATGACAATGAAGGGTTTAAAAGGTACAAATAGATGGAAACACTGATAACAGGACACTACTGCATTTTAAGTGGTCTTGAGTGGGTTTTGTGTGGGAGGAGGATGATTGATTGATGGATTTCTGATGAAGCTGTTGTGAAGAAGGGGGATTTCATACTGAATAGGAATTTCAAAGGATGCCAGTAACTTTTTATATTTTTCTCCCCAGAAAGGAGCTGCAAAATAAAAACTGAAAAGCCGGTGAATTTTTACTTTGTCAGTAGGAAATGTTTGGCTCCCATTTGTTCTGCTCTTTTAAACAATAATCTATTTCTCGATTATCAACTATCTCATGGCTTAGCTCCTTGGAGACTGAGAGCAGCGATGTGAGGATTGGTCCACTCCAGTTTTATTCTGGTTGAAAAACAACTGATTGGTTTGTCTGAGGCCACAAGCATCCCTGCAGAAGGTGTATGCAGCCATTCAATGCATGCGAGGATCTCATCCTTCTGACCTGTGGAAGCCCTGCTAACATTGCATCCTTTTGAGAGTGTGTGGCAAGAAACAGGTATGTCTATGCACATGCCTTTCCACTTAAATCATTCCCCCTTCTATCGAAGCCTCTGTTTGGCTAGTTCACTAAACAGGGCTATTTATGGACTCTTGACATCCATGCTGCCTTTTTCCCTCAGTGTCTGTACGCAGGGGTAAATGAATCCAAGGTCTTGTTTCAAAGGAGAGGATATCTGCTCATTATTTTACAGTGATAGCAAATCATCTTCCTTTTAAAGTCTCTCTTAAAAACAGTCTCCACCTCTGATGAGCTATGGGCCATGAGTCCAATGCACATTTGGCTAATGTGCATCTCTGTGACTGCCCATTCTGCCAGGAATGAGGGAGAAGACCCTGCCAAGCAGCTTTACAGGCGTGCCTGAGCACTGGCACTCTGAGAGGTGGTGCTGAGCAGAGGGCTCCTCTGCAGTCCAGCTGTGTGCAGGACCGTCTGCAGGGAGCACAGCTGGCTGTATGGCACACAGCTGTCCACATGGCACACAGCTGTCTGCAGGATGCACAGCTGCCTGCAGGATGCACAGCTGCCCACAGGATGCACAGTGGTCTGCAGGCTGTCCCAGTGTTCACGTGGCACAGTGTGGCACACAGCTCTGGCTGGGACACATCTGTCCCCCGGTGCTCAGCTCTGCAGGGCACAGTTATCTCAAGGTGCACAGCTATCTCAGAGCACACAGCTGTCTGTGGGGTGCACAGCTGGCTCAGGGTACACAGCAGTCTGCAGAACACACAGCTGTCTCGTGGCACACAGCTGTCTGCAGCTGCAGGATTCCAGCAGCATTGTTCTCCCCAAAGTGGATTCACCTTAATGCAGTTTAATTGAGCCTATCCAAATTCATGCCTTTCCTTAGTTCAGCTTGGCTTTGTGGGTTCCCAGTAGCTGCTGGAGACATGGCTTTTCCAGCCCCCGAGTCGGATGGGTGCAGGGGATCCAGTGGCTGAGGGCTGCCAGAGATTACAGCTGATGTCACCACAGGCACCGCCCTGCCTGTAGGTGCAGATTGTTGAATTCTTTGCAGAACCCACAATTATCTTTTCCATGACATCATGCAGGGCAAAAACTTGGAAGGACAGACCCTGAGAAAGGGAATGTGTTACGACAAACTAGTGTGACATCTCTCAGAAGGGTTTTAGATGAAGTTTATCTTGACCTGGGCAGGAGAAGAGATTAGATGATCTCTCAAGGTCCCTTTCAGTATTGTGAGAGAAAAATGAAATTCCTCATGTGAAGTACAGAATGTTACTGTTATACATGATCATGGACAAAATATTTAATACTACTGAGTAATTAATAGTACGACCATCAGTTGGGTCAATTATTCACTGGAGGTGGTGAGAAGTGCCAAAAACTTTTTCACCCTACATGCTTTCCCACCTTCTCTGCATGTTTGGAAGTAATTCACAGCACAGTGGGGGCTGTCTGGCCAGCACAAGCTAACAACCTTTTTAGGGTCTATTTTGAATTCTTTCAAGTCCAAAGAATCCCAGGAGGTTGAGTAATCTGGTGAAGAGAGCAGCTGCCTTCTCCATGCAGGGGAGCAGTAACCCTGTGGCACACAACACCTTCTGCAGACTGATTAACTTCAGACTCTGCTCTCCACATAATGAACTGCACTTTATGGACTGGCAGCTGGATTTCCTGCTCCATGTCTGGCAGCACCCACTCCCACGTGTGGCATGGCAGTGCTGGCAGGAGGAAATGCTCAGAAAGCCTCTTGCAGGGTGCAAAGATTCAGAGAAGGTTGGAGAGGAGGACCAGGAAGCAGGAGATGGGAGTCACAGGGTCCCAGGTTAACAGGGCAGATGGGTCCCAGCAGATGGGGAAGCGGAGTGGGGTGGGATGGGATCCTGCTCTGTGTTCTGGCTGGGGATATGCCAAGTTGGGACCAAAGGTTATCAACAGGATTTAGCCCCTTCCTGTTGCTAAATGCTTTTGCAGAGGAGCTGGGAAGCACTGCCAGGCCACTGTCCTACTGCAGGCAGACCCTAAGACCTGGTGGAGCCCTCCTGCCACGTCCTGGGCATGCAAACAACATCTCCCACTTCCTGTGCCTCCCTCCTTGGGCCAAATTCCCATCACATTATGCAGTGCAGACCTGCAGAAGGGGCAGGCTGCCCAGGCAGAGGGCCTGCAATCGGGCATGCAGTGCCAGGGGCTGGAGTGCAATGGAAATCACTCACTGAGGATGCTGGTGAAGAGAGGGGTGCAGGAGAGTGGTGCCATTCCGGGGTTAAGCATCTACATTATGTGGGGGGCATGTCCCCAGAGCAGGGCTCAAATACACAGTGAGGGCACCTTGTTTAACTTATTCCTGTAAAAAAAAATAAATTTAAACCACGCAATTTATAACACCTATGCCACAAATAGCTGTTCCTTCTCCTGGGTGTGTTGGCTGCTGAGGAGCAGGTGGGCATCAGGAGGGTGCAGGGGAGAGGGAGGGAGCACACAGGGAACAGAGCAGCTGCCCTTTCAACAGTCAGCCTGCTCAGATTTACTGGATGCAAGGTGCAGCTACACTGGGAGGTTTCCATGCTCTCTGACCACTATCAAGCAGGCAGCTGTTTCCACAGATTAATTCCACATAATTAATCCAGGATTTCTTTTCTAGGAGTGGCACAACCTAACTTACAGCCCATTATTGTGTAAGGCGAATTAGAGTTGTTTCTTTTCCAGGAAAAATACTTTGTGCTTTTTAGCATTCCAACTGCAAATGAAACTTACCTCGTTCAGTTCCCCGCTGCTCAGTAACCCCTCTTCTCAGGCTGAGAACCCCTGCATCCTCAGCACTTATTGTCACCTCTCTTGTTGCCTCTTCCCAAGTCATTCCCAGATCTCTCATGAAGAGATTTCATCTGAGGACTGTGATCCTGCCAAGAGCCCTCATCACACAGACCATTATCGCCAGAATATTGATTCAGGACTGGTATACATGGACTTCTTTTGCAGGATGAGAGCCTTTGCTAGGATAAGAATTAACAAGCAAAGGAAAAAAAAAAGGAAAAAAAGCTCTGTAGATTTAGGAATATTAATGACTATCCAGTGGAAATACTGGAAATTATTGTTGATGTGGAAATAGCCTCATTCAAAGTTCCTTGTAATAATTTCGTCTTTGTACCCAGAACTTAGAATGTGGCTTTTAAGAAGCTGCACAAAAGGTGTCATTTGCTATGTTTAAGAAAAACAAAATAACGAACAAATCTATGAACAAGGGAAAAAAATTTAATGTAAGCAAACCCAAAAAATGTTTGGGTTTTTTAGGAAAGTTCTATAAGCTCTCTTTCAAAGAAGTGCTTCGTAAACTGAGGGTTTTCAAACAGAAATTGGTGGCCTAGTGGTCATCTGCAGGACATCAGGTCTGTCCACAGCCACTTCTGCAAGACTGGCCCAGAGATGTCACACTGGTGAAAGTGGCAGCTTGGAAAATATTTCTACTATTTCTAGGCAAGATTACTTTTCTCTGTTAATGAAATTGCTGAGTAAACAAGCTTCTACTGGATCAGAGAGGCGCAGTTCCCAGAATGTCCCAGTCTTAGATTTAATGGCTTTAATCCATTAACTACTTAATTTACATATTAGAATGATTGACTCAGATCCAAGTGGAATTCAGAACTACGGGTCAGTATTATTCTGTTCCTCAGGGTTTCCCTGGCAATCACATAACATTTATTAAAACAGCTAGAGGTAGAATAATTCCACCATAATCCCAGAACAGTCACAGCAGCCCCATAATATTGGAATGTGGGTCCATTCCAGGGGATATTTGCTTTGCAGTAGGCAAGGTGCTGGTTTCTAGTGGGTAGAACAGGCGATGAAAAGGACTTGACATTTGATGTAAAGGCTTAGAGGGTGTTCACTTCTACTATTTCCTCTTGTAGAACCAGGCAAGAAAAGTTCTTTTTGTCAAAGTGATGTTTTCCAGTCCTCAAAATTTAAGCTTTCAGGTCTGTCTTTCTGCCTCTAGTGTAGGGTCTGACTTGAAACCAAGCACATGTTCTTGTAACAGGTTGGAGGAGTTTTCCAGGTGCCACTCCTGGGTGACCTTCAGCCACTGCCAGCACTGGTGGAGCAGAGTTGAACCTCTGAAGGGTCTGTGCTGTGGTGGGTTAGAGAAACAAATTTCCCTTCAGAAATGTGAGGTTGAGCAAATCCTACTTTGTTCCCCTACCTGACACTTCTGCTGGAACAGCGAATAGGCTCAGACCTGAAAGCTTAAATTCCTAAATCCTGCAATCTGCAAGCTTAGATAAAAAGGGAACAGATGGATCTTCTCCTTCTGTCTGCATCCTAGACAAATGTACCACCACTAGACAGAACCAATTCTCACTGACCTGTTATTCCTGCCAGAGACTATAAGAAGTACTCAGAGCTGTGTTAGTGTGCACAAGTGTTAATGGGAAATGTGAAAGCTCTGAATCTTTATCCTATGGGAAATGTAGATATTTTAGCTTCTCCTTTAATCTTAAGACAAAAAAATGAAAGGAGTAAAGGAACTAAGAGGAAGGAAAAGTCACAAGAATTAACATTTTTGTGGGATGGGATGTCCCTAGAGATGTAATCTGAACCCTGAAATATGTTAATTTTCCATGGATAAGGAGGTGCTGATGGCTTTGATGTGACAAAATCTCTACTGGAGCAACATTTGGTGTTTCAAAAGGTTGATGCTAGAATGTGGTAGGAACATGGAGCTGATGGAGTCACATGACTCATCCACTTCGCTTTCCTTCTATCACAGACATGAGTATTTTAACCCCAGCATTCACTTGAAAATAATAAACCCAGCCTAAAAGTAGATATCTTATCCAACTTGGCTACATTTGGAGATACTGAATACCACTGCTTCTCATTTCTAGTAAAAATATAATTAGGCTTATTAGGTCTTGTAACAATATTTCTCTTTGGCTCTTCTCTGCAGTTTTTGCAAACAGTCACATGGCAGTTTTAGAAGGTGTAACCATACGGCCTCTGCTCCTCTGCTTTGCTGAGCTGCACAAGCCAGGCAGGCTACTTTAGTTCTCTTGCACTGGATAGACTCTCCAGCTTCCTTAGCATTCTTGTAGCTCCTGTTTTACTGTATTATGGATGACCAGATGTGTGCAGACAAGCTCTTATTAGACTTCTGCTTTTTGGCACGAATGTTTCCCTCTTCTCTTGGAAATACCTTTCTTCCTGTTCCCTGAGAAAAGTTCTGCATTCCTCTCTCAGTATTGTAGTGGGGACTCTGACATGGCCGGTGTCTAAGAACTGCAGAGCTTTGTTAGTTCCCACCGATGGTTTGGCTGCCAAAGGGGCCATTCTTGAGCCTAATCCCTGTGCACACATCTTTGTGTGAATCATTTTCGCCCCATTTATCTTATTCTAGTTCCTGAGACCATCTGATTTTTCCTGTGTGCTCTATAATTGCATGAAAACTGGCATTTTCCCATCTCTGCATTCTATTAAACCTCTGTTTCATAAGAAATTTGGATGAAACATATTTCTTATTGTTATGTCTATTAACCAGTTTTCACAATTATTTGCCTTTTTATTTTTTTCAGATCTTTTTTGACAATGTTCTGCTACTGTTTTGGATTAGTGGTTTTGGGCTGGTAACTGGGGTCAGAAAAGTTAGGTAAATTGGGTGTAATACCATAAAAAAAAGTGTCTTCAGATTAAAACTAGAATAACCCTTAGCATTGCTGAGGTGATTCTGGGTTAACTGAGGTCAGATTCCACCATAGTGGCTCCAGTGAGATAGCTTATTTGAGTGAAAGAACCAGGACTGTAGCTAAGATGTAGATGCTATTGCACAATAACAAACCTGCCCTGTGGACTGGAGGCCCTTTCTTTGTGAGGGGCTGCCAGCAGAGTGCAGGCAGCCAGCAGAGAGCTAGGGACCTGAGCTGGGCTCCTGCTGAATTCACAATACCTCTGACCCACCATGGGCAAGACATCCACTGTTTCAGGAGGTGTTTAAAGGCCTGCAAGGACTGGAGCCATTGGTTCACCCCTTCAGAGGAGGTGGAGCATCAGACTGTTGCTGGATAGGATCTGCAAGAAAGCTTCAGTAGGGATCAAAAGCAGGTGCAGGTTTTCTGGGAAGGGTGGCTGCAAGGGTCTGGAGCTCTCCCAAGAAGAACCAGGTTTCCAGTGCTAAGGCTGTAGGTCTGGTGCCGAGGAACATGAGAGCTGCATGGCTTCCTCATGGCTGCATCCTGCCCTGGGCTGCATCTATGAGCTTCTGAAAAATCCCACCAAGCATTTGGATGCGTTTTTAGTCTCTAAGTATTTCTGGCACTTTGGTCCCTTTCTTCTTCATCAGCCCTTGCATTTGCGAAAGGAAAACCTTTTCACATCTCTGCCAGGGTGGTTGCTGGGATGGATGCATTCATGAGTGCAAAAGGCTGGGACTGTCACAGAGAGAGGAACAGAAGTCCCTGAGATGCTCATCCCTGTGCACCCAGGATGGGAACGTGCCAGCCTTGTGGCAGGGCTCATTGCTTGGCCTAAGCCTCCAACGTACTCACAGGAAGAAAACCGTAAACAGAGAATACAAATGTAACCATTGTTATTTGCAACTCGACTTCCAAACTTCTTGTCAGATTATAAATCTTGACTGCTTGTACCTCTGCCATTTCTCAGGTCTGAACCAAAAATATTTACCAAGGAAATAATGCTTGTAACAATGATCTCAGACCAGTGCAACTCATTAGCTAGCAAATGTGCCTGCAGGCAGTATGAAAGATTCGACCCATCTGGAATTAAATAGCAAGGGATAGCTGGAAGCTGTATTCAATACTGATGGTGGGAAAAGCCTTAAAACTCCTTGATTGCAACACATGAAAGCTGTGAACCATCAATAACCAAAAAAAAATATGATGTGCCAACTATAGCAAAAGTAACAGCAGGGCAATGCCATTATTCAAGGTCATTCCACCTTCATCTTGTCAAAAAAGGATAAAGGAAGGGCATGACATAAGCCAGATCTCCAGCATCCTACTCCCTTGTCAGTAGGACATAATTGGCATTAAATACTGAATGTGTCTGGATTTAATATAACTCTGCTGCTCAATTACTTCATCCACTCAAGCAATGGAAAGCTGCCCATTTCAAGAGTTTATTGGGGATAACTTGCTTTAAGCCAGACATCAGAGGCCCAAATGTCCAAAATGTAAAATTGATATTTTATTAATAAATTCTCAAAATTATCATCACTTATTCCAAACAGGGGAGGTAAACCCATGATTGATTACCAGGGAAGTGTCTCTTCTCTATATAATGTCTTTTTGTAGCTGATTGGAATCGAGGGCAAACACCGCCAATCTCTTTCCAACACTGGCAGCTGCATCACTGGGAAACATACAAAGCACAACAGGGGAAGGACAAACTCTCTCTGCGATATTTTGACTATTTACCCCATTTTTGGGCAAGCAGGTAGCTGAAGGTCCATTGCCTTTTTCTCCCCAGCTACTCTTTCAGCAAGTGGGAGCAGGGTAGGTGGTAGAAGGCTTAATGTCCAAGAAGGACATTGAGCATTTGGGATATACCTGAAGCTCATAGAAAATTGGTTGAGAAGAAGAAGTCAAATGGCAGGAGTAGGGATTTCTGTCTGGATTTGAACTGGGTGGTCAGCATTGGGTATGGATGAAAAAGTTACAATGAAAAAGTTACTCATGAGAGCAGCATCAAAACTGCTGCCTTGCACTCCCTCTGGGAGCACCTTTGTCTTGCAGGCCTCTCCAAAGCAGAATGCCTTTCTCCAGTGTGCCCAGCTGCAGTCTTTGTGGGGTATTTAAAGTTGTCACTCCATGAGGATGTTGTTGTGCCTTCCCAGTCCGGGTAATAGTAACAGGGAGGCAGTGAGGTTTGACCCCATTAGCTGCCAGGTGTTTATGAAATGGTTGGGGCACCAACCCCAGCCAAAAGTCTGCACTCCACATTAATAAATGAACCATTTGAGTCGTTGTGACAGATTGATGGACTCATAAAAAGCAAGATGGAAAAGGGCCTCAAAGCATCATCTAGTTCAGTGTTTTTCTGCCTCTGGTCTGAAAGGTATCAGGAGACTGTCTGTGAAAGCAATGCAGAAAGTCTGTTGCAAACTCCATACCCTCTCACGGGTGCCAAAGCATAGTGAGGGGAAGGAAAACACAACACAGAAATGCTCAGAACTTCATTTTCATCCAGCAGTGAATGGAAATCATGGACATAATACTGTGTAGGAGCTCAGGTGGGTTGTGTGGTGTTTCATTAAAACAAAATAAAAAATCCTGCAGCTATGGTCGTTCAGACTCTCCCTGTGTTTTCTGGAAAGATCAGCTCTAACCGTTCATGAGGAAAAGTATTTGAGTTTCCTGGATGGACCCCATTTTTTATGGCTGGAAATCTACTGAGCATCTGTAATCTACTGAGCAGTCAAGTCCGGGAGAGCTGGAGGCAGGAGAGGCTGAGCAAGGTCCATCCTACTGCAACTCCAGTAATATCAATGCAACAAAATCAGGCAGTATTTTTCTTTTTTTTTTTTAAAGGAATTACTTAATAATTTTTATTTTCCTATATTTGTATCTGATTTTTTAAACTTAGACAGTCTTAAGTTATTTTAAGCACGTTACAGTGCTCTGATTTCTGAATCCTGATTTGGTGGGGAGTGTATACACCCTAACAAAGAAATACACATATTATCTGTCCTTTGGTTTCTTTCTGAGTCATATTTTAAAAATAATACAACATGAAACTGTATTTTATTTCACTTGATTTTACTTACACTATTATATAAATAACAAAATACATTCATTGTAATACGTATAAATTGCCCACCTGTGCACAGTCAGCTGTGAGCTATCTTTGGAGGAATTTTTGGAACTTCAGAGAACCGTTGCCAGTGATGGTGAGGTGGGAGTTCATTCAGCTAAATTAGTTCTAGCATTAATAAACCTCCCCAGAACCTCAGTGTAGCAATAGCCAGCTGGGATGCTGCAGAGCTAATAAGTGCTGGTGGGCCCCAGCTGGCCCTGTGCAGAAAACCACCTGGCAGGCCGTGAATCCTGGCCCCTGGGGAAGCCTGGAGCATGCACATCTTATCCTTCTGCTGTGCAGGCATCCAATCCTCCTTCCTCTTTTGGTAATTCATTCATGCAGCACACTTCCAGAGTGGTAAGATCTGAAAACATTGTTTCTAGAAAGCCCTGTCTGGTAAAATACTCAGAAGATGGAAAATGCAGTATAAAGCATCACTGTTTAGATCTGGGTTTGTGTTCTGTCCTTTTGAGAATGATCAACCAGTGGTAGCCACAGCCAGCAACATGGCCCTGGTTCTAAGGCAATATTCAGCTCCAGGAACAAATTAATGTGGCAGCCTTTTAGCCCCAGCCTTAGTTGTACAGCTCCTTGCACTGTAGAAGGCTTCTTCAGCCACTGGGGTTTCCTGATGGTGTTAAGAACATCCTAATACTATAACAACCCCCAAAGCATAGAAATAAAGGCTTCTAGAGCTCACTGTCTAGTTTTGCATTTCCCAGTTTTTTAAATAAATCCCTAAGCTTTATGCAACTTAAGTAATATGTTAAGAATCAAAATCTGATTTTCACACCTTCATTTTGACATGATATTTGATCAGAGAGAAGGATCATACATTTGTGTTCAATGCATCCTTGATTTTCAACCAGCTGTGTACTGGAGGGCTCCTGTAGGTGTGGAAGAAGCCAGCATTTGAGTTAAGTGGTCAGAGTTTTAGAAAAAGGATTTAGATGATTCCACAAACAGTTCAATTGATGCTGCCAAAACCATTCACCCAACCCGTGGCTTTGTCCTCCCAGTGTGTTATCTGGGGACTAAGTTATTATGACAAGTCTCAGGTCTCTGGGACTTCCCACTCTTGCAGATACCACTTAATTTACAATCCCTTTCAAATCCTGCCTGTCCTGAGACCAGAGTGGATTCCTGAACTGGCCATTTAAGCTGGAGTTGGTAAAGCCTCTGTTAGTATTTTAATACAACATTCTGCTTTGGGACCCCGGATCTGCTGTTGGAGGACAAAAGCCATGACAGAAAACAAGGCATTCCTGAGCGGCAGTGCAATTTGTACATGGCATCCTTATGTCACCCTCCTGGTGCAGCACGGAGCTCTTTAAAGACCCTTCTTTGATCCAAGTTGAACTTTAGCCCTTTGGAATTCAGAGGTTATGTCAAAACCTTTCTTCCTGGCTTTTAACGCCAGCAACTAGAGATTTAAGCCCTAATGGTGACAAAATCCCATTGTTTTCTGTGCACCAGGACTTAGATGGAATTAAATTCAAGGAGAGGTAGAGCAGCTTGCTGCTGGTAATGGTGTTTCTCTCGGGATCTTCAGACTTTCAGGAAGAAACTTAGTGCCCAGTCCTAGTCTGCATAAGTGTGCTATCCAAAACTGCCTTGTTCAAATACATTTTAGTGAAAGAAATTAAGAAGGATCCCTGCTTATCCTGTCTGCTTCCATTTTCCATGTTACTGTTGGCTGATAGAGTTTAGAGATATGTAGCAAACCACCAGTGCCAGAGACCTTCTCATCACTCAGTTTCCCATGGATAGCCTTGAGGAAAGAAAGTGCAAACATTTTGCTTATGGGTATCATGACAAAATTCAACTTGTAATATGACCAGTCCAAGCCCAGATGAGTAGATGCTTTATGTTTCCCGTAAGCCTCAGCCTCTAATAAGGGAAAATAGCAGAAAAGTAAGGCAGATGCTGCCAGAAAATATCTCATCCCCTGGAGGGAAGGAAGAGAATGAAAGAAATAGCTGGTGGTACAAAATATTTTGCCTGGACATATTTTGGAATTTTTCCCTAGCCACAATGGGCAAATCCTTATGAATCTCTCATCTGGTCTCTGTGCTTGCAAGTACTATTAATGCACCTAACAAAATCCAGTCTTTTGTAAAAAAACCCCACAGTAAATCACTTCAGTGTGTCATCCTCTAGGTGACAGCTTGATCTGTCATGAAATGGAGTGAGAGCAGAACCTTGCACAGTAGGATCTGCTGCTTGCCTCTGATACACCGCTCCATCACTGCCAGGGAGCAGATCCCACCTGGGCAGCACAGCTCTCTCTTCAAAGGCCAGCATGGAGGACCTCCTTAGGACAACTTGAAAGCACAGCAGCATGGAACGGAAAAGACCAGGGTCACCGTGGAGCATAGATCACTCCCCAGGAGCAGCCACACAGCCTGCAAGACCTGTGGCACTTCCTGGAAGCCTCTGAGCTGCGAGGTTCCCTGCATTAACTAGCTGGCTGCTGGAATGCTGAGGTGGGCTCTATAAATCAACAATGTTGGTTTTGATGACTGCACAAAACTCACACCAGTTTTGATTGCCTTTAAATGGGTGAGAAGGATATCAACCTAATTTTTGATCATGCTATCCCAAAATTTCCAGGAAACCTTGCTCTTGTCCCATCTGGTCATAGCAAGGCACCTTAGATCCTTGGATTTTGTGTGACCGTGGAGGAAGATTTATGAGAAGGTCAGGTTTGATCTTATTTGTGTCCTGTTAAATGCTTGACCACTGAGTTCTCTGATGTCCGAGAGTGCCTGTGAATGTGGTGCTTTTTGGATACTGAGGGTCCTGGAGTGCTCAGCCTAAGAGCCTGCTGACTATATAGCCACATCTGCACCAAAAACATCTTGTATAAGTCACTGGGTTGTCTGCAAGCCAGAGTTCAAAGCAGGTTTCCACAAGGTCCTTCTGAGGGTCTGGAGTACAGGCTTGAGGAAGGTGTGATGTCATTTGGTGAATATATGAGAAAGTGCAGAAATGATTTTTTTGTGTTTTTTTTGGAGACCAAGCAGTAGGTCAGAGGGAAGAAAGTGGGGCAAAAGTGTGAAATTTCACTAGGGGGAAAACACAGTAGGAGAAGGAGGCACTTAAGATGTGATGGTATCAGATTCTCGCAGGTCTGGCAGAATTTGCCACACACCTGTATGCAGAGATAGGAGAAGGAGATAGCAGAGAGGCCTCAAGACTTACCCCAGTAGAGCTTGTAGTCCTCAGTCACGTCCCCATGGTATTCATGGTCATCTAGCATGGCAGGCAGAGCAGAAGAACATCCTTCCAAGGCAAAGAAAGAGAGCCCTGTACCCCAGTGCTGTACAGCCTTGCTCCACAGGCAGATACAGAGACAACAGCCCTACTTGCCCATGGGGACTTGTTAACCATCTGTTCTCCTTTGTTTCAAAGTGCCTGCCAATGCCTCAGCTGTTTCACACTTTGCTTCCCTCAGACATCTTGGATTAACATCACCTCTCCACTCCAGGGAATTCCTGCACTTGTTTCTCTTTGGCAGTTCACTGCTGCAGAGGTCTTTCTGCATCAGGGCTCTGGGAGGACAGCCCCACACCAGGGACCTCTCCTGTGCCCTGAATGGCAGAACCTGGCTGAGCAGCAACCCCTGGCACAAAGACAGGAACAACTGCAATTTCTCAGGACTTGGCACTTTGAGAAAATGAAATACTTTGAAATGCTCCTTTTGTTTTCCCACTGGGCCAGCATGTTCCCTGAGAAGAGGGTGTGAGAGCAGCATCTGTGAGGGCCAGGGGTGCATGCTTTGCACAGGGGAAAGAACTGGGCAGAGCTCAGCCCAGAGACAGGATCAGGACATCCCTTGGGGGAAGCAGTTTTAGGCTTTCATGGAAAAGTGTTAGGTGGTGCACTGAGGTATCACTGTGCAGAGGACAAGTAGGCAGGAGGAGGCAGAAACCTCTGCCAAGTTCCTCCAACAAGTCTGGTTTATATCCCACAAGTAGGCAGCATTTGCTCTGCTGGTGACAGGATGAGAAGACATGAGACCACAGGACTGTAACTCACCTGTGCAAGGTGCAAAGAGCTGACCTGGGGACAGTGTCCCTGAGCTGTCAGGGTCACCTTTTACCCCCAGGTTAGCCTAGTTTGTCATGATGGTGAACTTCCCCATTAAAGCTCAGAAAAGGAACCAGTGAGTGTGTTTATTTTTCTCTTCCCACACCTTTTCTTTATTCTTCTAAAGTTTCAGGGGAAAAAATATGGCCACAAATTGAAAAAATTTCAGCTAATTATATCACAATTGTTTGCCTTTTCTCTCAAGAAATTTGATTACTTTTGCTGTATTTTGAGGGGAATTTGTTGGAAAAAAAGATCTGCTCATTTCCATGAGGCTTCTGTGCAGAAAGATTTTTTTGTCATAGTGGTATAGAAGTGGTATCCTCCAAAGCTTTTAAATGTGGGATAATGGCACTCAGCACTATTGCAGTGCCCTTTGCTCTTGCAGAAGGGTTTAAACCTTGTTGGCAGATCCAAATAACTAGCTATTCAGCCTCCTCAGTTGTGCTGTCCAAACTATTGTTATCCAAAACCATAAACCATAGTCCAAGCATAACTATCCCAACTATAGTTTTGGACAGATATTCCTGACCTTGTGGCTTGGTGTTGTGCATTCTTCAGTTTCAGGCTATATTAGCAAGTCTGGGAAGGAATCCATTCATATAATTATTCCAGCATATCAATTTGCTGCTCTTAGAGTGAAATCACTCAGCAGTGGGAAGCACATAAAGAGGACACACAGAGTTTAATGTAGGAAACACTTTAATGATGAAGAGATTGCCAGAAGTATCTTGGTTCAGTCCAGATCCCTAAAAGAGCAATTTTATGGGATATTGCAATTCTTTTGCATTAATTCAATGATTTTTTTGCTGTACAATGGAACATGTGGTTTTTTATTCAGTATCACTAATCAATGTGTCACAGATTGTAGCGATTCCTGAAGCCATTTTCTCTCCATTGTCTCTCATTCTCTTACTGCTCCCCATCCCCACTGTCTCCTCTTTCCCTGGGAATGCTGTGACCTCGATTGTGGCCAGGATGGCCTGTGTGTTCCTGGTCATGAAAGGACAGTGAGAACGGCCCTGTGCTGTAGTGCATCCTTGTGGCACTGTGAAATAACCAGCTGGGTGTTGGAAGGGCAGCTGGCACACAGCATTTTCAGGTGTTCACTCAGCTCTAGACAGATTTTGAATGGTATCAGCACTATTTGGAGGAGGTGTGTATGCTGCTGGGCCATGCAGCTGCTGCTCCTCCTCCCTGTCCTGGTATCCAGCAGATCCAGGAGCCCACCAGCCTGCCAGGGTCAGGGCTGCAGGGCAGGAGCTGGGGCTGGCGCTGCAAACGCCTAGGGCGGTGTTCTGTGGGGGAGGACACACTATTTGTGTGGTCCCTGTGCTCAGTACTCAAGGCTTGATCAGATTTGAGTTGTCACAAATTTGGCACCCAGATGACTGAGGTGTCACTTGCAGTACAGAAGAAAAATAAAAGGATGAGGCTTTTGGATAGGTTGCTTACTGCAGAGTTGCCAGTGCTCAAGTCTCGTAACATTGTTTTTCTTAAACACCAGCTGCCAGAATTAGCGTACCACTGAGAACAGCAGTTTGCAATTCTTAACTTAGTTTCCTAAGGAAGCTGGGTTTACAGAATCACACACCTATCCATCTGCCTCTCAATCCCTCCCTAATGACTTTCAAGCTTCTTAGCAGACTGGTCCGAAGGGATGAAGTCTCAAAGTTAAGTTTGTACAATCATTGCAACACCGAACAAGAAAGGGAGGGAGAGGAATCTTGTTAGAGCCCTCCTGAGGGAAGGATTGGGTTGCCAGCCACACTTTTTGTTAGCCCCTGGTGCTCCTGCACAGCCAGCCAAGGCAGTCACCAGAAACCAGCCATCAGCACTTCTGCCTGCAGAACTTACCGGCAAATCTTCATGGACACGAAAACAACCTGTAGAATGAGAAGCCTACAAGGCTCTAGTTTCAGAAGGCCCCAGTGGAATATGCCCTGGATAATGGCATTTTAAAAGCCTGGCTCTTTGGATGCTTTCCTGTAAGCCCTGCAGTGTGCCTGTGTTCTCCCCTACCTGAGGCCCCTGGGAAAAGGGTGAAGTGTGACATCTGGAACTTGGTGACTCAGCATCACTGTACTGATACCTCAGCATCTTGTACTTCTCACAAAACCTTTTCTGAGGTGGGCAGGGCTGTTGCCCATTTTCCTAATAACAAACCATGAGATAAAGTGATTTGCTTCAAATCATGAGAAGTCAGAGGCAGAGAAAATTTAACTCTACCTCTGCCATGCCCTAGGACCCATGCAAAAACATGTAACACATGCTGAGAACTACTGATGAAGTCACCTGGCAAAGCAAGGCCCATTGCATTCATTTAACATGTAACTAAAAACAGCACAGAAACTTAATTTATAAAATATTTTTGATTTGCACTATAAATTCCTGAGAATAAAATCTTTCACTTTGATTCTCCAGGACACTTAACAGTGGGACCTTTTTAAGCTTAATGTAAGACCACCCATATAAACAACTACCGAATGGATACCAAATGATGGTACCTGCTCTCAAGGATTTACTGTAACCTCTGTTAAATTTTGATTTAGTTCATGATTAACAAATTCAGAGCATAACTTCTCCCTTGCTTCTTTTTTTAAAGGTGCAATGAAATCACCTACAGGTTACTAAAATATTTTTGGCAGTCACATTCCTCTGATATTTCTTTAACTGAAAAGAGAAAAAGAAGATCAGCTCCACCATTTTACCTCCTCTAGCTGAACATTATTTATGGGCCCATTAGAGAAAAAATTTTGTGGGCTATTCCTTATTTAGCTGAAAGAAAAAAAAAATCAAACAATTTCACTAACAGCTGATTCTTTGGATCATTTGAGCAACCCTTTTACTTTCAATAATTTTTTTTTCTGTTAAAATATTTAATAAAGTGATTGAGAAGCCCATGCATAAAAGTTCTCTTTGCAGTTAACGACATGGAAGGTGATTGGCTGTTTCCAAAGAGATTTTATTCCTCTGTGCATTAGCAGGGTCTCAGGTTTCACAGTTAAAGGGCACAGTCCACTTATGAAAGCCCATATTGTGAACCGAGGGGGAGAAGGGAATTCACCCAAAGCCCCCATTGCAGAGCTCAGCCGTATCCTTCGGTAGGTCCTTTTTAGTCAGAAAGAATTATTAGGGCTGTGGAGACTGGGCACAGCAAACAGATGCAGTCATGGGCCAGCTGTGTCTGCTCCAGTTCTGGGCCATTACCTTCATCCAAGGTGGGTTGTGGTCCTTGTCCCTCCACATCCCATCTCACTGCTCCTACTCCCTGGCTTCAGCCCAGGAGCCTCACAGATATTCCAGCTGGGCTCTGGTCCTGAGGCAGGAGTAAGTCCAGAGATATTTGGGGCTCAGCTCTGCCTGACACTTGCTATGACAAATTGATGCTTGTGAATAATGTGCAGGTCCTGGGCAAGAGAGGAGATGTGGGCAAGGGAATCACACCATCTCCAAGGGTGGTAGTCAGCCCTTGATAGGATGTAAAAATTTAGAAGACATTTAGGAAGGCTTGTGGAAGATTTAGAATTATATGAGACCTGGCTTTAAACTGAACAACTTGTATCTGAGTAGTTTGGTTCCTCAGCAAATAGTTTTCTGAACAAGAGAAATGTGATCAGGTGAGCTGGATTTATGCAAATCCTCACTGCAGTACTGTTGTTAAGAAAGGCAGTGGTAGAAAGAGCAATAGAAGGATGTCAGTAAATGGGCAAAACCTAGCAGAACCAGATCTGGGCTCCTGCATGACCCTGGTGGTGTCAGGTACCCTCCTCAGGTAACCGCCTTCTCTTCTCCTTCTCCTGCTTGATACCAAGCGTGGTATTTATCAGTGTAACACAAATGAGTCCATGGACTGGTCCCCAGGGGTTAATATAGCACAGACTCACTAAAAACCTAATTACCCTTCTGAGGAATGCAAGATTGCAATAAGTCATTCTTTTATAGCTCAGTTTTGTACTGCAGGATGAAAATCTTCCCTGTAGATATAATTGTTTTTTTTTTCATATAAATACTTTCTAATACACCAATGAGGGTGCCTGGGAGGCTGGTCTGCATGGTAAGAAAAAGCAGCTCTGGCTTACAGTATGAAAGCACATGCTTCACAGATTTCTGCCACTGTCTCTGAGCTTGCTAAAGCCTGCAATCAGCAAAAGTTCTTTAAAGACTGAATATTGCCTTTCAGTGATTCCTTTGAAATGTTAATGGATTGATCACCCTGCAAGTTGGAGTGTCACTTCATCCCCATCTCTTCCCTGGGACAGAGTACTGGAAAGAATATTTCCTGGTGGTTAAAATGCATGGGTACCCATAGCCCAGCTGTGTCTCTTCCAGGTGAGCAGCAGTGCAGAATGATGCCAGCGAGGTGGTGGGGTGGTCTTGGGGGAGAGCAGAGCTCTTTGGGCCCCCACACCTCCTGCTCTGTGACCAGGTGTGCAGGCCATGCCAGAGCAGCTGTCAGAGAAAGGCACTTGGGGAAATGCACTTACCAGTCAGCAGCAGCTGAGTGCTGGTTTTCTTTAAAGTTGTCTCAAAAGTCTGTCATAGCCCCAAATCAAGCATTTAATTTTATTTTAAAAATTTGCTTTGAAAACCTCTTTAAAAAGATGAGTTTGTCAGAAAAAAGTATTGTAGGGAAAACTCCCACTATCTCAAATGGAATGAATGTTTTATTTCTGTGTATTTATTTTCATATAAAAAACTACTTTCTGAACTGGAACAAGGTCTAAGAATACCTTCCATCTCTTAAAAGCTGGCCTCATTCAGTTGTGCTTTTTTTTTCTTTTACTGTTCATTAGAAATACTTTCCTCTGCTCTCTGTCTGTTACATGTTGAAGGTACATGTCCATATGCATGGTCTGAGAGCAAGGGCCAGGCAGTCCTGGCAAACCTGAAAGCGCTTGGAGCCCTGTGACCCACAGGCCAAGGGCACTGAGCACAGAGGGGCTGCCTTGGCATAAATGATCTTTAAGACTAAATCTGCCCACAGAGTAGTATTTTCCAGACTCGTGACCCCAGATCCAGACACAGACCTCACTTATGTTTGCACTTCCACCAGGCTCCCAACCCCTAGTTTGGCAACTGCTGCTGTAGTTCATCGAAAGTTTGTCAAAACCCATATAATTCCACAAACCCCACAGTCTCAAAAATCAGCATTTTTTTTCCTGAAACCTGTTCTGCTGGAAATTTCCCAACCCAGTTCTACAGAGAGCCATTATTTCTGAAACGCTTTTGTAAACATTTATTGCAGGGGTTTTCTTAATGACAACAGCCACAGACTCTGGCTGAGCTTAATTTGGCAATTTGCAAATCTCACTCCTTTTTGTCTCTTGGCCAGTTGGAGTAAGGGAAAAAATTTTTGTGTCTTTCAACACCACCACTGTGGTTTGGCTATGAAATATGCTGCAAAATGTTTCCTGGAGATGTCCCTGTGTCTGACACAGCAGTACTGTGGAACCCAGGGCATTGCTCGTGATAGTGGCAAAATACTCAACATTTGCTTAGCATCCTTCTCTTACAAGTCTTCACCATTAAGGAAGGTTAACTAGTGCATAGGGAATTATAAGTAGATGGGAATAATTTCAGCTTGTGTTGCCTCCACGATTTTCCTTCAGTCTTTAACAGAGAAAGAACACCGAGTCTCACCCCAGGGAAAGAGGATAGACCAGATCCTGGAGGCACTCAGCAGTGGTCAGGCTACATCCAGAGGGACAGCAATTATCACTTCCCCACAGGCTCTTTCTTCCACCCAAAAAACCCTGAAAGCCCTTTGGAGTCTGGCACATGAACCTTATTCATGTTTCGTTTCGTAACACCCTGGCAGCGTGGTGCTGGTGAGAGGTGGCAGACAGGGAATAAGGCTGGGGGAATTCTCCTGGTGGGAATTGCACCAGGACCAAAGGCCATTTCTTGTATGACTTGCTGGGATGGTGTCCCAAAGGGACACCCTGTGTGCCCGGGAAGTGGAGCAGAGGACCCCACAGCCCCCAGTGCACCCCTGCCCTGCCTGGGCAGACAGAAAGGTTCACCATGACAGCTTTGCTCCCAGCACTGTCACAGGAAGGTGGCAAGCAGGGTACAGACAGCCTGGATGTGATTTCATTCACTGCTTTGTGAGCCAGTGTCAATCTGCTGTTTTTCACATCATCCCTGGTCCACAGCTACAGTTAGGAGAGGAGAGCTCAGCCTGCAGCACTGGCTGGGGATATTGCAATCTGCTCTTTCTGTTAGCAGTCTGCCTCCTCCTGCCCCAGAGATCTTTCCCCACAGATGCTTTCCACGCTGGAATGTGGATTTGTTTTTTGGTTTTTGTAGCCACTCTATTTAAACCCACTCTCCCTCAGGTCTGGATTACCTGCTCTGTGTTCCTAAGTTTTTGTGTCGGTACCTAACACAACTCTGGGATCTGTCTATTCTCTAAACTTGAACCCTGCTGAAGATAAATCCTCACCTGCACTTTGCTCATCTGTTTGGCTGTATGTTCTTGGATTCATCCACTAATCTCCTGGAAAGCCATTTGTTCAGTCCCTTTGCACTGCAAGAGAACAAGCAAAGGACTGCTGGTGCATTTGGTTCCTCCCCGCCGCCACATCACACTATGAGCAGACCACTGTGGCATTAAAAAAAAACGAACAACGGGACTTTTATAACTGTGCTGTTTTTTGAACATAATGGTTTGGTGAGTGTAAGACCTAAAGAATAGTGTAAACACCCCACAAGAGATGCCCTGAGCAAGGCAGAAATGTCAGGCTGCCATGACAGGGCAGGTGCATCCCCAGGCAGCTCAGTCACACCAGTGTTGCCTCTCTGGTCCCTACAGGCATCAATCTCCAAAACTTGTTCCCTTTGCTTTGGCCTACCCACACAGTGTCCTGTCCCTCTGTGGGGTCACTCCCTGCACCAAGGGACAGGTCCTCAGCAGGACTAAGTGTGTGCAACTGCCCTGGAGAGGCTCAGGTCTCTTTACACGGGGCTCCTCACACGGTGCCATGCTGGGGCTTCTCTCTACTGTCCAGGAACCTGCCCCCATCCTGTTGTTGATCCTCTGAAGCCTGCAGTGGGGTTAGGGCCTGTAAAAAATAGTCCTATTTTCCAGTCACCCACTGCAGAGAAAAACTCTGGAGCATTAAGACTACCTTTCAGTGTGAAAATCCCAAATAACCTACTTCTGTGCTGGACCAGAAAGGTCAGGTATATGCAGAAAACCCCGAGAGCCTTTCACAGATGGGTCAGCTATGGCTTGTCTTTGCACTGTTTATAGGAGTCAGGCAGATGGAAAAAAAAGTCTCATCTCTGTAGGGGTCCCTGCACGCTGAATCTGTTGCTGATTCACGCCATCCTGAGTGTTGAGGATGCTCTGCAGAGCAAGATGGGTGAGGCTGTCCAGCTCTTGTGCTTAAAACTCACTTCAGACCTCCTTAATAAGTTCAGTTGCATTTAATATAAGCACCCAGGAGAATCTAAGCATCACGTTTGTGTGCTTGAGGCACCAAACAGAGAAAGTAACATGTTTTTCATCAGGTGCCTCTAATTTGTCCATTTTTAATGTTACAGTATCTGTAACACTACTTGAATTACAGCCCAGAACACATTCTCCTCTAAAACTACTTTAGAGGCAGTAGAAACCACACAAAGCAGAACTGCTAACCCCCTTTCCCCCTTAAATCATTTCATATTTTGCAGGTCCTACAAAATGCTTTGCAGTTCAGGAGAACAGTCTCTCTGGGACACCTCACATCCCATTTTAAATAATAGCCCAAGTGTTGCCTGGAGGAATATTAGTAACATTTGCCAATTTTAAAAGGTTTGTAAAAGAATTTCCCATTATAGGATTTTGCAAAGCAGCCATTTCAGCATCATTAAAAAAAAAAAAAAAGAAAACACTTGCTCCAGTAGAGCACTTCCAATTCTCTTTCTAGGAAAGATTTTACTCCAAGCGAGAATCCTGCACTGTTTCTGGTGCCTTTGTTTGCACTGAAGGAGGGCAGTGCCTGTCTGGCTGGCAGCAGGCAGGCTGCAGGGTGGGCAGTGCGGAGGGTTTTTTAGCAGCTGCTGTGAGGTGCTTCAGCCCCCTGGGGTTTATTCACGGCTGTGAGGCAGGCTGTCTGCAGAGAGCTGCAGGGAGGGCTGTGAGTCCAGCCGAGCTGAGACTGGTACCAGTTTTGGTGGCTGGGACCCGCGGCTGGAGGATGTTTTCCCTGCAGTCGCTCCACCTGTGTGACACTGGCTGCAGTGCAGTCGTGGCGTGGAGGAGGAGCCCGAGGACCCTCTCCAAACACTGAACTGCTCCAGTGCAGCCCACATGGAGACAGAGTGATGCAGTCACAGCCAGGCCAGCCTTACCGTGGTCCTTGCCCTTGCTTAGGCTGTTGTCCCCTGGATGCTTTGGCTTTCCTCTTCCCCCCGTGTTGTGCGGCTCCCCGGAGCGGGCAGCGGTGAGGCTGCAGCTCTGCCCTCAGCAGCCTGATCCTGCTCTCATCCCTGCAGGGGCACGGAGCAGGACAGCGAAGCAGACTCCTGCTGGTTTTGTTAATGCACAGTTGGATCCGCAGCTCTGGCAGGTGTGAACATCGGGGCTCAACTAATAATAGGAGTGGACGTAAAGCAGCAGGAGGAGTTCAGACGGCAACACTGATCTCCTGTGCACTTCACTGCAGAGGCTGGCGAAATGTTTCTGATTGGAGTCACTAACACTGATCACCTGCACAAAACAGGCTTCTAAACTACTCCTGGACCAGGGCTCAGCTTCTGCCTCTCCTTGCCTGCTCCTATAATTGCTCCATCCCTGGCTTGGTGCACCAAGTGCACCCCGGCCTAGAGGATGCTACAAGCTCAAGGCTTCCCAGGCTGGAGAGGAATTCAAATCCAGAGGTCTCAGCTCTTGCTCAATTCCCTTCCAAGTATATAAGTGGAGGGGGAAAGGAGGAGACCTCTTCTCTAAGAAAAGAGTAAATACGACTTAATATTTGAAATGTGAACTTCTTGGTGTGAAATGTTCTCCAAGCATGTCTTGCCTCTTCTGGGATTCAAGAGACTCTAATTTTAGGAACCACTTCTGTGAGAAACTGTTGCCAGTGGACCAGGTTTTGGGAATTTGGGCTTTAATGAGAAGGGGAAATCTTGGCACTGAGGGTCTATAAACCAAGGAGCAGAAGAGATCTAACACACTGGGTTTTGGAGAATCAGCCAAAGGCAGCATGCCCATGCCTCAGTGCTTCTGATTCTCAGCTGTAGTATAAATCCACTTCCTTTGGGACTTCAACTGAGGCACCAGCCCAGCCACTGGAGCAGCTGTGGCACAGGCACACTCCTGTGCTGCTGTCCTGGGTCCAAAAACCCCTGTGCAGAGGCAGTGCAGAAAGCCACGGGCAGTAGCATCTTAAACCACTTCACTGATATATTCCAGAGCTCATTTGCCAGAGCCTGAGGCCTTTAACTGAACATAATCTTCCCTGAGCAGAAGGGCATCAGTGTTCTATGAAAACACTGGAGATATTTTGAAGAGTGTAACTACAATGTGCAACACAGAGACCACAGCTGTTTTTCTGTACAGAAAACTCCGTTGAATCTTCCACAGTTCCCCAAAGCCCCAGATGTTTGAACTCCACAAGGAAACTGAGAACTTGGGGTGGCATTTCTTGCATGCTTTCACCCTAAACAGGTGGAAGATACTGTGGTTGTGTGACACTGTTAGACCCAGAAATCCTCAGAAACCTGGGGAAGAGAACGGAGATGAGCATAACAGCAGTGGAGGGGAGGGAGTGGAATGGACATCACTGCAATTGCTTGGAAACCTCATTTTTTGATAAACAAGCAGCTAACTTAAAAGCAAATTGATGGCACAAACACAATAGTCAACACTTGTTGGAGTCCAGGGCATCCCTTTGGATGACCTGGGACCTGAGAAAGGGAGTTTGGACCCTGGACAGGGGGGTGTGGAGCCGGTCCAGGGGGGTTGGAGACCTTGGCACAGAGCCCAGAATAACACCGAGTTTGATTTCAGTCCATGGGAGAAGCTTCCAACACTAAGAGAAGAATTAGAAACCTCAAAAGTCTAAAAGTAGTAATTTAGTACAGTATAGAGTGAGAAATTTTGTAGTTTAGGGATTTTAGAATAGAGGTGAATGGGGGACAAGATGGAGGATTTAGGGTGTTGCCCTAAATCCTTCTCCTTCTTCATGGTCCTCCATCTTGTGGGGTGGTGATCATACAAAGTAGTTTTAGGCTATTGGATTAGGGTAGAGATGACCCTTGTAGTATAGGTATCACACATTGGTAGAAAATAGTAAATAGTGGGCACGTAACTATCTGTATAAAAACTAAGTAACGCCCCATCAGTGGGCAGTCGCGTCGTGTCCCAGCCTGTGTCCGGACCTCGGCTGGGTGCGGAGCAAATTGTAAGATATCAAATAATAAACATCACACGAGAACGAAAAACAAGACCTTGAAGGACTCCGCTTCTTTCTGCGACACGGCTCAGGGCTTTTAGAGGGCTGGGGACTTTTAACATCCTTGAATCTCGGCAAGGAAGAGAACAGAGACAAACCCGAGAAACACTGGAATGAGGTGAAAGGCAAACAGGAAAGGTGACAGCAGTCAAGAAATGTGTGGCACCAACTGTGTGTGTGATCTTGGCAGAAGCTGTGCCTTGGTTTCCTATACCATGAGATGGAGAATAGTATTTCCTTATCTCACAGAACTCTTGTAAGTCGTAATTAATTTATGTTCATAAATCACTGCGAGAGTTCAAGTAGGAGTATCCATTTACTGTGGAGCTGAAAATTATATAATCATTACATAATTTTTTCTCTTTGATAAATCACAGCACAAGATAAATATTTTGCCAAGCGAGAACCTTCATTTTAATTTTGAACAGAAAATACCCTAATATTGAAACAAAATATTAGTTAACCACAAAAGGGCTTTCCATGTCCATCCAGACTTGTGGGCTTACAGCCTAGATTCATGATGACTTTCTATCAAGTCTATGTGTTGGAGTAAAATACCAATGACTATAATCCTAGGGAAGAATCCCAAGACTGCAATATACCCAAAGGAGAAGGAAGTGAGGAGCGGTGCTCTCTGTGTCTAGGAAATGTTTACTTGACAAATATTTAGCGAGCTTGGAGGTATTTTTAAGAAAAAAAAATGGCATGGATTCATGTTGATGAATGTTTTGCTACTGATTAAATCTGAGCCTGTATAAACTGTGTGGTGACAAAGAAACCTGAGACTGCAATGAGGAAACGGTTGGGTAGGATGTGAGAGATTGAAACCACAGATATTACCATCCCCAGGAGAAATACCTCATTCTAAGGACTGGAAATTAGTTTGGGACTATTGGATTCCATTCAAGGAATAAGTCCTATTACGCACAATATCTCCTAATCTTTATCCTAGAAATTGCCTTGAAAAGCCAAATCTTGCATTGCAATAATTAAAGGAAAACATATGTGAAACAAGACTCTTAATTCTTGTCTGGGCTTTCATCAGCCTGTCCAGTATAAAACATCCCTGTGTCTCCAGTCAGTACAGATCAGCTTCCCTCTGCACACCCCCAGGTGGAAAATGGCTTTGAGCATTTTTTAGACACAGGATTTCCAAGGTACTCAATTTTGGTTCTGCAACCTGGTCTCACCCTTCAATATTCATTTATTTATGCATTTAACCTACTTGGTGTGGAGTCCCATTAACTTCTCTGGGAGACTCTGTTCAAGTTGCTCCCAAAGTTGTTGAACCATACTGCTTGGCATGTTATTTTTTAACACAGGCCGAAAGTTTTGAAAAGTGGTAACCTAAAAATGAGTTCCCTGGTTTCTGACTTGGACCCTTATTAAAGCAACATTTGGTGTGTAATACATTTGGACATTATGCTGCTAATATAATGTGTCCACCTAGTCATCAAAGCTAACTTAGCTTTGAAACATTATGAATAAGTGTAATGGTGAAAAAAAACCAACCCAAACCACTTGTTGCACTACATTTATATTTTTCCAGGGTAAAAGTTTGCCATACCCTGGGTAATTTCTGCTTGACATTAATAAACATTATATTGCAACACACTTAAGTCATGTTGTATATCCCTGCTCAGCAATATTGACACCCAGAGGTCAGGACTGTGTGAAATGGCTTAGATCCTGTGAAAATACAAATCGGATTTGTGGTCAGCCAAGGCTGGGGTTTCATACTCACACAGACCTAATTGGCCATTGGAGTCTTTCAAGCATTTCCTTTCTGAAGCCTTCTTTGCTGCTCTGCTGCTGGCCGCAAAACTTTCTTCTTCACAAACAAGTTGGTTATACTAAAGTCACAAAGGACAGGTAAGGCTGTCACACATGTTTACCTGTGTGTGACAGGTGAGGCTGTGCTGGGGACAACCTCAGCAGGACAGCCTCTGGCCAGGCACAGCCCCAGCTGGCAGCAACAAGCACAGGGTCACCTGAAACACCACCACCGACCCAGAGCCGGGGGTCAGCTGTCCAGAAAACTCACGCTGCTCCTTTTGCCTGAGTTGAAAACCCCATAAAAAGAAACTGAAAGTCAGAGCCATTTTCAATGGTGTCCCAATATCTTCCTGATGGGACTTCAAATCACGGGAAAGGGCTGAATGATCCAGGTGAAAACAGAGGCAGAGCTGGGAAAGTTCTGAGTTCAGCTGGCAGCTTTTTGGACAGAAGTCCTTTCTGTCTATATTCAGATATCTCCTCATCATATCTGACATTTTGATCTGCAAATGCAGATTACATTAAAGAGTGGGAACTATGATGAAATTAACACTCAGGCATGCTCACTCTTTTAATAATTATTTTTTTCCTAAATGCTGCAAATCACCAAGTTTGTATGGATAGCCTGGGTAATTGTTGTATCTTACAACAATTGAGAGAGAAGAATTTGATTCCAAAAATGGAACTATTTTGGAAAACATCAGTGAGATATGCACCTAAGTGCTTCAAACTATGATGTGATATTGGAATGTTTTTTTAGTTCACCTCATTCCTCAAAGGGTAAGGCTGTATTTCCAAAGCTACTCAGGGTGAAGGTTGAAATTTAAAAATACATCAGTGCCCAAGAGGGAATGGGAAGGGTTCAGCAGAGGCACACTCGCTCTCTAAGGCGGGGTGTTTGCAGGCAGTCTGTGTTGGGAGGAAAGGGCTGGATCCAGATGCTGTGCCATAACTACTGACCCTGAATCATCCCTCAGCCCCTTGCTAAAAATGTGTGCTCTGTGTATTTATTGCTCTCCAACTGCTCTCCTTTGAGTGTCCTTGGAGCAGTCTGGCCCTGGAGCAAAGCTTTAATTGCTTGTGTTTTTAAGTGCTCTAAATCCACCTGTGTATTTTAGAAATACGTTCAGAGGAAAACCAAAAGTAGTTAAATGGTTTTAACACATTTGAAACCACTGTAGAAATAAGGGATAGACAGAAAGACTGGTAAATGTAGCTATGGGTTAATGTACTCAGGGACAGAGAGGTAACAACCACTTTTTTTTTTTTAAACTTCACAAGAGACAATTTTAAATATAGTATAAAAGTAATATAAAAATTCTTTATTTTGTTGATTTCACTGTGTGTAATTTGAAATGCTCCCTGAAATGAAGTTTAAATTCAAGGTTCTGTTTCCCCCATTTTCAATAGAAAACTATTGTGATCTTGAAAAAAATTTTAGTTTTTTCTGGAAAATTATAAAATGAAGCCAATGAATCTTATAATTTTTTTCCTATTTTTATTTTTTGTTAGAATTTGGCAGGTATTTTTGTTTTATGAAAATTACAACATTGGTGGAGATTTAACCAGAGAGGCACTAACTCTTCTCATAACACAGTTGCTCCACCTTAGCCCCAATGACATCCTTAGTCCTGCTTCCTGGGGTTGTTTGCTCAGGAGGTTCCTCAGACCTCTCTTATAGCAAGAAGCTGATTTTAATAATCAGACTTCTCTTTAGGTATGTGGCTGGGGAAATTGTCTTCAAAGCCTGCAGGGCCTGGGGCAGACCTGGGAATGGAAACTGAGGATAATGTGATTAAGGGTTTGCAGGGATAGAACAATCCCTCAAACAAACTGGGGTTTCATGTTAAAAAAGGAGCTAAATTTCTTTGGCCTAAGTAGGCTGCTTCAAAAGCAATTATGCTGGGAAATGAGCTAGAATAAATCTTGCAGAAATACAGGCCCACAGCCACTATGTGAACAGTATTTCAGGGCAGAGCCTCCCTTTCTTGCTCAGCACACAGATAGACAGCTTGCACGATTACTTAATTCCACTGAACGTCCTGACACGGCTGAGCATCTTTTCCCTTTCCCTGCTCTGTGAATTATCAGGGAGAACAGTCACAGAAAACCTTCAACAGTCCCTGCTCATGTAACTGGAGTCCAGCAGAGACAAAAGATGGCCAGCAAAAGGGCTGAGTCACCACCTCTCGAGGTGTTGGGAAGATGTGTAGATGTGGCACTTAAGGACATGGTTTAGTGGTCAACTTAGCAGTGGTAGGGTACTGAACTTGATGATCTTGAAGGTCTTTTCCAACCTAAACAATTTTATGATGCTACGATGATGAGAGCTACACTTTGCTCAATTTCTATGTGACATTCAGCCAACTTATCTGCCCTCCCAAAACAACCCTTAACCCTGTTGATTTTGGTCAAAAATAGAAACCTGGAAAAGTTTAGTCTGTGCTAACATTTTCAGGAAAGACGCTGACCAAAAAGTGCTCCATCTGTAGCAGGTGCTAGAGTTCCAATTGACAGGAGGAGCAGAAAATGTATCTGTTCAACTATCTGTGGTGGTGCAAGAAAAACCTCCAAGCCTTGGGCAGCCAAAATCTCCTAGGAGCAATCCTGCTCTGTACTGTGGAGGGTGCTGAGCTCCTTACACTCCCACAGGATATTTTGAACTTCCAGTACCTCCCAAGAAGAGGCACGGAAATGGTGCTGCAGCCCTGAAACCCAATGCACTCTGCTTGTGTTCCCCTCTATTTAGTTAGAAAAGTGGTAAACATTGCAGAGCTTAACCTTGTAACCTCAGCCAATTCACATTAAGTTAGTAAAATGAAGCGGAATCTAGAAACAATCAGCATTTGTGGCTTTCTGGGCCTTTTAAGCTCATTTCTCTGCAATGCAAACCTCCCTCTCCAATGATTTGTTCGGCTTTAAGTCCTCTGAATTCCAAGCTTTTATGTTATTACAAGCTTCCTTTTAGTGGCTGTGTCTGTGCCAGCAGGTGCATGAACTGGGAGGCCCATGGCAATGTGCATTTGATTACTTCCAAACAGACCATATTTTCTGATTCTTACAAGTTCTGGAGCTATTAATCGATATTTGGCTGTTAAGGTTACAAGAGCAGAGACACCTCAATTCTGAGCCTGTAGCTGGGACTATCAAAACTGCTACCGTGTAATTGCTGTTTGAAATGTGTGTGCCAGCCGGGAAACCTGCACATCTGGAAAAATACCAGAACAAGGAATAAAGAGACATCATAAATTCTGCTAAGAACCAGCAAGATGCTTCAGCCAGGATTTCTGACTGTGTCAGAAGGAAACCATTCTACTCTAATAAAGTAGCAGGGCTGTGCTCCTACCAGACCCTACTTAGGAGGGCTCCTGGCAGCTCCAGCCCTGGGGGGAGGAAGCTCAAGGCAGCATCCTGGGGCTGTCATTCAGGAAGGAGCACACTTCTCTCCATCACTTCCAAACAAGCATCATGCCTTACTTGCAAGTTGTTTACTGCCTGTGATGCTGCCTGCTGTTCCTGCCTGGTTTTGGTTACACACTCTGATTTTTCTCTGGTAGGAAATGTAAAAGAGGGGCTGCTTATATAACAAGTCAGCAAAGGCCTTTGAGAGAAAAAATCAACTCTGGCAACTTCATGAAAAAAAGATGACTTTGTTGGGTTGCCATTAAACTGTGTGTATGCAGCTCTGCTCAGAGCTATTTCTGGTTTCTATTTAAATGTTCCAAGAGCAGTGGAAGTCCATTTACAGGAAATCAAATAGAAGACAATAGGGAAATACCTCAGCAGAAAAAAAGCACAAACTTTTATTTACAAGGAACTAATTCTTCCAAGCAAGGGAGAGCAGCAGACACAGTGTCAGACTCCCTTTCCCTTCCCAAATAACTGCTAGAAGGGACGGACACCACACTTTGACAAAGTGTTTACATATGGCCTCCCTAATGGCGAAACTGAGTGTTGCTGAGAGCCAGGAGTGAGCAATAAATAATGCCACTGACTTTCACCTTGCTGCAAAAACTTTCAGCTTGGAAGACATGAAACCCTTTTGGATACTCTTCACGCCTTGAAAAAAAGGCCTTTGTATTAGTACAGGAGAATTGGAATGACCTTCAAGAGAAGTGTGATGCACAATGGGACCTAGGCCACCAATCCTTTATTTGCATCCTTGCTCTGTAAAAGGATGAGACTTGAGGAACAGGTTCCTTCATTACAGTGCTCAGTCAGCTTTTGCTTTTGCCTTTTGGAAGAGGAGACTCTCAGGTTGTGATTTATTTTGTGTCTGCTTTGAAGAGACTGTTTTGGAGAAAATACATTTCTATTTTACTGCAGGTTGTTAAAATTGGCAATTGTAAGTGGTGGTCTTGCTGACACTCATGCAGCTTTTGAAGCCTGTCAGTGCTCTTAGCAGGCTGAGAGACTACTAGTTATTTTCTGCAGGCACTTATCCTCAACCAAACCTTTAAATAAAAGCATTCCTACACCCACATGTTCCTCTGAGTCCCTTTTCAACATCCCTCTTGCCTGCAGGCTTTTATAGCCTGTGGTCTGTTTATGGGTTTAACTTTATAGCCAGTCTAATTAGTTGCTGTGATAAGGATAATTAGGTAATTAGGATAATTTGGATAGCACAGTGTGAGGTTTTTCAAACCTCTTTTCTGGAGAGCTTTGTCTGCCACAGTGTAGTCAGTGACACTTGCCTGATCTAATGGAAAACAAAAAGCCCAAATGTCTCTGAGCATGACTGATGGCAGAGAGTTAACATCCAGGCCAGAGGGCTGAGAATGGGTAACTTGGAGCCACACTCTGAGGGCTGTGCTCACACGGTCACAGCTGAAAGACACACAACATGACAGCCCCACGGTATCTTGTAGGTTCCAAAATGAGCACTCAGATCCCTCTGTTCCTCACCTGCTGAGTTTTGATGGAGACAATGGTAAAGCACTATTAAAAAAAATATAAAGAAAGCAGGGATTTTCCCCTCCTTTATTATCCTTGAACCAAATGGAATGATTTCTTGAATTATTTGCTCCAGCCAAATACAAGATATAAGCCACAGAGTAGGAATGACTAGAAACTTCTTTATTTCTCAGAGGATGAGACTGCAAGTTCCTGAGCCTCTCTTCTCTGAAAGGCTATGACTTGATGGAATTTCTCTTGTAACTCCTTTTTCTCATTCCCTTTTCTCTTTAGTTCCTAATTTATCTGTTGTGAGCATGGAAGTAGGAATGTCAGCGGGATCATACTTGCAAAGAGAGGGCCTTAGGTAGGAAAGTTTGGAAGAATTTCCCTGTTCCTAATTACAATTGGTGACCAGTTTGCACTATCCCAAATCATTTCAAGAAATGAAGTGTTGTCCAAAGATCACGGAGGACTGAAAAGCAAGACACAAACTAGAAATAGACAGAGAATTGTCAGTGAACAAAATGAGGGAGAATGGACATTAAACACCCAGTTGAACTTCCTGAGTTCATTGGAAGGAAACATCTGATCAACCATTGGAATCTAGGCTGAGGAGAAAGAAGATACAGTATCTATTAAACATGCTGCAAGTTCATGGAGAAAGAAATATGAAGGCTGGTAACTTATGAAATTCCTAGTTCATGACAAGAAATTATTCAGCATGGAGAAGAGCTTCCCTGAGCTGCTCCCAGGAACTTCCCCCTCAGTGTCCATGCTGGAAACAAGAAAAAGCTGACCAAGGGGAGCTGAAGGGAAGCAATTTTCACAGCCAGAGCACCACATGGACACTCCCAGGGACAGGTACAGATGCAGATGCAGGACACTCCCCTTCCCTGCACTGAGATGTGCAGGCACATCTGGAGACAGAGCAGTGTGGAAGGGATCACAGCTGGCAGCTGAGACTGTGCAGCCCCTCAAGCAGTTGGCCAGAGATCAGTCCCAAGAGCTGAGCTACAGCAAAGATCTGAGGTGAAGCTGGAACACCAGGAAGTGTCATGAGAGCCTGCTATTCGTGTAATCCCAGGGCACAGAGAGAAATAGATTTCCTGAGGAATTGGTTTACCAAGGTTTTAAACTGGAGACAGGCAAAGATCCAATCTATATAGGGAAAACATGCAAGATTCCTGCCAAATACAAGCTGAATTACAAGAAACAATGGGCTGGAGCTCCTCTAACCTGCAATACATTAGACTGGAGTGGTTCAGGCAATACTGGGGGGTAGAAGTCTCCTGACTTGTGCATGAGGTCTGGTCTTACACAAGTATCATTCCTGCATTCCCTCTCATGTCTGCAAAGCAGATGAATCAGGGATTTCCTGGTTAGGGAAGACCAGGAGCTCTTCAATACAAACAGAAATCTTAGAGCAAGGCTAAAAGCCAAATTGGTTTTTAACTTCTTCCAGTAGTTTCTTGGGTTCTTCAGTGTTATTAGTCTTTGTAAATATATGCTACAATTAGCTGGATTGATTGCCCAAACATATATTGACTAGAGCTAGTCAGGACATTTTTGCTGAAGAGACTGAGTAAATATTTTTCCGCAATAATCTACGGTGATGACTGTTCTCATCAATATTTATAACTTTTCTTTTTAACATTAAAAGAATGTTTATTTACTTTTCTCTAGTTTTAGTTATTTGTTGACATTTCTGTGTCATTTAGTCTTCCAGCTAGCATGCCATAACCTGTGGTAGAGGAGTTGTGGCAGTTATATTTTGGGATGAAAAAGAAAGATGTGTGTAGGGAGATGAAGCAAAGGGGAAAGTGGCCACAGGCACACAGTGTGTTCATCAAGTGAGATGATATACGACATAAGAGACAGCACAGGATGTGATAGTTATGTTACAATACCTGCTGTAATAGCCATTATTTAATTTTCTTTTTTTTTTTTTAGTGAATAGGGGCAGCTGCTACTTCACAATGACTGAAACATCCTGTCTTTTCTGGATTATGTCTCCTACCAGTGTTAGTATATCCTAGCATTCAGAACAAAGAAGAACTCACAAATTGGGTGAGCAGCTATTGTTTAAAATATTTTAACATGATTCCCAGTGAAGACTGGAATGGCTATGTCCAAGAAATGATGTAAAAACTAATAAAAGTAACAGAAGAATAAATACACATGTGATCTTTTTTCCCCAAAAAGGACATATTTTTCTGAATGTTTAGAACAAAATATTCAGCGTTTTTTTTCATTCTGGCTCAGAATGAGATTTTCAAATTTTGCAGTAATACTGGTACCCATACATAGAAATGCCATGCTCATCTAGAAATGCAGTGTTTTGTGGCTGCTTTATGACTGTTGTCCTCTTCATGTATCCAAGGGCACTGCAGCTCCCTGACTGAAGTAGATCTGTTGTACCCAAGCCTTGTGTCCCCAGCAACAGCCAGGACCTACTTCTCCTTTAGCAGTTAAAGTTCTTTAACCTTCTTTCTTTCAGACCGGATGTTCCTTTCAAAATATATGTTATCAATACTCATGATGGATCTAAGTACTATTGTTATCTCTATGAATGTCCATTCTGTTTCTGAGTTCTGTCCTTCAGTGACATTGTCTGGCAGCAAATTACAGTATGAAAAATGCAATTAAAATGAGTAATATTTCCTTTTGCTGGATTTGAATTTGTTTCACTGAATTGTCATTTGTTTGGTTGAGGATTTTTATATTATAAGTCAGGCAAAGCCATATTTCCCTGTCTCTGTTCCCTGACACTTTTATTGTTCATACAGTTTATTACGTATATTCTACTTCTTTCCTGCTTGAAAAAAATGACATTTAGCAATCTCTTCTGAGATTTCTCTTCTAGGTTCTTCGTTATGTGCATTGCCATTCTCCATAGCCTGTGTAGAAAGCATGCTTTTTGAGACAAGTAATTGGAAATCCATACTAGAACTGGCTGGAAATTTGCTGTATTTTCATCAGAACAAGGAAAAAGTATTTATGCTGGAACAACTTTTGGTGAAATTCACATATCCATTTATTTCAAATTTGTAACACCTGAAAAAAATCAATAGAGCAACAATTCATCACTTGAAAAAAGTTGAAAAATACTTTTATTTCATGTAGTAAATATATTACATCCATGTTCACAAACAAAATTAAACATTCCAGGATGATCAAACATAGTTTTTGGGAATTTATGTGAAGATATTTCTGGACAATACTTTTGGGATAGAGGTTATACACTCAAATTGCTTGTCCATATCACATTCATCCCAGCAAGTCCAGCAAGCACCATGGTATTGAGATCGTCTACCTTGCAGCAACTAAATGCTATTAACTTACTAGGAAAAAAATGAGACATCTTGGTCAGTCAGACATTTCAGGCAATACAACTGATGTGTGGATAAATCTATCAGGAAATACGTCAAGAAATCCAGGCCCTAAAGCTGTGAAGCATCTTGTGTTCAAAGCTTCTATGGCTTTTGGAAGGAGGGAATTTTGTCCACAGCACAGCAATATTTGACCCAAATGGGTTATTTTAGGAGGTCAGACAATATTTGCCAAGCTGTTCCCCTTGAGTTGTCAGAGCAGTGGGGTTCTCCAGGTGTTATTAATGCTGAAAGCTTTTTGCTTGGACTAGCATGGAGAGATAGGGATGTCTCCTGGGAAGTTAAAAGGCTGCTTTGCACATAATAAAAGATGCTTTAATACCATCCCATGGAGATTCATCTTGTTTCTAATCTATCAAAACTAACTTGTGCCTCAGGGGCCTTTGGAGCATTGCCCAATTTGCCTTGCCCATTTTTCATAAAAAAACCTAGGAAAGTTTGGCAACATCATCATTTCATGAATGAAGCAGATTGATGTAAACAACGTTGTAATTTTAATGGGGTCTATACTTACAAGCATTAGTCCCACTCTGACCCCATACTCTAGACTCCTGCTGACCTGGGGGTTAGGCTCGTCTGAAGATAACATGAGTTTCTACACCAGTCCCCAGATTTATTCAAGCTTGTGTTGACTTTCAGCCTGTCTGCCTAAAATATACATGGGGAAGGACAGATTACTTTCTGCACCAAGTGCTGTCTAAGGGAAGTGTCTGCTGAGTTTTTGGTTCTGGGCCAAGTTTCCTGCTGTCTAGCATTAGGGCTTTGGCAAGGCAGTCTGGGCCCTGTCACAAAGAAAATCTATAAAAAAAGGTTTTTCTCTGTCATCACACATGATTAAGGACAACATTTTAATCAGGCTGCTCCCACTTAATTGCAGTGCTTTGCATAGCTACCCTGGACCTGCTGTTTTAAATAGATCCAGTGCATTTGTCAGACTGGGTCAGGCTGGGAAGATGAAACCTCATCAGAGATATAGAGAAGTCAATTCTATAAGGAAGGAATGTACTCATGTCATGGTGTGTTACAAAACAACCATGGCTAGATGCAGTAGGGATTGATTGCTGTGGTACTGTGAGCAGTCAGCTCTACGCTCTGGTAGCTTACTGTGGTTTAAGAGACCACATGGAGAGCCGAAGCCTTCAAAATCAAATCTTGGGCCTGGCAATTTTGATTGACTGATAATTTTACATTTATTTAAACAATAAAAAGAACAATGAAAAGAATTTTAGGTGCCTCTTACATGGAGAAATATTCCTAAAAGCTCAAGACCTGTTTTCATTTTAAAAAAAGAAATCAAACAAGAACTCAACCAGGAAGCCATGACTGGTAACATTTTGACCATTCACAGCCAATTGCTCCAAAACCTTTTTGTTGAAAGTTAGTTTTATTCTGCAGCATGCCGAGGAACTCACCAGTTTTAGAACCTATCAACTCCAGGTATAGGAAAGAAGAACATTTGCCAGACTTGTGGAGGCTTAAAAACTGTTTGGTATATAGCCAGAAGTATCCCACAGGAGCACTCAAGAAAAGGAAACTCATGAAAGGAGACAACCCTTTCATTGCTGGGCCCTGGCAACCTCTTGCTCTAAGTGCTGCAGAGAAGCCAATGGGCAGACCTCATATCCTGAGTTCACTGTGCCATGATCCACTCAATCCTTCATGCATTTTGCTCCAGGTTTAGCTTGTGAATTACAGCTCAGTATGGGAGAAACAAGGCCAATGTCACCCTGGTTTTCAAAAAGGGCAGGAAGGAGGACACAGGGAACTATGAGCCAGCCAGCCTCAGATCAATCCCTGCAAAGCTGAGTGAGTGCCTTGGAGTGTCTTGCTCTGTAGGAGATCTCTATCCATATGGAAGACAAGAAGGTGATCGGGAGCAGTCAGCATGAATGCACTAAAGGTAAATCATGCTTGACCAACCTGATTTCCTTCTACAATGAAACAACTACCTGTACTCCAGCATGAGTGCCCCTGCTGTAACATTTATTGAGCAGCTTTTGAAGACAGCTGGAGCCAGAGTTGCAATTTTTAACCCAGCACTGCCAAGTGAATCTTACACAAAGATGGGTCGAAGGCACTGCTAGAGGTACAGCACTGACATCCTAAGAGACTGGACCATCATCTTTATGTCCTAATGATAATCAACTATCTGGATGAATGGCTGCCCAAAAGGCTGTATGAATGTCCCAACAGGTCCATGCAGGACCATGAGATCTGCTGCTGCTGCTGACAGATCTGTGTGAACATGTACAGCTGCAAATTCTGGGCTGAACCCAACACACAGGTAAATTAATTTAACAAATCAGCATCAGTAAACAGGAGGCAAGAGTTAAGTCCTTCCACCTACAGTTGTTTTGTCTCTCTTCTTATGAGATGGGATGGGCTGTGCTACTGCACACAAACAGGTCTCCAGAAAAAGGCTGGCCTTAGCTGTGATCTTAAGACCTATGCAGGCCTCAGCAGCTTTTTGAGGGTCAGAAATCTGGTGGGGAGGAGATGCTAAGCTGGCCTCTGTGCTGCCTGTCTTGGCTGATGGTCCCCAGTGCAGTCGCAGGCCACAGACCTGTCCCACATGAGCTTGCCCAGAAGAGGTGTACAATGTCCAGCATGAAGGGACCTGCAGGAGTTTCAGAAATGCCCTGCCTGGGATTCTTCATTCTCCCCTTTGTGGTCAGTTCAGGTTACTAAAAAGTCAGCCCTGCCAGCACTGTTGGTTTCTTGTCAATGATTTTGGCCATCGCCCACTAAAAACCTCTTTCCTAATTCCTACTCCAACCACAGATATTCACAGCAGGGGAATGAATAACTGGATTGACCAGAAATAGGAGATTGGGAAGTCAGTGGTGGAAATCCCCTTTTGGCTACTGCTCCTTCTGTGGATAAATGCTGAAGGAGAATTGTGCAAAGGGGACATCACTGTTGCCAACACTGGCCTGCGCTGGACAGTGTGTACTGGATTGTATTTCAAGGACATCTGTAAACATCATCCTCTTTCCACCATGTCCTGTGCTTGACAGGACTAGAGAGGATTTACAGCTAGGCAACATGGGAAGGATCATCCAAGGAGATAGTCCTCTTCTCATTCCAGGATGGCTTTCCAGCAGGTTAGCAGACTTACAGCCCAAGCCGTCGCAATCCCACATTTTCCTAATCTTTTACAGTACAAAATCACCCCTTGCACGCATTTGTCTTTGCAATGGAACACAATGGAAACACTTGCAAAAGCTGTTATGGTATCCCAACAGCAATGGAAACAACTCCCTGTGGTATTTGGTCAGTGGAAAGAAGGAACAGGTGGGCCAGTAACTTCATCTGCTGTGCCAGCTGCATCCTCAGAAGGACCTGACTTGGCTAAAAGTTTTGGATCTCAGCAGAAGCAACCTGTAGAAAATGCAGATGAACATCCAGAATCCCAGGCACCAAAATCACAATTACAAAGGACATTTGACTGCCTGACCAATCACTGAACATTTCTCACTGCCATGGGATTTTTGAGCTTGGCTCACAACCATCTGTTCTGAAAGTAAACATCTGACTGCAGTGAGGGAAGGCCAGTGACAACAGCAGAGAGCAGCAGGCTTCAGGCGTTAGCAATCTGCTAATTTCAGTTAGTCACCAGAACATGGGATGGAACTCCCAAGGTCTGTATTCTCTTTCGGCCTTTACTGTTATTTGCCCATTTCTCAGTTTCCCTTTGCCTTCCCTGAGATGGTAAGTTTTCCCAGCCACAGAGCTATACCTCATTCAGGGCCTTTAGGTGCTACTGAAATAGAAAAATAGAGCAATACTAAAACTCCTTTGAGACCCTGTTCTTACTCCATTTGCAGGCAGTCACACCTCATCATAACCATGTGGATGAGGTTTGGATAATGTGACACATCTTACATACTTCCTTTTGAGCAGGGTGTTAAAGAGGCCAGTATATTTATTTAATGAGATGCTAATTTACTGTACACAAGCTTTATGGCGCTGGGCAAAGGTGTCTTTTGCATTTCCTAACTTCTTAAATAAGAAAATCTTGCTCAGGGCTGCCTCAGCTTCAGCCCTTGGTAGGTGATGACCATAGACACAAGTGGTAAAATGACCTATGTTCTAGTGAGGGACAGCTGCTCCATCAGATCGCCCCTCCTGTGCACATCCCTGGCATTGTACCCAGAATTAGTTTTTGTCAACCACTGAACTGTAAACAAAAATTACATCCTTGGATAGGAGCACACAGCTGACACCACCAGTTATGCTCCTTGTTTCTATAAAATATGTACACTATAGGGCCATGCTTATCTGTTGCCTCTATGGCACCAGTCTCCTGACACTATTGGAAGGCTTGCCTATGTGTCCTTTGGGCTGTGTTGTTAACAGTTCCTGGGAATCCCAGTTTTGTTTGATGAAGACTTATGAGGAAAGAGTAACAGTTTTGTACCTGCCGGTCCCAAGAAGTCCTCAGTGGTTGTGATGAAGAGCAAACTCACAACATGAATATGCTGCTGAGCCACAGAACACTAAGGAATTGGCCTGGGTCAGCATGTTTCATCTTGCCATCCAACTCTTCAAGCCAGCAGCTGATTTCTTGGCTCTGAAAAGCTCTAAGGTTATTCAATATAAAACTATCTCTTCAGATTTGTTTTTCTAAAGACAAGTCAAAATATGGTTTCAATTTCATCAAAAAAGTCCTGTTTATACAAGTGTTTGCAGTGGAGTTTTATGGTCTTTTCCCAGTTGGATCAGACCATTACCTCGCACTCAGCCGAAGCTCGTGCTGTGTGTGCTGCAGCCAATGGTGATGGGGGTGAATGCACCTTACATCGCTCTTCCTTTTTCTTCTTCATTATCACTGAGGGAAATAATTGAGGAAAAGCCAGGAAGACTCCTTAAGGCACATTTCCAAGTCAGGACCTGGGATGAGGCCAGGTAGTTTCAGTAACATAACGGGGCGCCAGTTTCCCACAAAGCATTTCAAGAACGCACCCTCCATCTTCACAGTCCAGTTTCATCATAAATACTGAGGATTCACACACAAAGAACAAAGCAGGAGAACACATGGCAAAGCAATCAAATATAAAATACTGGCATTCTTGAATTTCATTTTACCTCAGTGCTTTGGACTCTTCCCTTTAGAGAATTCACTTGGTCAGATGCATACAGTTGTTGAGTTACTATCATGGACAGACTCAGCCTGTGATCAACACATTGCTGTCTGCCTCCTTTTTTTTTTTTTCCCATCACTCACTAGGATGGGTTTTTATTTACCTACCAGCTTGTGAGATGGGAATTTGCACTGGAGCTCATCAATTACTCCCTTCACTTATCCAGTTCCCTTATCAGCAAACAAAAACAAATCAGTGGAATAAAGCACAGTGAGAGAGCCACTGAATGTGCAAACACTATTTTTGCTCTCAGACTTGTGTGCAGGGCAATAAAAATAACATTTCTGCAAATGGAAAACCTTTCACCAAAGCAGTCCCCATAACTGCAGTACTACTCTGGTGCCCAGGTAAATAGCTGCAGGCTGAAAATGCTCAGCTCCAAGAAAACCAAAGAACATATTTCAAATTGATGTTGAAAAATGCATTATGAGCTGTTTATTTGATTAGGAAATGGTCTCCAAAAATAGACCAAAGTTCTTTTCATAGTCTAGTCACAAATGGTAATTTGCCCATCTCTTCTTCTCAGTGGAATGTCAACACAAACTGCACAGCAGACTGTAAAACTGCTCCAAAATTCAGTGGGGCAGTTCCTTGGCACACACTCCAAACCAAATGGTGCTTTAAATCCTTTCAGCATGTCCCTCATGAAAATAAGAATATCAGTTTCTTAGTTGGCAGGAAAAAAACCCCCAATATGTTTTCAAATCACATTGAAGTGCTTGTGATTATTTTTAGCTTTTACACTATAAGATGAAAATAATTTCTTTTCTTTTATAATAGTTTATAATAATTTATAAAAAATTTATTAACCAGTTGTATTGGTTAGGGACCAGTAACAATTTTTAAAAGTAAAAATCTGTATTTTATCCTATGTTACTGAAAAATTTAAATTTTTCTCAAGTTTTTCTTCCTTAAAATGTAGTTATTATATAAATTTGTAGTTTTTATCGTCTCAAGCACATATTTTTCAGTGGAAATTGGTTTGCCTGCGATGACATACATTGCACAGCATCCCTGATGTGGAGGAAGCAGAGAGGATATTTTGAGCACTTAAATATTTTTGTATCAAAAATACAGTTTCATTGAAAGTTTCTCTAAATATATATTTATTTTAATAGTATATTTTCTAATAATAATATATTAATTTATTCAAATTAATTTCAGGAGTCAGTTCAGTGCAGCCATCAAAGATGAGTTTAACTATAACTTAAGCATGACTCTACTCACAAATCCAGTCCATTGCTGTGTCAAAATAAAGACAAAGCTCAGCAGCACAGCGTTGGTATCAACATTTCTCTGAGCCGTAGCCCTCACTAAAGCATATTACTCCCTATATAAATGGCAACAGTTAGAATTTTTTAACCTCAGTTAAAATGCAAAAACAAAGCAGGAATCGCTTTTTCAGTCCTTACCCTGTTAGATTTATGATCAAAAGTACAATGTGTCTCTCAACAGGGGGAGGTCACAGGACGGTTTCAGCTAATATTGGAGCCTGTGAAAAAATGCATTGTTTGGTTAACCAGTGTCAGACAATTAGGCAATGCTCAAAAATCAATTAGTTATACACTATAGCCAAAATGGGATATTTTCCTAACTGTGAAGCCCTTTAAGCCCTGATAATAGTTCTAACCAAGAAATTTTTATGTCCTGTATTACTCAAAAATGATGGTTTCTTAGAAACAAAAAGTTTTTCAAATCTGGAAATTATAGAGTTCCTAAAACATCCAGAACAGCCTTAGAACAATTGCTTTTGTCTGCCCTGGTCTGCATTTTCAAAAGCTTTTAGGTCAGTTTGTCTTTCTTCTTTTTTGTCCTCCTTTTTTTTTTATATTTTCTTTTTAATTTAACTAAGATGCAGCTGTGAAAACTGGATTCTTCTTTTGAACTCCTGTATTTACGTTTGCTTCTGGCAGCCCTGAGGAAATGTGATTGTTTTAAAGCTTGCTGCAGAGTTTAAAAGGTTTTAATATGGGAGGCCAAAAGTAACATGTTTCACAGTTCAGTGGATTTAGAGGTCCACACTGCCTCAACCTCTGTCTGTGGTGATCAGGTGAAGCTGGGCTGTAACTGCAGCATAGGTATGCTGGTGATTTCTAGTGATTAAGGCAACTAATAAAAAGATTAAGGAGTGAAATGGTTCTGAGCTTGACCAGACTTTCCCCAGGGTCAGGACCATTTGTGCACAAGGCAACGCGTCTGATCTGTCTCAAAGGAAAACATAAAAGGTTCTGGTAGAGGTTGCCTCTACATATTTAGCTCTCATTGGAAGAAAAATGGAAACCAAGACTGTTTTGCCCAAGATGTACCAAATAGCACACTGGTCAGCATAATGCACAAAGTGGGATTCCTGACACAGGTAATCCTTTCTGCAGAACTGTCATTGCCACAAAGGTCACTCTTGTGGCATTAACATCAGCAGCCACTCGTCCCAGGTAAGTGTGTGTCACCCCAGGAGCAGTGAGTGTCACCCTGGCTGCTGGTTTCCTTTGGGAACTGGAGTCACCCTGTGGGTTTTTGTGCATATCATGCATGGAGGTGGAGCTAAAAGTCAAACCTTAAATCTTTGAGCAAAAACTAGTCTCACTCATAATCTCAATCCTAATTAAAGAAATGCTTAAACTGAGTTTTAGTCTGCTAGTTGATGAGAGTTAGCATCGATTCATTTAAACACAATCACCATATCAAAATGAGAAGAACTAAAGGCCTTGGGTTTGCTTTAGAGAAATGCTTAGGCACATCTCTTTATGTACATGTGTAAGTAGTCCTGCTAAAATCAGTGGGACTGCTCATCCAGCAGGAATGCCCCTTTGGTACTCTGCTGGATCAAGATAACGAGTGATACATGGCTGGTGATAGGTTTTATGTTTCAGCCAGCACAGATGGTGTCACGGGCAAACTCCAATTGTATTTTGATCACCAAAGCTTTGATCCTACTTCAACTGTGTCTGGAAATCAGCATTACTTGGCTTCACGTGTGAGAGGGCAGGGGCTGCTCTGCAGTGAGGTGGTGAGAAACTGCTGCAGAATCTGCAGCTGCTGCCTCCACAAAGAGTCCCTGGGACCAACATTCAAAAAGCGCTAGGCTGGTAATATAAGTGAACAAGGGCAGGAAAATGTTATGAACATGTTTTCTGTAACATTCAATTAATTGAATAATTCTCTGTATCCATATCAGTTTTCTTAATAGTTTTGTTTTATTTCTAGTAGGAAGAGATTACATGCCAAGAGACTACATGCTTTCATCTTTTTTCTTTAACCTGGGGGTACAAGCAAAGTCTGATGGCCAAAACAAAATGAGCCATTGTGTTGCAGCCTAAGCAAGGGATTACTCTAAATACACTGGCTTTTGAAGTTCTACTTACAAGTGGTCCCCAAAGCATGGAAATTCATGGGGAGAGCTCTGTCCTAATTAATCCCAACATTATGTCCTCAGGTTCAACTCCATGTGCTAAAGTGATAAGGACCATGTGATGCACCAGGGTAAGATGACTGTTGCTTAAATGCAGTTTTTTCTCTATGTTGATGTAAATGATGTAAATCAAACATATCCAGTGAGGACTCCCCAGCCATTTCACCAGCATAATGTCAGAAGCTGTGTAAATTGTACACAGTAGAGTTACTCTGGTGAAGTATCTGTGCAATAGTTGTCTTTTTACTTAGGGTTCAAACTGCTTCTTTGCCTAAATTTTGATGCTGGGAGTGGGAAAACTGCCCAGTTATGTCAGGATCCATGTTAAGCCTCCTCAGTACAGCATGTGCCTGGCTCTGCTGGCCTGAGTGTCACTGAAGAGGAATGTGTGTGGGCCATGGACTGCTTTCATCAGCAATATTTGCTGATCACTGCAGTGCTTACAGTGGCATGAGATCACAGTCCTATTGCTTTTGGGGATATGTCAAGGAGGATTTGGGAGGTAACTGTCCAGAACGACATGCTCTGATGTGTGGAAGGTCAGGGAAAGAAGTTGAGTTACTACCAGACCTCTTTAGTAAAAGACAAAGCAGGTTTTCATAAAAAATATAGTAGTTGTCTCAGGAAGGAAGGGATGTATGAGAAGCCATGCTCTCTTTCTGAGGAGGACCATGCTACTGAGATCATTGTGCCAAAGAGTAAAGCATCACCCTGGCACCATGAGAACTTGATCTGGAAGGACTCATGTTGCATATTTCAGAGCTTAAAATACGATTTCTTAATCCAGTGATGGTGAAGGGCTGAGAAAAATCTCTGTTACATTCAACAGAAAATGAAAGGAACAATATCATGCATGAAGTATGATAGAACTGAGTCCACAGTCAGTATTAATGCATGGTAACTTGAGAATATGAAACAGAAATATTAGGTTTGTTTTCAAAATGTTTGTTCTTCAGAGACCTTTATTTGTTTAAAATTTCGTAAATCTAAAAGGAAATAAGGACACTAAACAGATGGGACACCACCTCCACATCACAGCTCCACTGTGTATCCCTCTGTCCCCACGAGGAGAGGTGTAATCAGAGAGCAGTGATGAGGAGCCCACACCTGGGAAAGAGAAGCTCTGGCTCAGACAGCTGCCTGGAGATGTGCATTTTCCTCACAAAGGGTGGCTGTGCAGAGGTCACTGATATCCCAATCCTCCTCCAAAAGTGGGGTTACTAAACCTTTGCCTTCTGGCCAGTATGCAAGAGGCCTGTTTGATCTCTTGTTTGTACATGATTTGTACATCCCCTTCCAGAGGAACTCTCTGTCCTGTGGAAGAAAGCCCTCCCTCCTGAGACACAGCACAGACCCTTGCTGGGTGATCCTCTGCACACATGTTTCTAGATAGCAAGTTTGCCAAAGAGAAGTGCATGTCCCTTCCCTCTATGTGCTACGTTGGGGGTTTTGACAGCTGCTCTGCAAGTTCCTGTCATTGGCAGGGAGGAGGAATTGACAGAGGACAGAAGTCCCCATCTTGGATATATCATTTCTCTTCCCCTTAAAATACACAAAGCAGTCACCTTAAACTAGACATGAGTCAGAGATGGATGCTTAAGGTCTTTCCTCTGGAGTCTGGACCTTTAGTTCAGGCTGGTTTGATAGCAAGGCTTGACCTGGAGTCAGGACACCCAAGGAGTATGCAGCCAACTACACTGTCCAAACTTCACTGTCTCTGGGTCAGTGCCTGGGACATGACTTGTGGGTCTCTTCCAAATCACTCATCATTTTTCATCACCTCCCTACTGGTTCTTGATATTCCCTTTCCTCCCTACAGTGAAGGACCTCTTGAGTCCTCAAGAGGACATTCAGAGACTCTGGAACATTATTCATTGTCAATTTCTTCTTATTTCTCTTAATTTCTCCTTTTCTCCTCATTACCTTTTAATGTTTTAGCCTTATTTACTACTTATTTTCAGTTTTGTGGGATATGTTTTCACCAGCTGATCTGGGAGATAAGAGAGAACTAGACTTCTTTGATTTTCTGCCTTAACTGTCAGTTACTTAATTCTTTCTACTGATCCTAACTTGACACCCTGAGACAACTCCAATAATTTACTTTCCTCCTGCAGTATCTCCCCTCCAGACACCCAGTGATGCTCTTATGACTCCACAGACCATCCTTTCTCCCTCGCATTTTGGCCAAAACAGAACTCACAATTTCTTTGATATAACCCCATATAAATCAGTCTCTCTAGCCACTCCATCATCTTGCTGTGCTTCTCTGAATTCCTTCCAATTTGTTCTCACTACCGTTACTGAGCTGTCCAGAACTGAATGCAATATTAATATTCCACACACTGTATATAGTGCCTGTCAGGCCAAGATTAGTTTTATGAAGACTGATTATTTAAACTTTCCAATACCACCAGTGATCATGGAGTCACTGAGTATTATTACCCCAAATCTGAAAAATTCCATTCATCCACTTATCAAGGTCAATTCATGTTTCTGATGGTTGAGTGAAATGTTAGCTTTTCTTATCCTCACTACAGTGAGGGGTAAGCCAGTAGACTTTGGCATCCAGCCACAAAAAGCTGCATATCATAAAAACTTTGTGGTATTTGCAGGCTGGGGCTGCCAGCCCCAGGTTCAGTGAGGGCTCTGCCTGTTCACTGCATGGGAGGGTTCAGTGCTCCACACTGAGGAGTCAGCCTCAGGCCAGCACACTGGGAAAGGAGGGGCTCAGTGAACACACAAGAAATGCTGATGGGAAAGATGGATTTCAAATCCAACAGACTGGAATCTATGTCCACTCTTTACTCCGCAGTACAGAAAGGGGACATGGGGGAAAAGGGCCCTTCACACAACCTTTCTGAGGTCAGCAGTAATTTTTTTGTCTGCATCAAACAGCTTAAGACATCTCCTCAACCTTTCCAGGCTAATGTTCAGGTTTAAGGACCTGCAGTACTTCCATTTCCAAATTGTTGATTTACTTTGAGTAAAGTACTATTTAAGGAAGGCTGCACTAAAATGTTTCAGAACTGGATGTCAAAACCTGTGTATAAAACTGACTATATTAAGATCAGCATTTTATTGTTGACTGTGCTGCATTAGTAGAGACGAGAAGTTTTTCACAGCTCCTGCAAACATGGAGAAAAAAGAGGTAGGCTTGAGGTTTTGTTGATATGAAACCTTGAAACTTTCTGGAAGAAAATAATGTACATATGTGTGATGTGTGTTGCAAAGATTTCCAGGAGCCATAGTTATCTCCTTTTTCCAAATGCATTTTAAATGCTGGACTTCTGAGGGTTCTGTCCCCTTGGACATGTCCTCAGGAGAGGGCTCCCATGAAGGACCAGCCAGCCCTTTGCGCAGTAACATGATCTTGCCATAGGAAATGCTGGATATATGTCCTATTCCATACACCCTTGTCTTCTGCACGAGATGTAGCAGAAATGGAATGAGAATTGGCAGTGTTCTGTTTTCACAAAAGTAAATTACCAAAAAATAACCAAACAAACCACTTTTGCACAGAGAATTTTAGCAAAAACATGTGTTTCTTCAACTCCGCAGAAAGTGGAGTTTGTATTTTAATGAAAAATCCTTGTCCTACCTGTAGGCTTGCTTGGACAAAATTGTGATTTTGTCCAAAAATACAATCACTATACACACTCTGTATAGTTCCCCAGACATTTCCAGTAAGGGGTCAGCAGTATCTAAAGCTTATTTTTTAACTTGTCATTGGCAGATGAATGAGACTTTTCAGACATGGCTATGCTTGGGAGCTTTTCCTGCTGCTCTCTGCCCATAGACTTAGGCACCATCCCAAACTACCATATAACTACTGCTACACAGTCTGATGAGTTGGTGAATCCTACTGTGGGATCACCCAGATATATTTAAATCTGACCGAGTACATGAGCTTATCAAATGCTGTAGTGTAGAAGGGGGAACAACCAGAAAAAGTGTAGATAGATTATTTTCTGCAAATTAACAGAAAAATTTAGATTTGCCGTGACAGTGCAAGCAAAAAGCAGCTTAACCATTTCCTGGTTTTCCTCAGCATCTTTGTAGGTGATGGGTGAAAATAACGAGAGATCAAGTAGTGTGAAGTCATTTCCTTCATTGCTAATGTCCACTTGCTGATACTCAAGACACCAACTTTTAATACTTAAATGTTTGTACTTGAATGTGGTGCCACTGATCGCTGTGGTAGGAGGCTGTAAATTAGGATGGTGGCTCAAGAGCGTCTGCTCTGAGATTCTAATGGTGCTGGAGGATGTTTGCTACCCTGGGGGAACAGGACTGTTCTGAAGCAACTCCAAGTTCAAAATCAAGTCTCTGTTCTGAAGGAAGTAATAAGTGATAAGTATGAGATATGAGACTGAAATTATAGGCTGCTAACAGCTCTCAAAGGCTTCTAGATTTAGTTCCTGGAGCTGTCCTGGGCCAGAGTTTCATGCCAACAGGTTTCCTGAGGAAAATATATCTCACTGATGAGAGAGCACTGCAGGATTGCCATGGAAAACCAATCCGTATGGAGTGTTTTCCAATAGTTTTTAAAGTTAATGGAAAGGGTCCAGTGGTTTAATTGTGCACAGTACATCACCCCTCTCTGAAAAGTTGCCTGGCTCTGCTAAGCTCATGAAAAGGACTAAATCAAATTCTCCTAAACTTGCAGTTCTTAATGTGGAGCAGGAAATTCCCAGTTAACCTCTGGTCTATTTCCAGCTGCTCTTAATCACAATTCTATCACTAATTTGCTGATCTAATAACTTCTTCGGAACGTCTTTTAGCACGTTGTTATGCATATTGGAAGGTAACACTGGATTTGTGCAGCCTGTGTAGGCTGTTTTAGATGTGAACAGTGGTACCAACTTACTTCAGATTCACAAATTGTAGAAAGAGAAATTGTTGACAGAACTTTTTTCGTCATTAAATTTCAAGAGACAGATTAACACTAATTTGATTTTTCTTCCACAGTTCTCATGAAATGAGGGCTAAGTAACTTTTTCCCAAAGGAAGAAGTTTTGAAAATACCGCAGGGAAAGGGATTAATTTGGGACTTCATTTTTCATCAAACTGTCCCACAGTTACACCAATGGCTGTAGTCTATTCTTGGGTATGATTTTGGCATTTTTAGAGGATTTAAACTGTACACTATCTGTACCACCTAAGGATTTTGGTATTTTCACACAGCTCCTGCCAAAATGCAGCCGTCTGCATATGATATTTTGCAGGCACAACAGCATTTACATGCAATTGACCTTTAAATATAAACTGGGATGTTAAAGAGCAATAGTGGCTAGAAAATGTAACAACATCAGTGTGAAGAGATCTGCCTTCAGGATATTGTTTCTGTACACAGAGCATTGTGCAACCCATGACTGAGAAACTCTCACCTCACTGGTTAGTTTTTGATGTCTCAATGAGGCATGAAGACAGCAAATCCCTTGGTGGTTGGCAGGAGACATTGATTCATTTCATGGGTCTCAAGAGGGCAAAGACCAAACTTAATAACCTGAGAAGTGAACGTTTTGAGAAGTCTGATATGGAGTCAGGCCTCCTATTTGAGCTCCTGACGCTTACTCAGCTGAAAGTTGTTCTCTTTGTGGAAATTTCTGAGAAGGCCAAAAATAACAGCATTCTGCTCTTCTTAGGAATGCCCTACCCCCATCCTTCCATTCAGGAGTTCAGGGTGCTAAGTGAAGGGCTCAACTTCTGCTCCTTCCCTTTCCCTCTTGTCTCCATGCAAGGATGTCAAGGGAGGTGAATCACAAGCACAGCATGGATGTAGTTTGTGTTTCATCATGGGAAAGGCTCACTCCATGAACCATGTGGTGTGTTCTCCCCTTCTGGTTTAGCTCCTGATCCTGACAAAGGTCACTGGCTCTCCCTTCCTCATGGCCAGTGGCACACAGCTTCTGGGACATTAAGGACTACTGCTCCCATCAGGACATCCTCCCTTTTCCAGGGAAAGCAATAAACAGAAAGTAGGATCAGAGTTTTTATGGCAATCTTCAATAAATTAGCTTGACTTTTCTGTAGAAAATACCAATTTTTTGTCAAAAAGAACTGCAAGGGTCTTCCAAGCAGGACTAGGGTGCTTCAGATTTCTAGCCTACCAGGAGGAATCAGAAAGAAAACAGAGGAAAGCAGATACTCTAAAGAAATCTTTATTTAATCAAAGATTTCTCCCCAGATTCCACCCAAGCTTCTCAGCCCTCAGGTTTCTATTGACAAAGTACTTCAGAAAGACCAGAGAAAGCTGGTAGGAAAACCACTAAAACCTGAGAAATCAGATGGAATATGGACCATGTGAATCTGAGCTATAACAGCTTAAAGTAAGACTGTAAAAGCGAGCAGAGATTTTCTGCTTGCAAAGCTCTTAAAGGTAGCCCTAAAAGTCAGGAAATGGTCATTCTTTGATGTCTAAACTTTCTCTCACTTCCCACACTTTTTTATTAATTTTGTATTTATCAAACGGAACCATCTTATTTCAGTTTGATATGCACTGCTGTGGTGCAGGTAGGAATGCAGCAGATGAGTAGAAAGATTTAAGCACACTAAAACAAACCCCAGCATTTTGAATAGAGGCTTTGGAAGGTGTTTAAAGCTATGCTTAAGGTGGTTCAATGAAGTTTAGGGCAGTGCAGTGACTGACATTAAAGGGTACAGAAAAATACAATGTCCTTCCCATGGGAAAAATGTAATTTCATCACTAAGGACAAACAAACATTTGGGACAAGCAGTTGAAATAAAATTTAACTGAGTTTATTTTTTAAAGAAAACCATGGGTTTAGAAATGCTGAAAAGCTGCCTTCAGTTTTTGGTTTGACCTTACTCTTGGCATACCCTTTTCCCACAGGCGCCTCTGGTGCCCCATAGTCTGTGGGGTCTCAGGGCCACCCCGTGCCACCACGGACCCTGGGGCACAGAGCAGACACCAGGCATCCTGTCAGCTTTGCACCAGGTCCTGCCACAAGGTCTTCTGCTCCTCGTCTACTGACTTCTGTGGAAAATTCCACTGGAAGTGATCCATTCAAATGGAAAATTTTTATAATATTGAAACAGACCCATTTTTGATAAGAGAAACTGTGGGGGTGGAGGGATGATCTACTCTAAATACTTCAACTAACTCTGCTTAACAGAATAACTACTCATCTGTTGATCTAAAAACAATGGATTTACTATATTTGTTGTTAAATAGAGTTCCAGGGAAAAATACCCAATAATGAAGCAGGAACAAAACTCAGCTTGCTTTTATTTTTCATCCAAAAATAACAAGTAACTGTAAGTTTTAAAACAATGAGCTATACTGCTGGAAAGCTCTAATTTTTCTTTGTTTTGTTTCAAAATCATATGTTGCCAGGAAGTAAAATGACCTGCATCAGAAGAATTCAACATAGCTTCTTAAATGCTTCAAGGTGATCAAAGTCTTACAGGTTAATCCACAGTAATTCTTTCCTGCTTTTCTGAAAAATCCAGAAATGTTTTTTTGGCAAAGCCCTGTTAATATAGCTCTAATGATTGCAATTTATTGCAATTTGTAATGTACTTAAGAAAGCAGAGCTTATCAATTTTAATGAGACTTCACACTCTGTGGAATGAAATAACTGAAGTCACACCTGGAAACCAGATTCCCAAACCTCTTGGATAATTCCAGAAATTTTATGTTTCTACATATATTTCCTGCAAGGCAGGCTGACAACTGTGCATGCTCTATTAGAAATGCATGATCAGAGCACACACAGCTCAGCAATGGCATGTTAATTTCTCCTGAAACACCAAAATGAGATCTGCTATTCCTGACCACATCAGGCCACAGTATGTGGGTCATTCATACTCGCCCAGTGACTGACTGAGCAAATGATGTGAAATGATCCACTCCTGCAGCTCTGACCTCCTGGTCCAGTGAGGGGCCCAGAAGGAGAAAGAGTTCACTGAGACATCTTTTCAAAGTTTATTTCAGATTTGGTGGAGCATGAGTTTTCTGTTTAGAATGTTTTTATCTAATCTGGTCTCTAACATGTTGCATTATAAACAAACACTCGTCTTCTGTTTCCAGACACAGAAATGTCCTCTATTCCCTCCACCTTTGTACAATGCATTCCAGCCACAAACACTGTTTTTTCACTATCCCTGATGTCCTGTTTAGAATGAAGAATGACTCTCTGTTTGGCCTGGGTATGGTTATTTACAAGTGTTTGTAAAATGTCTAGGACCTAGAAGGAAAAGGGATAAAAAAGGCCAAAGGGACTGAAAGTGAGGAAGGGCCATTAGCAATTGTTTGTTTTATTAAAACTGAAAGTTCATTCTGGTGCTGTTTAAAAAAAATAAACCTATATACTTTATTGCATGTTCTTGGGCCCAGCAGAGGCTATTTTGGCCAGAGGGCTGCAGTGAAAGGTGGGATTTTTTCCACTGATATTGTGTAGGTTCACTCAGCTGAGTGAGTGATGCTTACTGGATTCATCACAGCTCAGCAATGCATGGACTGGCATTAACCTGTCATGATTCATTTGTGTTTCTTTTAGTGAAATCTGTAAATGATGGAGCTTGTGCATGTGCCAGCCCCAGCTGGTCCCGTGCCAGAGGTTTTGATCTGGACAGCAAGGCTTGGGCAGCAGAGCCAGGCTAAAAGTCCATGTCCTTCCCTCACTGCTACCCCATTAACATCCTGAGTAAAAGCCCCCACTTGAAATACTCCATCTTTCAAACTTTTACAGTTTTCTCACAGAAGTGTGCACTTGCTCTTCACTTTAAAAAGTGGTCGGAAAATAAACAACTTCTAGGTCCTCCTTATCAAGAGGTCCACAGCATTTATTTATTTACCCAATTTTGTGCTTGGACCAGTCATGAAATCCTCTTGTTTTCTTTGACTCTAGGGGCCTCCAGCCTTTCTATAACATTTCTGCTGCTTAGGTGTCTCTGCTTGCCGTCTAGCAATGCTCTTTGTTCAGACACTTCCCTGTGTTCTGACTCTTTCTAGGAAACCGTAGGTTTATTTACACATGAGTTTTCCCCATCTTCACTCTTTTGTGCTCTTTGTCTCCTTTGGGTGGAGGAGAAGGCAGGGAAGAGACCAAAAGTGCGAGGAAGGAGGAAAAGTGAAACTCTGTCTGCTCTAAACTTTTGCTGCAGTTAAAGCTCAAGTTCCAGATATGGAGCCAGAAGCACATATGTCTCGGTCAAAAATTAGCACTAACCTGGTTTTCCAACATACCGTTTCTTGTCTCAGTTTCCATCTGGAAAATTCAACTTTCCTAACATTTGATATCTTCAGAAAGCTTCTGGTTTTGATAAGGCTGTGTTTTCGGTCAGGAGAATTTTTCAATTTCACACTTTTGATCAGATCCAGCGTTGCACATACTCCACTCTGCTCCTATGCCTTAGACAACTTACATAAAAACACTCAATACAACCAATAGTCCTTTGTAGTTTTCAGCTAATTGAAAGGCAGATTTTTTTTTTTTTTTTGACAGGAGGCGGATACCAGAACACAGCGACCCTTTCCTTGTTTTTGTTAGGCTTTTTATCCTGGGTGCTGGTATCTTCTAATGAGTCAAGAAAATATTTCTGTTCATGGTACAGTCCTGCACAGCCACTCTCAGTCTTATCATCTTGCTGCCCCATCCCACTGTTGCCTACAAATGTGTGTGTGTGTGGTATTTCTGCTTCATTATTCCTGTTATCCCTTTGAAGCAGAGGATCCATGATAAAGTCAGCAAATGGGATTTATTGAGTAAAAACGAGAACTAACACTACTACAGAAAGCTGTACCAGTTCTTTAAGAAGGAAAAGCTGTGGAATTTACTGACCCATACCTGTTATAAACCTGCTGCAGTCTGACCATGGAGATTGTTGGTAGGCTTCCAGATCCTATATAGGCCAAATGCACTTAATTGGCAAGACAAAACAAAAAAGCCAAGAGTTTTGTGTGTGTGGTCTGATTGAGGAGCACGGTTTTCTGTGTTATTTAATTTGGAGAGAGGAAAGCATATTATGGGTCAGTTTATTTTATTTTATAATTTACTACTCAGTAGAGAAAAGAAATGCCTTCAGGACCCCAATTTGCATGTAGCAGCATCACTTGGAGACTGAAATGTGCAGGACACAGAAGTAAAACTTACCATTCTAGCAATAAGAAGTTCCCATCAGAGAGGAGCACCTGAGCTGGGGCTGCCAATGGCCACCCCAGGAGCTGTGCATGGCCTTGGTTTTAATTTTTCACTATGTGATGTAAAGAAAATCTTAGTTTAGGCTTATTACATTTCATGTTGAATCAACAAACAATGCTTGATAAGCAAGAAGATTGATAGTATTGACACATTGGGACAAATCCACTTCCACTGACTTCCTGCAATCCTGTGGGTCTGTGCAGAACATATGTCTCCCGTGGTGGGCAACAGCTGCCTTTAGTAAAAAAAAATAAATTTAATTGTTCATCACCTGCTTATCAGTTTCCACACAGGCGTACATAGGTCACATGAATGACTCAGTAAAATGAGTTTGACAATCACCTTTCCCTTGTCTGGAGCTGGTGCACAGAGGACATTAGTCCTGGTTTTTGTTGCTACTTACTGGGGTTTCACTGAACCAATATTTTGTATCTGATGCTCTAAATTCTTTTATGGATATTTTGTTTCCAGAATTCATCTTGGAGGTTTTATGGTATTGCTTCCTTATTGCACCACAGCCCCAGTGTGAATAGTGTGAGGACAGAAAGAACCACAAATAGAGGATGAGGGAGGCAAAGCAAATAGCAGTTGGGTTCTTGTAGTTCCTGAAGGATTACAGTGTCCCCAGGAGAGCTGGAGGCAGCTTGGTCACTCTGGGAGGCAGCCACAGCCAGTCCTGCCCCTTGGGTCTGCCCAAGGCAACTTCAGCCAGAGGCATCTAGCCACTGCTAGCAGTAAGGCTGGGATGGGAATTTGCTGAATATAAGCAAGCAGGGTTGTTGCCAAGGCTGAAAAACCTCATCTGCTTGCCTCAGAAACAAGAGGAACCGCAAACCTTTATAGATGTTCTGTACAAACACTTGTAGGCTCTTGAATAGTACATGGCACCCTGGTGTTAGTTCAGACACCAGCCAAGAGAAGAGTTACTCAACATGGGCATGAAATTATTCTTGCTTCTGCAGTAGAAAAATTTAGTCAAACCTAACATGCAGCAAAATTCTTTGCTCACTGTGGGGGCGTTTTGGTGGCTGACCTTCCCAACAGACACAGAGCACTGAGAGGGGGACAGTGGCCCAGTGCTGTGATGGCCAGGCAGGGAGCAGGTGATGGACCTGTCCAAGACAGCTCTGTTCTCAGTGCCTGCAAGTGAACAATACTGTCTGTTCTACTGTTTCACATGGTACTGCAGGCTCAGGCCAGCAAGCACATGTTACTTTCATGCCATACTTTCAGGTTAAAACTACCTTCAGGAAGATGCAGTTGGCATAGGAGGGCTTCCTGTCCATGGGGAGGGCAATTCCTCTGGGAGGCTTCATTTTTTATGGGTTTTGGGGCTCACTGGGCTCATGCACCTACAAAGAGAAAGGGCATGTAAATGATCCTTGCAAAGGGCTGCATTGACTACCTATGGTCTGGTAAAGCCTGGCTTTGTAGGGCCTGTAGGGTCTTGGGCATGGCTGGTGCTGGAGGTACCAGGAGCACTGTTGGAGGGGAGAGGTGCTGCTGAGAGCAGGAAAGTGAAGGAGCAGGGAAGGTGAAGCATTGTGAGCTGGAATCTGGCCACAGGGTTATGCTGAGCATTTCTGCACTTGCAGAAGTTGCCATGGCATTTTAATAACAGCAGGTGATTTAATGGCTCATCTGGAAGACAACAGCACTGATACAGCTGGGTTTGTGCCACACACATCACTGCTTACAGTTCCATAGTGAGGCTATTTTCTTTTAGAAATCAAGGGAACCTACATCGTTATATACGACCATGTTCACATATGTTGTCATGTCTGTCCTTTTTTGCTCCCTGGTTACAGACGTGCTGTGTCTCCAGCTTGCTGTGTTCGTCACTTCTAGCAGTGGACCAGGGCAGATGTAGAGAGAAAGCTGATTAGGTACACTTGCAGGATATGGACAGATCCTTCTCTGCCCTTCTGTTTGTCATTCAGCTCAGATGGAGCCAGAGGCAATGACTTCCATTCAGCAAAAGGATTTGATCTGCTCAGCTTTCTGTGAACAGTGGCAGAGGTGTTCCCACTCTGCACCAAAAAAGGTGCTGTTCCCACTCTTCATTAGGCCTTTGCAATGGCTCACAGGATGTCTTCAAAAAGTTCTGTCCTGAAGCCCACTGCCCAATGCCCCTTGATGAATGTGGTTTTTCTGATATATTTCAAAACTTTTCCAATTCAGGCTGGTACAGACTGTACTGGACAATCCAGTTTCAAAATGCTGCCCTTGCAACTGTAATGCAGTGTTTTCTAGTCCTTTTCTCTAATTCTTCTTGCCTTTTGATAGGGACTATCAAGAGACTCAGGAAACAATAAATAAAAATGTTGTTTAAGTTTACCTTAGGAGAATATGGGATGTTGGCTCAAGGAACTTTGTTGATTATCTTGGCTAGCCCTGGACATTTCCTTTGGCATGTCTATAATTGCTTTAAGAAACATGTTCATGCTGAGCCAACTTCTAATACTGTAGATTCAACTACTTCATTTCAGATATATGGCCAAGTTCTGCCCCCTGCCTTACTGGGATTGCCCCAGCATAACAAAAGCCTGATTTGTTCCATGGATCTCAGGTATGTGATTTCTTCATTGTTACTCACTTATTGCTTTCAAGATATTTGTGTCTTGAATGAAATTTTAAACTTCTGGGAGAGGTAGTTAATAGCAGGAGAGGGAGAAAAGCTAACTACACAATATATCTAACAAATATGTGACATCTAATTTAAAAATCTGTTGTTTTCTTTCAACAAAAGGGGAAGAAAACAATGCAGCCATATTCCCTCTTTCCCCAGGATATTGGCACAAGTCCTGGATCCACTGACATTTATAGGGAGATGTAATTAATTAACTTCAAATACCAGATTAGCTCATGGACTCAATATATCTCCATTCTTATGTGGACGTAAAAAAGCTTTTGATTAATGATCACAACCTTTCTCAGGAATTTGAGGGCTTTTACTTACTAGTGACAGCTTTTTCTGGAGTTCTATATCATCAGTGCACAAAGTGGCTTCAAAGTCAGTGCCTGGTATTCATTACTGGTACTGCAAATGAAGCCTACAGGCTGCAGCCTTGGCCCTGTTAAATCATTTGCAGTTTAATCACTGACTTCAGTGGCACCCGGATCTCATTCTGATGCTTCTCTTGATGAACTTTTTAACAAATAAACCAGAAAACCCTACATGGCCAAAGGCTATTGCCTGCTTGAACAGCCTGTGAAGTTAGGCAGAAGGCAGTGTCTAACATCAATCCAAGCCCAAAGGAAAGGAGCAGGTGAGGATGGACACAGAGGGAGGGCAGATGTGGCTGCAGGAGATTGTCACCATGCATAAACTATCACTGCCACTCTCCAGACTTCAGGCAGTAGGTTATAGAACTTTGCTGTCTTTCAAATAAAGCTTATTTCAGGATGTTCTTACAGTTTCAAATACACCCATGGATCCTACTCTCTCAGACATTGCAGTGGGACAGGTCTGGAGTCCATTTACACTGCTGTGAATCCAGTGCTCCTACAACAAAATAGACTGCAGATGCAGTATATATTTATATATTTAGTTCAGTTCTTCCAACTCACAGGCCCACGATGAGGGACATGTTCTAGCCCTAAGACCAGAAACACAGCTACTCCATCTATTAACAGGCATGGCAAAGCAAAGCCCTGTCCAGCCTAGTCAGTGACAAGGCCTGAGCTAGGACTGCCCACAGAGGCCCTGACTCTGCTCCCTGCACAGGGTCACTGGCCATTTGGTGATAAGCCCTTTTCTAGTAAGTCTGTATTGTGCAACTGGATCACACTGTCTTTCCCAGTGAGAAGTCCTCCTTCATCTGCAGGCCAGGGAACATCCAGCAGGAGATCAGAGCCTCCTCTGAGCCAGCTGCACGGACTTCCCTGTTTTGTGCTCCTCAAGAGTGAGGTGCTAATATTTTGTCTGCTGGCAAAACGTTCCTGAGAATCTCCTGGTCTGGGGCAGGCCTGCTTCACTCCCTTGCCACTGCATGTGGGCAGGTTTTGCTGGCAGCCCACGTAACACCTGATTTGTTCTGGCAATGTGAGCCATTTCACTGATACAAGCGGTGAGGTGTCCCTACCTGAGCACCCCTGGGAAAGCTCAGGCAAGGCTCAGAGCCCCATCATCTTGGTCTTGTAGTCTTACCATCGGGAAGGCAGACATCATGTACAGCAGATGTGGTTCAGTAAAATGACACAGCTTTGGCAGTCAGTAACTCAGACATGGGCAAAAATCTTGTGCTGGTTTCCCTCTTGAGCCAAATTTCATTCACAGCATAAAATTAGCTGCTTGTGTTCATGGCTTGTTTTGGGCACAGTGATGTTTTTCATCACTAATTAAACGGAATGAATTTCCATTGCCACTAGTTGAGTCCAGACAGGCTCTTCCAGGCTGGTGGGAATGAGTTAGGGAGCAGTGCATATGGTATCTTACTTGTTGATGTTGGTAAAGACCCATTTTAAATGAACACTGTAGTCCTGATTCCCTACCCACCTTACATGGTATAAATTGGGAAAGATTCTATAGAAACAATACTGTTTCTGTAGAACAGAGAGAGGAGGTCCCTGCTTGGATTTCCCTTTAAATATTGCATCAGGCTTCCAAAATCAATATACATTTTTCTATATGTTAGTACAGAGAATGGACACTTCCTTAGGAAACCCTTTATTTGGTTAATTGTATCTCTGAAATAATAAATTCTGTATGTGAAAAACCATAGTCTGATCCACTGTCAAGCATGACGAACAGATTCCCCTTCAGGGTCCAAAGGAAATAACTTAATGGGCTGTTACAGATCGACAGGTGAAAGTATGTGGATTTTTCACTTCAGGCTGCAGTACTTGGGAGAACAGTGACTCAATCCCAATAATACTTTGCAAGATGAGGACTATTGCATAATTCCAGACCTGAGTTTTCTTGCACTGATGTTGGTTTTTAGCTTTGTAATTGCTCCATTCACTTCTGCTGGGATTTTCAGTAAGCCAAGTTTCAGGGACGAAGATGGTGTTAGGTATCCCAGCTGCTCCCAGGAAGGAGCCGTGCCATTTTCTTCTGGGTGTAAATCAGCGGAGTGTTGTGGGAGAGGGCCCATCAGCAAAACGTGAAGTCTGTTTATGTCACCATGTTCTGGCCTGCCCTGATGAATTCCCCCACTCCGAAGCCTGACAGCACCAAAGAGTTTTAGAAAACTCCTGGCAAAGGTCAGAGACTTTAGCAAGTCCTCACATCCTTCCAGGTGAGAATGTGGTTCTGTAAACATATTTTGGGGAACATTTGCAGGAACATTTGTTCTGAAATTTGGAGTAACTTGGCACTTAAACCCATTCATAAATTGTTTCCATCTTCCAGTCCCCTTGTATCAGTCACTTAGATCTATTTCATTTTTAAGGATGATTCAATTTTAAAAATAAAATATAGCATATGAGCAGCTTCCAGCATGTGTCAGGAAGAGATAAGTCACCCAAAGCTATGATGGGCCACCAGGGTGCCTTCAAGGGATTCAGACCACTGTCTACACAGTCCTTATTAGGATCTTTCTCTCCCTCTCTCTCTCTCACTTCCTTTTGGCATCTGCTCTGTAAACTGAACAGCACCTGAGCCGGCATCTTGAACCTCACCAGGCTTTGTAGAGTTCAAATTGAGTTCAAGTGTTTTAATTAAAATGTCCCTTCCTCTCTATCATTAGATAGCTGCAAACAGATGACTGGAGCTTCCTGACTGGAAAGGGTTGGTCAATGGCCTTATATCCGAGGGGTGAAACCTCTCTACTGGGAAAAGAATCTTGACTTAAATGGCCTGTGTAAGAACATTTTTTAAGTCAGAACAGTAGCAGCTGGGTTAAGACTTGAAATCTTCTCACCATGATCTTGTGGGAAAGAGTTTTGTCCTCAAAAGTTTGGTATATGGGTTTCCGACTCCCTGTTCAGAGCTGATATGTGTGCCTGGCTCTTTGCCTCCAAGCGCCCAGGATGCTGAGCACACATTAACTGTTGTCTTCTTGGAGTGAGATTTGCTCTGTCCATTGGAATGGCACTGGGAACTGAAGGCAAAGAAGAAGGAAGAGGCTCTTTGTGAATAACTGGCTTTCTGCTACAGCTGCTAAAAGACTTGGAGTCACCCCAAATTGAAAAATATGCCTTCTGTTTATAAATGTGCTGACCCCCAGTCATATTGCACTTTCTCTGCCCAGAAGCGATGATTCATTAAATTTCTGGCACTTTCCTTTCCTTAAAGAAATGAAATACTGGTCTCCATGGTCCCAAGTTTGCTTAAGAATGGGGAATGAAAACATATTTGCCCTTAATATTTTGAAACCTTCTCAGTTCATTTCTTTAAGCCCAACCCACTACAGCCCTGCCACTTGCAGTGCTTGCCCTAGCACAGCATTTTCTGGGAAACTATGGTTGCAACTGAACCTTTGAGACAGTCAGAATCCACTTCATCTTGAGTTTATGCTGTTTGTATTTCCTAATGGCTTCCTTTTTCAGAGGAGGGATGAACACAAACCTGCCCCATAGACGAGCAAATTCTGGCTCAAGCCCTTCTCCAACTTCAAAATAGCAAAGAAAGTGCTGTGTTGTCAGTAGAAAGCACGGAGGAACTGTTCCCCATCTGACTCCAGAGGTGTTTTAAAGGCTCTAATGTCAGGCCTGAAGTTCCTGTTTGTTGCTTAAACTATGCAGCAGGATCCCCACCACAGCTAACCTGCCAGGGCTGGTCAGAGGTCTCTGGAGCTCCAAGCTCATGTGGCTACAAGTTGGCCTGTCAGCTACAGCTGCCATGGTCCCATGGCCACTTCTGCCTGAGGGGAAGGGCAGCTCTGCAGGGTACCCCACAGCAAGCCACTGAGGATGTCCCCTTCCCAAGGGATTGCTCTACCCATTGCAGCACCCAGTTCATTCATCCCCTGGCAGCTCACATGCTCAGACACTTAGTTAGGCTGTGGCCCCATGAGCAGCCCAGCAGGCCGGGGCTGGGGCTAATTCTGAAAGCCCCTGAGCTCCTCTCTGCCCCTCAGCTCCTTCTTCCTTTCTTATGACAACACAAGAGGTGCAACAACAGGAAGCAAAATCACAACATCACTGTTGCTTCACTAACCCAGGGCACAGCAGACTGGCTGTCTTTCCTTTGGGAATAGGGTTGGCTGAAAGGGCTGTGGAAGAATATTTCCCTGGGGAGGCTTGCCTTCCAGTTTCTGATGCAACCCATTACTAAAGAATCAGTTTCTTTTTTGCCTGCAAATATTTTTATTGCAGTAGTAACATTGCTGAAGCCGTGATGAAAGGATGTAGGCCAGTCAAGGTTTGTAGGGAGAGATAACATCTTTTATTAGAGTAGCTAATACTGTAGGAAAAACCAGACACACTTTTGGAAGCAATATTATCCTTTATTATCTCACTGTTCTCCCTCCCCTGTGACCCCCTACCATCCTTCATCTGAAACAATAAATACTTATAAAGTGGAAGGAAACTTGACCCTCTGGGGCAGGTAAGAGACAAAGGCTTGTGTCTGACTCCTGATCCCTGTACCTCTCCCACTGGTACGTGTAAGGAATCGCCCAAAGCTCAAGGGCATTGCATGGCCCCCGCCTGCCCCGCTGTTCTGTGCCAGGAACAACAACAAAGAGAAAACCCCCTCACAGTGGCGTCAGTAATGAACATTTCTGATTAGGATCCCTAGCCTGGCCTCTTTGTGCCCCTCTGTCAGCACCTTGTGGGTCAGTGAGAGCCCAACAGCAGCCAAAAATTAGAGGCTTGCAATATTCTTAGCATGCAGTAAAGAGATTTTAGGTTTGATATTCAGAAATCTTCAGGGGGCATGGTTACTGACAAAGCAAGAAGGATTGGTCTGGGGTCATTGCAGGATCTTCTTTGGTGAAGAGTCTCAAGAGTTTAGAGGAATATTTGTGAAAAATGACATTACACAAAAGTACCTTGTGCTGCCTGAGGGCAGGGAGATAGACCAAGTAAAGGTAATGTGGCGCCTTTCCTGAGACCCCATTTTCATATTGGGGTTGTCCATCTCTGTCCCACATTTTTGCAGGCCAGTCTCAGCTCTGCAGTCCTGGTCTGTTATGTGGCACAGGGACCATGGAGCAGATTACAATGCTCTATGAATCTGGGGCCTCATGCTTTCTGTGTGGATGCCCTGTAGACAAAACCATCATTGAGAAAGACAGCCACATGTACCATGGCCAGAGCATTTTTCTGGCCTTCCTATGGCTGTGACCCAAGTGAGGAATCTCTAGCTCAATGTCATGTAGTCACCAAGCCCTTTCTCTGACAAGTACAGAAGGAGATTTCTCCATAGACCATGGTCCCCTCACTCTGCATGAATTGCCAAGAGATTTTTCAGAAGCAGGTCCCAGAGCAGCACCTTGTCAGAAGCAGCAAAAGGCAGAGGAGGAAGGGGAGAATAATAATGTGGGTTTCAATAACACTTTTCAAATAGAGACAGGGCCTTGAGTAATTTGCTTAGACTAGGAAGAGTACCTACAGGGGATGGATGGTACAGAATCTGCAGTGACAGCTGGATGTCAATGGGAATACATCTGGTTTAAATTAAATTTAGACTAGGATTTGGAGAATGGGGAAGACTTTAGTCTTGTGCTGATGGGAACAGAGGGGATGCCAAACCTACTCAGAGTGGATTCTCATCTGCTTGAATGACCACATGCCATGTTTTCTCCATGTTACTCATACCACAGTAATCACTACACACTCTGCTGCCCAGGGCAGAAATGACCTGGGAAGGCTGCTCAAATTAGGAAATATTGCCTCATTTCAGGAGCCAGGGATGCAGATATAAATGAGGGCAGGCTACGCAGCTCTCGTTTGTAAGTGAAGCTGGCTGTCACTAAAAAGTTTTCCTTTTCTAGAGAATATAGCTGTCTGCAAAATGCTTAGCAGAAAAAATTCCGGTTGGTTCAGAGAAAGGAGAAAGGGGAGGGAGAAGGGAGGCAGTGATGGAGGGGTTGTGAAAACATGTCAATTTAAACAGAAACTTGTTTGCAATGGTGTCAGAGTTTCTTTTAGCTCTTGTTCTGATTCATATCAGCTTTTTTATTACATTAAAATTCTAGACTAATTTCATATTAGTGTTTTAGGTTAAGTTGGTGTTATTTAATCTGTACAATGTTTTAAAAGAAAAAAAACCCCAAAAGCTACTTGCCCTCTCTTGGGATGTTATTGTTATCCTAAATATTTGCAGTTACTGGCTTTAATTCCTTTCAGGTTAGCTAGAATGTCCAGCTTTCCAGGACAATGAGTATAGAACAGCTTGTATTCCTGCCAGTTCCCTCTTACAGACTCTGTAAAAGTCACTCCTATCTGATCCTTCACTTGTGAATTTTGACAGTGGTCTTCACAAAGAAGATAGGTTTCACTAGGGCCTGTCATTTTGTCCTGCAGGCCCCTGGGGTTGAGCAGATGTTGCTTCTGAAAGGATTTTGAAAGGCTTTTGAATAAGAAGCTAATCCATAAGATAAAATAAGAAAATAAAAATTCAAAATGGATCAGAGAAAACACTTTTATAGCCAATGTGTGATCAAGCTACAAAACTAATTTCGTATAATATTGTTAGACATAAATAAAAAAAAGAAACTTGGCACTATCCTAAAAGGAATGAATTTCTCTATAGACAACAAGCATATCCAATGTTGTAAATAATGAAATATTTAAGGGTTTATTAAACCTCTGTTTCAACATTGAAACTAAGCTTTAATAGGACATGTAAGGAGACCTTCTTAGAGCAGATAGTTTCATCATCTCCTGCTTTGGAGCAGGTCTTTCCCAAAAGGACTGGTGCCTACTAGCTATTGTCAAAAAATGAGGAGCCACGTTATATGAACTTTCTTCAGTGCTGCCTTGCTCATACACTCTAAAACTGAATAGACACTGAGATAAAACATTTGGCAGTATTTAAGAAGCAGTGGAAAATCTGTAGATAACAAAAATTCCTGAACCTCATTGAGGGTAAAGCTAAGACCTCTCTTCTCAGGGCTGTGATTCTGCACTAGATAAACCAAGATCTCTAAATACATATATATATATTCTAGAATACAAGATTACTTAAGAAGCTCAAGGATGGTCTGTGAGTTTTCAGAGCCTTGTGACAGTCTACATTTCCAGTATACAGGGAAATCAATTTCCAGTATACAGGGAAATTAAGATTTAAGCCTGAAGAGGGACTTGATTTTTTTGCACAATGTATCCTAAACATCAGAAAAACAAAAGGAAAGACTGATTTCTTTCCATGGGTTTTGACCCAATACAATCTTGTGGTCAAAATGACCTGCAGGATGTTCCAGCCCATTCTCCCGAATGCTGCATGTTCCCTCTGGCAGAGCTGCTATGCTGATAGGCCTTATATTATTTTATGTTATCTCTAATGTCATCTAGCTGGTGTAATTGGAGCTGACTGGGTCTCTGATCTATTGAGCTTACACATTTCTGTCTTCTCACCTCTCTTGGCCGCAGTAGCTGCTAAAAAGAGCCCTGGGGACAACTGACATTTTTGACTGCCAGCCCAAATGTGTCAGCTGGAAGGAAGATTATTTCCCAAATGACATCCCCTCTCCCACGGAGTTTTGGCAGTCACCCCAGTGCCATCTCCAGTCAGGAATAGCTGCTGTCAGACCACGCAGGGGCAGAGCTCTCTGCGACCCCTGATCCTGCCTGCCCTGTCCCTGCCCCTAGAGGGGGGCTGCCACTGTCTGCCAAGGTGGTCAGTGGCCTCAGGCTGCTTCCCACGACTGTCCTGCCACCTGCTGCTGGCTGCAAGGTCAGAGGCTGAGAGAGGCACAGAGCCACCCACGAGGCAGCATGTCCTCCAGGATTCCTGTGTCCCCTCCCTGCTTGTTGGTGGGAGCTGTACCCAGCCCATGCTGGCGCTGGATGGACTCAGGCTCTTGTCCCGGCCAAAACATCAGTGGCCACTTAACACCTTACAGAGGAAATGTGACACTGGGTTAAACTGGGCTGTTGCTGGTGTTGGCAAAAAGCCAGAGTGACTGCACTAAGGATACAGGAGTCCATTCCTGTATGACTGAGAAGCAGGGTTTATATGCCTGGACTTGTGTTCTTATCTCAGAGGAATTTCTGGCTTTGTTTTCTCACCCAGGAATACAAGAGACAAAGGAATTAATGTCACTTTCCAGGTGGCTAACAGAAAGCAAAAATCCCTAGTACATCTCAGCTTGCAGCCAAGCTGCACTTAAACAGTTATGTAACAGCAAAAAAAAGTCTGCTTAGAGTCCACAGCCACAAAGTTTCCTCCAGAGCCCTTTCCATTGTATGTTGGGAGCTCTACACCTCCCCCATCTCCTTGCCTTCACTGAAACTGGAGTTCATCTGCTCCAGCCTGCTGCAGCTTGGGGAATTTCACATCACTCCTGTCTCAGCTAATGAAGAGCCCAAGCTATACATTTTTGGATGAGGATGCCTGTGCTTGTTTCCCAGTCGTAGATTTATGGGAAGAGTGGGGGTAGTGTTCTCAACTTTGCCCCAGTTCCTCAAAAACAAAAAGCTAGTAAGGAGAGTCAGTTGTGGTTGAGGATTGGCCCCATCCTCGCTCTCAGTGGCCACGGCAGCTGAGCCATTCCCAGGGAGCTGTGACATTGCAATAGGTAAATGGGGAATGAGGCTTTCCTCACAAAAGGGGAGCTCACAATGGAGGCATCACCTCTCCTCCACTGCAGTCCTTCTGCTGCCTCTCCTGCCTGCAGTACCTGGGGTTGAGGAGACCAGGAGAGAGGCAACTGCCCTGGCAGACATCCAGAAAAGCCAGGGAGAGGATGGATGGATGGATGGATGGATTAGTTAGTGGGTGGAGGGATGGACATTTGAAGGGACACATGGCTGCCTATACCCATTACCATTTGGAGGGACACATGGCTGCCTATGCCCATTACCATCTCCTCTCCAATGCAGCCAGCGAAGAACCGTTGCCCTCAGAGGAGCCCCAAGTGGAGAAGCCCAAACCTGAGTCCCCTTCATCTGAGGCACTCCCAGTGCGAGCGGTGCTGGGGGAGCTGACGGTCTCCAGTGTCACACCCAACTCTGTGCAGCTGCAGTGGACAGTCCCTGAGGGCTCCTTTGACTCCTTCATGCTGCAGTACCGGGATGCCCAGGGCCAGCCCCAGGCCCTGCCCATTGATGGCGGGTCCCGCTCGATGGCAGTGCCGGGGCTGTCCCCATCCCGTCGGTACCGCTTCCACCTCTATGGATTGTGGGGCAGGAAGAAGATTAACCACGTCTCCACCGAGGCTGTTACAGGTAAGGATGAAGGTCAGAGGGAGGAAGGGTCAGTGGATGTATGGTGAAGAAAATGGATATATGGAGAGATGGAGGGGTCAAGGGGAGGAAGAATGGGTGATTGAAGGAAGAATGGAGTGGTGGAGGAGTGCAGAAGCAGAGGAATGAGTGATTGGATGGGTGAATGGATGGATGGATGGATGGATGGATGGATGGATGGATGGATGGATGGATGGATGGATGGATGGATGGATGGATGGATGGATGGATGACTCAAGATCCCAGCACAAAGGTTGGAGACAGGCCAGGGAGTCAGTGCCCTCCCTTCAGTTCCACCAGAAATGGGATGCCTGGGGCATGGGGCTCCCTGTGAACCCCTATTTCTGATGGTGCACCTTCTGCACTCCGCTGGCCCCTGTTTTCAGATGGGCACAGAACAGAGGGAGAAAGTATTTCAAAGAGTGAATCAGTCCAAGAAACTGCTGCAAAGTAGATGTCTGGGAATCATTAGGAGAACACTCTCAATCTTCCCAGAGCAGCTGAAAGCTTTACTGCCAACAGCACTTGGCTGCCAGTCTCCCATTGCTGTATAAATGATGATAATGGGTCTTTGCTACTTCTTCTCCACACGTTCTCATCCTTTCTGGGGGGTGGGCTCTCCTTGGCAACCACAAAACTCTTGTTAGATGCAAGGAGCTGTTGGCAGTGAAGACTGGAATTGAGCATAAGAGGGAGAGGGGGTAAAGTCCCTCCTCAAGTTAATAAACACCAGTGATGGGCCCCTGCTGCGGCACTTTGTGCACATTCCATGGCTACTCTGGTCACCTTTGATAGACACTACTTGCCTATTAACAGGCACTGAATCTTGGTAGGGACTGAAGAGTCAGAGGCCTCCAGTGCATATAGGAGAAAAACAGTGAACCTCTTTCCCAGTGGCAGCACTGACAATGTCCAGTTACTCGACCCCTGGTGCAAGGGTCTAAGAGACAGGTGCCATCTACCATGGTCCAGCACTTACCTTTCAAGGACCACATTCCTACAGTCCTCTGGTTACTCAAGGCCTCTCCCAACTTTTGCAAAGGGTCCCTGCCCCTGGACTCAAATCCACCACTTTCCTCATTTTATATTCCTTTTGATGATAAATACTTAGCTGAGGCTCAAGTGTTTACTCTGCAGCAGCTCCAAAGAATCCTTTCTATGTGACACCTTGCTGATGAAGGGCTGTCTGTTCAGTGCTGCGTTCTCTGCAGCACACTGAGCAGTAGAAACACCAACCTACCAAGTCAAGCCTTTGCTGCCAGTGAAATATCCCTTACTACAAAACAATAAAGCAGAGCTCCTTGTCCTTCAGTGCCTCTTTCTCTGAGAGCACGTAGAATAAAAAAGATACACCAAGACATTCACTTCCTAGGGGTGAATCTCTCCCTGCAGCAATAGTGTTCCCATACTTGTCTGATGTATGACAATGCATCAATGACAACAGACAGCTTTTCCACCTATAGGATTTCATGCTGCAGTGCTTCTGTTTCAGACCTGAAGCTTGACAAATAATAGTGAGAAATGAAAGCAACATATAATCAAATGCACAGAGATTTGTGGATATGTTTATGTTGTGCCCCAGCCCATGTGCCTGGCAGACCTGGCCCAGTCCAGAGAAATCCATATGGTGCCTCTGAAGTTGTGTTTTCTGTGTCTAGAGACTGTGTAGACACACAAGTACCTTCCTTTGATGTGGATAGGGTAATTTTCTGACTTCCAGATACAAATTCCAGAAATGCATGTTCCAAGTTTGCCATTTTCTTGGAATAAAAAATCCCAGGCTCCTCCAGAAAGTTTCAATGCTTATACATGTCTGTTGAGCACATGTGATAGCTCTAGCATCAGCCCAACTGAATATATAGACAATTAGTATCAGAGCTGCTGAACAGAAACCTGGTAGATCCAGTCATCTCACTGGCAAATAACAAGATAAGGACAAACCAGCAAGCCCTAAAATATCTCTCACAGTAGCCCTCTCCCTGGTTTGCTGCTGGGGCTTTCTGCATGCAATTTCCTCCATCAGCCACCCAGGCTTGAACACGGGTCCCTGGCTCCCTGTGGGACACAGGAATGTTGGATTTCAGTAGACTCTGACATGAATAAAAGGCAAATGATCCCTCCTTTGACTTACTCAGAAATGAGAAGCAGGCACATGCAGGCTTACACCAGCCAGGAAACATTTCTCTGTAAATCTCTCCAAGCCTTTTTGCTGGGATTACTGACAGCACAGAACTGTTTTGCAACACAAGTGCTCATGTACTTGTGTTGGCCTCTTCCAAGCACCAAAAACATGCAGGCGGCTCAGTGAGCTGCAGAGAAAAACAGATTTGATACAATTACTGGTCTTCTTTAAGATCAAAACAGTGCAGTGCAGCAAACAGATCAACTTTATGCCAAAGCATTTCCTAAAGAAAACTTTTTTATAGCAATACTCCATTCTCAGAGGCCTTTCATGTTATTTGTATTTCAAAGTCGTGGACTGACTTAACCAAAATGACGTGCATTCTAAAACTGTACTGCTTCTCTTTTCCTCTTTCATTCTAAAATTTCAGGTTTCCTAAATCTCATTAATGAAAGCTCTCAGGGGTTGACTAGAGAAGATGGGAGAAGCCAGCCAAGTGCAGCATCCCAGGACCAGCTCCCCATGCAGGAAAAGACTTAAAAACTGAGGTCAATGGGCTGACTTGGGTCTGACAGTTACAGAGCTGTATGACCAAGGGTTACACCTCGTGCTCCTGTCTCCTCACGCCCCGACTCAACCCCCATGCCAAGTACATCCTTACTCAGTGCTGACTAGATTCTGAGCTGATCATCTTTTCTCTAAAGGCCAAAAAGGTGTAGTTTTTACTGAAGCCATGGGAGGAACTCATTAGCTCAGCTCACATGGGAAATTTTTCTTTAATGATAAACAGGTAAATTAATTGCCCAAACGCAAGATTACTGCTCATCTGAAAATCTATCATTCAGCCTCATAGGAGCAGCTGCTAAAATGCTTCAGGCTGCTCCTCTCCTCTTCATGGACTAAGACATGTGGGTGGATCACATCCTTCAGGGTCCAAGGTAACACAGGACCCCATCCTCATCAGGGAAGCTGAACAACCAAACATGAGGAGTGGTTTCTGAAGACTGAAGGGGGAATAAAGTGCAGGGGTGTCAAAGGAAAGGCAGGTGGGTCACAAGCAATGGTGATGCTACACCCGTTGTTTTGCCTTCCCATGAAAATCCCCAACTATTGCTGGAACATGGAATGGCACAGTATGAGCCAGGAGTAGGAAATAATCTGTTTTTAGATGTCTGTGTTTTTCTATTGTTTATCAAGCCTCATTTCCCTTCTCTGTCTGCCTGGACCTAAATAAAGCACATTAAACTACAGACAATGTATGTTGCACATGTTGAGTCTGTATTAGGTCATCCCACGTGGCTCTACCACAGAAGAAATGAGGCTGCCTGTCCTGGGGGGTCAGCCCCAGGGCTTGCTCCTCCCCTCCACTGCCTCCCCTTGCACCAGCAGTGATGTGCATCACCACACAGTCCTGTGGGTGCCAGAAAGGCAGATAAATGTACACAAAGAACAGGAAAGGACAAAGAAAGCCAGGGGAATATGTTGGCCTGCAGAGCTGCCTGACAATCCTTCTGGGGGCTTTAAGTCTTTTGTTTCAAATAGGGGCTTTCTTTGAATGACAATGTCTAGGCCAGTTATCTAATACACAGGTGTAAAAACTTCATCAAGAACATATAAGGTATAAAAAACCAGTCCTGGCTCCCTCAGGACTGTGAGTAAGCCTATGACCATGTAAGTCTAAGGCTTATCTGCTAAGAAACACCAGGGAAAGTCCCGTTTTGTTCAGTGAGGCCAATACTGGAGAGATGATTTCCTCATACGTCCAAAACACTTTCAGATTTAAGGTGGAACTCACTGACTGCACTCACCAAACCTGTGAGAAAAGCAGCACCAGAAGTGGAGCCCTGAGCTGAAAGTTGACAACCAGTGGAACAGCAAAGGAAAAGGGAGAAGTTCTGCCAGTGGGCATTGGTATGGTTCCTCATATTGCAGGGTAACGCTGCTTTACAGCAGTTGTGGGAGCAACATGGATGTGGGAGGGTGCAGTGGGATGCTGGCTTTCCATTTGAGGTTTTGAAGGTTTGCATGCTTTAATTTTTCTGGTGGTGGTGAGCACTCAGGTTTGGCCTCATTTTTAATGAAATGGTGTCCAAAATATTTGAAAAACTGAAAAAGAAGTTAAAGCCAGTTTTAAAAGATACTTCCAATAATTTTTTAAAAGAAAAATTTTGATGTTTTCAACATGAAAAATCCTTTTGGACTGCTTTCTGTTTTGAAAATGAAAACAATTACTGACATTGTTATGAGTCACCATTTAGAACTGACCAATTCTGTGAAAATTTTCTTGAACTATTTTGGTGCTTCTGAGCATATGTATTTTGCCTCATGAAGAAATGAGCCAAAAAAATTCCCACTATGGGGCTAATCTGTGCATATTTCATAAACAGATCATTCTTTTGCTGAAAGTACTGAGAAAACTGAGCAGTCTCCACTAAGACTTAAATGGACATTGCAGAAAAAATAATGTGTTTCAAGATTGACACTCCTCACATTAGAACAGCTACTCCAGCGCTCAAGTGTTCAACAGCAGCAACTCACTGCACCATAACAGTTTCAAAAAACAATTGTGCTCATTTCCACACATTGCCCATAGCTTTTTTCCTAGCCAGAACATCATTTGTTGCACTCAAGACACGAACATTTTGATTCATGGCTTCATATTTATATTGCATTTAACCCTGTTTTTCCCAACTGACTGCCACACTCAGGTGCTGCAATAGATGCACTATTAAAAATTCACTATCAGGGAAGGCTGTCAGCAAGTCTCAATTCTTTGTGTCCTCAGAAAGCAGCATCCTGCTCCCTGCACTGGGCTCTTACAAACTTTTATCGCTGTTTCAGCACTCTTATGTGGTACCTGCATGTACCTCCACCTCCTATATTTCTGATCTGATCCCAAACTTTTTATTGCAATCAACTGATCTGCCAAGCACATTCTAAAGTGCTGAGAATATTTACAATGTTTCTAGGCCAAAAAGGCCTGCATTCTCTCTCATTTGAGTTATCAATGTTCTGTTGTTAAGAGTTTTCATTTGGGGGTCTTTCGACCCCCTTTTTGGTTTTATTTATCCTTAGTGCAATTTTTGGTTTCCAGTGAGATTTTAAAGTTTTCTTGGCAGTAATAGCTAGAAATTTTTCACAGTTACCCGCCTACACTAAAACTCTTGTGACCCAGACACTGATTGGACAGATAATGGCTTTTATTTTGTGTTTCAGTGCTCCATTTGTGTAGTGAGGAGAAAAGCAATTCTCTGGCTGATGGAGAATAAGCTGAAAAGCATATTAAGCGTATATAGCCCTAGGTCTGCTTTCTTGTACACACACTCTGTCCTCCCAGTTTACACGTGGTCTCATTAACAATCTTTGCTCAAAATCATACTGTGTGATATTTCCTAGAGCTGGATCCTGGCCAGATTCATGCTGAACTCACAATGTGTTTAGCCCTAGCTTTTTCCTCTTGCCTTGTTCCTCTGCTGCAGGTTTCACAGATCAGGCTTTTACTCAAGTGTTTCACTCTGCAGTGCTCATGCCTGGGTCACTAAAGCATCATTAGCACAGACGTCTTGCTGCCTAATGACAGATCTAATCCTGGAGCACTTGGCATGAGAAGGATTGTCTGGGGAGGGGGACCACACTGGGACTAGGAAAAACTGTCTTCAATTCCTTATGGAGCAGTCACAAACTTCCTTCCTCCAGCTAAATCACTTCAACTGGCGCATGCTTCGGTTCCCCGTCTGTGCAGGGTGGATAATGTTTCCTCCTGCCTCCAAAGAATAGAATCATCAAAAGCTTTGCAAGTCTGGGGTATTTCGATATCACAAGAATGAGGACAAGACCAGGGGCCCACAGACCCAGACTGTTTTCAATGAAATGCCTGAGTAACCTGTAAAATACAGAGTTGACAAACACCACAAAAGGAAGATGCAACTGATGACTTGGTGCATATGAGCACTGTGCACAAGGACAGTGTTTCCTAAGTGTGAGAAATTATTAAATATTGCGAAGGGGAGGAATATCTTCATCAGAAAGCAAGGTCTTTGTTGAATTCCATATCTTCACTTTCCTGGGGAGATATTTCACTTAAACAACTGGGTCTGGAAGCATGTGAAAGCAAGAAAAAACCCACATTAATTCTTGGGACTTAATTTTCACATTAACATCTCCCCCTTCTAGAGACACCTAGCCCTTCTGGTTTGTATACATCATAAGTACACATCTTGGTGCTGTGACCATTTCTCTGGAGAGCCTGTTTCAGTGCCCATCCAGCCCCTGGATGAAAAATCTTTTCCTAATATCCAACCTAAACTTCCCCCTGACATTGTGTCATGCCATTCCCTCACGTCCTGTCACTGGTCCCCAGAGAGAAGAGATCAGTGACTGCCCCCTGTGCAGGTCCAGGATTTTGATGATTCCGGTGGGTTGTTTCCATCTCAGGATGCTCTGTTCCGCAGTAGAATATAATTATCATTCCATGACCATTGATTACCATATGCTGCTGAGTTTCCAGTGCTGTGTGGAATATGGAGTTTCCTAAGAGTGAAACCTGCTGCAGGTCCCATTGGGACCAGGAGGATTCAGCTGTTTACCTTACACTGCAGTGGATAATTTACTGGGAAGAGATGGTGACATGCTCAGTAAATGGAAGACTGGGGCTCTAGGAACCCCTTTCCTAACCAACCCCACAACCCATCAGTAATCTCTGAATCATTGTTAGGGCTAGTTTTCCATAGTTTCCCATCAATAAATATCTCACTACTTCAGACTCTTTCCATAAAGTATAGCAAATGCTTCACAGCTTCAACCTCTTAGAAATAAAGCATAATCCTTTGCAGTGACCTGTGGTTTTCTCATAGTGAAATTTCTCTTTTTATTGTGCCTGCCATGCCTTTGCCTTAACTGCTTGTCAATTAACAATGGTGCCCACAAAGAAGGAGTTTTATACATGGAGTTAAAGCAGAGCCACCAGGAGTGGGGTGTTGAATGTCTCCTTGGGTTTCTGTAAAAGTAACGAGGTACAAGTGGAAGGAAATGCTCTCATGGCAGGGAGGTGGGGTGGGCAGCCAAGAGAAAAGTCTTCATTTAACACCATTTAAATGTAAATTGTAGTGAAACATGTTAGTGACAGAAGGGAGGTTATGACTGATCAGATAGGAGGCTTTGAATCTTTGCCAAACAAAACCTCTAGGAATTTTGCTTCTTTCTTTTTTGCATCCTTCTCCTCTCACCACTTTTGCTCAGTGACATATAGAGAGATGGCTGCTATCAGGCAGTCAAGCAACAAAACTGTCCAGAGCAGGAGCAGGAATATGGCATTTGAAAGGAAACTTCAGCATATCAAAGATATTCAAGGACAGAGAGAACATCAAGGGTTTCCTTCCAGAGATAATGAGAAGACTAATGCAAAGTGAAACTGAAGACGAGGAAAGAAAGTGAGAATGAGATCTGAGAATATTTTGGCAGGGGAGGAAAAGAGTTTTGTTGAATGAAAAAGGGATAAAATAACAAAACTCTCACAGCAGAAGGACCAAACCCAGGAGATAATACCATTTTCTTCTATTTATTTCTGATGCAGGCTTGTTGGAGCTTGGATGAGATTTTGAGTTAAATTCTGACAGAAAGATATCCAGAGGGTTCATGCAGTGGAGAAGTTCTGTTCACAAAATGAGCTGATGTGCTGATGACAGCAGGGAGAGTAAAATCATTCGGATTTAGAATTAAGAACTCTGAGAAAATGGGGTTACAAATGTCAAGTTCTGAAGAAAATATGGATTGTTTTTTCTTTGTTGTGACAGCATAAATCCTATTGATGTTAGTAATTCTCTTTGGGGAAATCCAGAACTTTCTCTGTTTAAATTAGAGGGTTTTTCAAAATCAAAATCTTGAAGAGCTCTGCATGTAATGAGTGAGATCACCTTGCTAATTTGCACAAGTCACCCTGTCACTGTCCTGGTGCAGAGAACAAGGACTAAGCTAAAACGGCCTGTGTTTAACTGATGTTTCTCATGTCATTCAAATACGAGACATGTATCTGAAGAAAAAATGTTAGCTTAAGAGGCACATATAGATTCCAGGCTAAAGAGTAGGTTTGGATCTGTAGGAATGTAAACATAACTTACTAAAGTTTTTGTTCCTTTATTTTCTTGCATCAAAACATAACAGGCATAATGGAAAACAGAGATCTAGGACTTCCTCATCATCTACATACGAAAGTGAATTTAAGGAAATCCTGAATGGCAACTCTAATTCAGTGTCTTGGTGAATTGTGTGAAGGGTTGTCCAGACTATTTTGACAGCAGAGAACTGAAATCTCTCTTACAAAATGGACTCATCCTGTAGACACAACAGATTTGAAAGTGAGGTCTTCCAAGGTCCGTCCATCTGTCTGTCCTTGTGTCAGGACACTGATCTCTGAGTGCTGATGTTATCCACAGATTGATTTGAAAGTCCTTTGCTTTTTCATCCAGCAAATAATAAATTCCAGCAACAAAATCCAAGATTCACAGGGTGAATGAGGAGTCATTAAAATCCATGGAATTTTTCCATATTTGTGCATGTACATAGGATCAGGCCTTTCATCCTGAGCACTCTTGGCTAAGCCCTTAAAGTTACTGGCACATTTATCGGCCACTATTTCAATTCAGTTGCCCAGCTGCTGATTCATTGCCAGGTTCCTAAATCCCACAGTTACATACTTTTCTGATGGCTTCCATTTACAAAGCTACCAAAGCCCTGTTATTGGACTGTGCCTTGTGCTCAATTCATGGCTCTAAATCATTAAAAAAAGTTAATTCTGATCACACATAAGCTTTTGGGGTATTCAGTTAAACGGGACTGTCCCTGAAGGAAACTGATCCACAATTATGTATGTTATTTCTGAGTTGGGAAAATTTTCAAACTTCTATTGATCAGTTGTAATAAAATGCAGTATAAGGTAATGTTCTGCAGTCAAAACATGGAACCTGGCACAGAACAATGTAAACCCTACCTACCCCATGAAATAATGCTAAAAACACCTTATCAAATTTTGACCCAGAAACACACATGTAGCAAGATAACAAATACCTTGTTCTTGGAGGAAGGCCAGTACTGATTTATATCTTGCAGTCCAAATAAATACAAAAAGCCTGCCAGAGCTGACCATGTAAATCTTAACCACCTCATATGGTTTCATTCTATGAAGTGAAAAATATGAGGAAGAAGGTGTTTTTGCACCGTGAATGAGCTATTCAGGAAAAGTGTTATTTATTGAACTCTGTGGGAGGGAAGTTAATTTCAGAAGTTATAAATGTGATGAATTATAGCAAATATCTTGGAGGAATTAAATGGAAATGAAAGGAAAGAAAGTCCTTATTTTCATTTAAATAACAATTGGAACTGGGTAATGCTAAATATAGGCTTACACCTGCCAGGAACTGGCTGACTAAAAACCTCTGAAACCATCACTGACTAATCGGTGTGGATACTGTCCCACAAAACAGTGGCACTCGTGTTTGTGTGTTCAGTCCTCATGGGGATCAATGGGGATCGCTGGGTAACAATTTCAGCCTAGGGGTGGCCTGCAACTTATTTGCTTTCACTTCTTGCTATTCCTACAGGGTGGATCATCACCTAAGAAACCTGGCAGAGTCCTTGCTCCCAAAGTGAGTACTTTCAAGCTAGGAGCTGGAGGGAGGTGGGAAAATAGAACCATGGTTGCTGTCAGGCTCAGTGCAGTGCAGTTTGGTGCCCTGAATTTGTGAATACAGGTCCCAAGGCTATCAGCTTGGGTCACCCCATTTCTGAAATTCCCCCTCAGCTCAGACACCTGGTTTAAGACACTTTGGGGACTGCTTTCAAGGGGACTGAGGACTCGTAGCTCTCCACACACATCAGTCTCACAGATTGAGAAGAGCAAAATGAGAGGCTGAATATCTTGAGTAAGGATTTCACACTAGGAAAGTGGAAAAGAGACATGGAAAAAAAGCAAAGGAAAAGCACTAGAGGAGGAAGGAATGTGGCAGTATGGGCTGTGTGGCAGGACAAGGCAGAGGACATGGAGGATGGTGCTGGAGGCAGGTGGTGTGTGGGGCAAAGCACTGCAGCAGAAAGGCAGAGGATAGCTTAGTGTTGAAGAAAGTCACCGAAAACCCACCCACTCACTGGTTTTGTGAGCTGCTGGTCATGTATTCAGGCTGTGCAGTTTTAGTGTCTCAAATTTTCATTCCTTTGTCTTTTCACATCACCTTGTCCGTGCCCACCACTGGGCATGTGCACAGGTATCTCCCTATTCAGATATCCCACAGGCACCCTGCAGAGCTCACCCATGATTCCATCAGCAGGCACCAATGTGCAGGTGTTTGCAGTAACTTTACTGCCTTAAGCATCAGCTTTCCGTGGCTCCTGACTCACAAAGATGTCTCAGCCTTGCATAACCTTGATGATGTGAGCCTATGCTAATAAATCTGAATAAGTAATAGACAGATACAAATCTGCGTAATAGAGTTAAATATCCCTTCTTAACTCAAACGCAAACCAGATGTTTCCCATCTACCAGCAGGCCTCCACAATTATCCACACTGCCCATGCTGTCCCCCCGGCTCCCTGCCGGCCCCTTTCTCCTGGGTGATGAATAAGATGCATCAGCACAGCTAACTCAGGGATCAGGTTGCTTTAATTCAACAGTACTTTATCAGGCGGGTTTGCTGTGTGTCTTTATTCAGCTGCTTTAAAGCACCTCCTGTTTAATTTTGTTTCATTTTGCTCCCCACAATCACAACCACAGCCTAGAGTCAGGGCTTTGCTGGGGGACTCAGCCCAGTCACACACACAGAGGCTGAAAAAATATTTGGTGTTTTTTTCACAACGCAGTAAGTGATCCTTGTGAGGGGTAGAGGAGCAGTAATTAACACTTGACACGTCCTGTGAGGGAGAGCTGGGCTGGCAGGAATCGAGGCCAGGTGCTTTGGGCAGAGGCGGGATCTGGACCTGTGCTCCCTCTCACAGCCCTTCCTGCCATTCCAGCAGCTCAGAAGAGCTTCCAAACAGGTGAACACTGACAGGCAGGGGCTTACATGTAGAGCAGGATCAAAGGCCCCCTATTTTTACTGTATAACTAGGTTATAATCAACAGCAGGTTCTCATAATGCTCTTATAAACTACTGTGCCTAAAGCCACTCGTGAAGACCAGCAAACAGCACTCAGAGAGCTTTGGCTGCCCATGGAACAGCCTCAGAGGCAGGGCTGGTGGGAGTCCTGCCAGTCAGATCATGCCTAAGCATGACTATGCTCGCTGAAGGGGAGGAAGTTTATTGATCTACCTATCCAGGATCATCACAATGCAGACAAAAAGGTAATGCTGAGCTAAGCAATAATCAGGATGCTCCTCAAATTAGTCTGACTTATTTGTTTTTAATTAAAGAAACACTTTTTCTCCTGCTTTTTTTCTATATGGAGCAAATTGAGAGCAGTCCAATCTTGTAATTGTATTTCCACCACAGTGTGCCAAGGCAATCAGAGTTGTCAGAACTAAGCTGTCTTCTTTAAGAGTTAAATTTTATTAACAAGCTTGCTTTCAAGTCAGCTACATGAACTCCAATTTCTCCCTTGGATCTGCACAGCAGAGCCTCAGTATGAACCTCTCAGTTTTTATACATAGAGAACCCTCCCAACAGGATGATTAGAATAATGTGTGCAAGGACAGCACCAAAATTCAATTAAAAATGGCATTTATTGTTGGAAACAGACTAGGGAGAGCAGCTCACATGTCAAAAGCCAGCTTATCACTGAGCTAGAAACCACGGGTTTACGGGAAAGGCCTGTTAAGGGGATTGCATGACTTGGACACTTGACACTGGCAGATACGGGCTCTAAAATCTGGTATACACAGAACATTTGCTACCAAACTAGTTTTTGGCTTTCCACCACTGTCATTGCCTTCTTCCCCACTTCCCCCCTGAAATTCTTTGGAACTAAAGGAGTAATCTGAATTGACCTTTAACCATGAAATGTTGGCTGGCAGTACAGCCAATGCCTTCGCAAGGTCAAAGTTGGTTGGATACAAACCAGATCCTAGAGCTCTGACCTCGTCATACTTAACAATCTCTAAAGAGAGTCCAAGAAAAAGTGAAGAGCGAATATGCTCTTCTCCAAATAGAAATTCCCTCCAGGGCAGGATCTAAGAGAAAATTTTCCATTGCTGCAGCCTGAGTTGGACTTGATCAGGGAATATTTAAGAATTCAGGGAAGCTTTCTGACTTCAGATTGACTGAAGTTTGATCAGGGTTTCTATCCTGGGGATTGCAGAGATTTCTTTCCTAGCACCAAGTCCAAAGAAATGGTTAGCATTCACATTAAAAAAAATAAAAAAAAATAAAAGAACATGAACATCTGGAAGTCAGCCCTTGAAAATGGCTGTGTGTAATCAGGCTTAAGCCATTACATGTCTTGCTTCTTAAATGACGGAAAATTGAATTGTTCTGAATTACAGTTCTCTCTGCTAAGAACCTGTTACAGGCTGAAAAAGAAAAGCAACCATTGCTTAAATAGCAGCAGCAGAATTCCAGCTTTCGAAAAACTCAGGTTTCCCTTTCACAAACCATTCAAACACTGGAATGTAAAGTAGAGATGAAAAATGAAAACCATGTCAGCCCAGAAAGCGATATATTAAAGCAAAGTGTTTGGGAGTCAAAGGCCCTTAAATAAATCTAAAATACATACTTTATTTTAAGCCCTAAATCTGCTGCTGCTAATCCTTATATTTAAAGCCAGAAATCTATTTTCCTGGAAAGCATCTGAAGCGAGATGGAATTTGACATGGCTAGCACCACACTGTTATTGTCTTCAATATTTGTTGTGTCCATCATTACCAGCAATATCTCTCTGTTGTATTTCAAAATTACTCTTATACTTAATGTGCTCCAGTGAGTAGAAAACAGCCAAAAACCAAAAGCCCAATTCCCTGTTCTCTGCTGCAGTAAATACAGAAGTCGTAGGTGGTATCCCTAACCTGCTAAACTGCCCTATTTCCTTTGCTGACAGCAGCCAGCATTCACACCTTGTGTTTTCATCAAACTTTGCACAAGTTTGATCCTGAGCCAATTGTATGGCTGGCAAGAATTTTTGTCACCCTTTTAGAGTGCAAGGAACTGGAAAAAGGAGGTTCAGTGAGCTACCCAAGGGCCTAGAGGTTTGTGATGCTGTAGTAAGAGTTATAAACTGGAGGTGATGTGATCCCATGGCTATGGCACATGCTGCTGGGAGCCAGGAAATCTGCACTTGGTGTTCACTGCAGCAGGGAGGTGGACAGGGTCCTCTGTGATCTCTTCTCCCTCTGAACATCAGTTTTCACACTGGCACCTGCTTCTTACAGGAGTCCTGGGACAGAAGGGGTCATAGCACAATGAAACTTTTCTCCAAGCGCCTCTGGGTATTTCTGTGGCATGGATGCAGAAGTGCGAATAGATGCAGTGAGAAGATTTATAAATTATTACTATAATTTAATTAAATTATAAATATACTATTACTCAAAGTTTTAAAAATTTTCCTCTCTAGTGTGTGAGAAGCAAGCAGAAAAAATCGGCTCACAGCTGTGAAATGCTAGTTCCTGAATTTTGGACTCTTCTGTGCCAATGAATAACAGCGTTAGCCTTGGGCAGAGCTGCCTACAGCCCTGTGCAGCCCATGGCCAGTGAGGCCAGTGGGAACCCCTCTAGTCCTCAGTGCAAAATAAATACTTGTCTGCCACATGAACCTCTGAATGCAGCATCCAGCTTGCTCCCAGCAGAGGGGGAGCTTCTAAATTTCTGCTGGCAGGAGCTTTGTGAGGAAGAAGAGCCCAGTCCTTCTGCAAGCACTGCAGGCACTCCTCCTGCCAGGGCTAATGCCTCCAGCTTCAGACCACGGGCTTCAGCCTTGCCAGATCTTTCAATCCCCGTTTCTCCCCATTTTTTTAATATAAAATCCTATTGTTTTAGGTTAAAATCAGAAAACCCCAGGAGGTTCAGTGGAATGGGACTAATTAGGCAACATGGACATAATCTGGTCTACACAAGCAGTGACTAACTCCTAACATACTGCTAATGAACAGACCTGACAAATAAATGAAACAGGGCAAACTCTCCTGCCAAGTAACACATTTTTCTGCCAAATATATTTGAAACAAAATAATTTGAGTAATTCGGTTGATTTTTAATCCCAGGTTTTGATTTTCACTTTGTTTTCAAACTTCTCTGATCTTTGTGAAGGGGAGGTGCAGGGACAAAGGCTCATATTTCTATCCTTTTTTTTCCACAGACAAAGGAAACAGAGAGGAAAGAAATGGGAGAAAAATGCTAATGTTCAGTCTCTCTCCATATCTCCTCAGATATTTTAGATATAAAGGCAATAGATGAAATCAGGAAGGAGTGAAGGTTTCTTTCTTTTATTTCTTCTTGTTACTTTTCTTTTCCCTCTTTTTTTACAAGAAGTTAAGAGATTGGATGAAACTATACAAAAAATTCACAAATTCAAACACTGAAAAGTTAAATCCAGTCAAAGACTTGTTGAGCAACACTGAATTAAAAAGTTGAATTTTGATTTACTGAAAAACTTTGCTGGAATTAAATACTTACAAAAAGTTGCTTCATAATGAAGTTCATATTCCAATGGTAGGAGAATATAATTGATAAAGGAAGGGTGCAAGTAGAGAATAAATAGGGAAACCTAAAATGCAGAAACAAATTATTTCAGGTCATTATTCTGGAATCTGTGATATTTCCCATAATATAGAGGACGTTATAGAAATAGCAGTCAGTCTTAACCTTTAAGGCACTAAGTTTTCTCAGCACCTTGTCATTTCCACTGAAGTGTAACATCTTCAGTATCTCACAGTATCTGCCCCCCACTCCCATATGTCTGGTGTGAAATTTCCCCAGACTGCCTCCATATGGGACTGCTCTGGTCATGGAAAAGCTGCTCCCTGTCTCCAGCCTTGCTATGTCACTTGCTGTAATCATGACTTATGGATGAGTGTTATCACTGCATGAGAAACTCAGCCATCCCCAGCCAAGTAGTGAAAATCACAACCCTTGGAATAAAATAAACCAACATACAGCGATTGCCACTGTTGCTTTTGCTGTAGTCAAGGGAGTCTTCAAAATATGTTTCCAAGTACATTTCCCAACATCTCACCTCCAGAGCTTTGTTTCACAGGCCTCAGCTACAAATCACAGCCCTCCACCCAGGGATGCTGATGGTCTGTTCTGTACTGAGTCTTCATCACTGTGTGTCCAGAGGCTCTGTCACACACACTGTGCCAGCAATGTTCTACCTAGCTGGAGAAGCCTGAGCTGTCCTTTAATATGACCTTGGTCTGACAAAAATGACTCTTTTGTGCTTGAACCATCCAGCTGAAATTCTTCATGCTGAGGAGATAAATATCGGGTCAGGATGGTGTTTCTTTTTTTTTTTTTTAATTAATAGAGGGGACTAAAATCTGACAATATCTAATTACTAAAATATGAGGAAAGGGGAAGAAATTAATGGTTTAGACACTCCTACCAGAATACAGCTGTGTCACTCAGCATCACCCTGTTTGGAGGCAAGGCCCTGAAGCTGGGCTGTCCACTCACCACAGATACTGGCAAGCATTTTTGGTGATCTCAGGAAGTGTTTGCTTTTATTTGGCAAGCTAGCTTCAACTTCCCTAACATTGCATTCTTACCCCAGAGGTTTTGCCTGCACTGAGCACCTGTCAGTCACTCTGGGGCAAAAGGAGAGGAGCCAGACTTTCTTCACAATTGCTCCCCAATTTCCTGCCCTTCTCTCCCTCATGTTGGATCAAGCACAGTGGCCTTCTGTCCACCTTCCAAAAGAGCCTTTTACTGGCAGCTTGGACTGAGCTGTTTAATTTTTGGGAGGTCTCCATAATCAAGCACCACTAGAGGACTTGAAACAAACCAGGGAGACTTCATGGCCTCTTTTCAAAGGACTCATATGCCAGGAATCAGCAGTGTCTCTGAGGAGCTGTATTCACAGGGAACTCGGGAAGCCAAGCCCAGGGTGGCAGTCTGGGAACGTGATCTGAGTTTTGTGGCCTCTCAGTGGGTCTCTGTGCTGCCTGGAAAGTGCCACTGAGTAAAGGATATGCCTTCCTGTGTGCTGAAACCAGCAGGAGATGCTGTGTGATATGCAGGCAGCCCCTTTATCCCAGGACTGCATGACTTGCAGCCCAAGCCTGAGAGACACTTCCCTATCACACTCAATTTCTGCTGATGTGTCACCTTGGATGCTCCCATGGGGGTCAAGGCTGTGCAGTGCAAATGCACAGAAACTATGGAAAAAGTATCTCCAGTGACCTGTGTGCTGAGGAGAGGCGCTGCCTCCCTGCAGCTCTCCTGGCAGTGGTGCCAGCCTCTGTGGAGCAGAGATCCCCCTCTGTTCCTGCTCATACAGCTGCTGGGCACCCGAGTGCCAGGGTGATGCAAGGACTAGCAACTGAGGCACACTAATGCACTTTCCCACCCATTTAGCTTTCCTGAAATCCAGTTTCCAAAAGATATTGCACTCTCCTTCACTTACCTAAAAGGCCATTTCAGAGACCAGCAGAGCTAACCTCCCTCCAGCACAAGCCTCTCAGGAGAACCTGTATGGCAGCACCGGTCCCAGACAACCTACAGGGGACAAAAGGGAGAGAGGCCTCCTTCGATTTGTTTTTTTTTTAGCAGTAGAAACAGGAAAAAAAATCCCTACTCTAGGTGAAAACAATGGGAGAAATAAAATAGATACATATTACTTCACTCTCTTTTGTACCTCCATGCTTTCCTGGTCTGAGCCAGGGGACTGGGAAAACTAGAACTTAACCTAAAGCCCCCCAACTTTGTTTCACTTCAGCTTTCTGTTAGATATTTTTGGAGGGAGATGTTGCAGGTGGCCTTCTCAAATACTTTTACTGCATGTAAGGGGGAAAAGTGAGAAAAGGCATGACTAGACTTTCAGAAAGAAATCAGTAGTCCTCTGGAGGACTGTTATGCTACAGGTGTAAATATTGCAGCCCTCCAATCAAGATAGAAATAGCAGTTTGTGACTCAGACAACACCATCCTCGATAGCCAAGGAGGACTTCTTGAGTTGGTGCAGTTCAGCTCCATGAGAAATGCAGTGTTCTGGGAGCAAGCAAGGTCAGCTCACAAACAGCAAAGGGACAGAGAAGAAATGGTCACATTTACACCAGGTGCCAGGCTTCAGACTGTGCTGTCACTCCCATTTGCCCTGGTGCCGTGGCAACGCACCTGATGATACAAACACCACAAATGGTTGGCCTGTGGTCTCAGTGAGGAGTGTGGCCATTTCAGCCAGCTTTGCACTGCCCAGAGCATGTGCTGAAGGTGTGTAACACTGCAAAACTGCTCAGCATTGGCAGAAAGAGGGAATATCATGTCTTTTCCAGCTGCAACTCTTGCAAATCCGTGGGAAACTTTTCCTCTCAAATACCTCCATTAGTTTGCTATATTCATTCTTGTTTTCTGGCTTGTATTCCTGTGTGCAGATAATTCCAATGCAGTTGTTTAAAGCTATCCTCCGTTTTGGTATCAAGCCACATATTTTCAACCTTATAATATTTGTCATTAATATAAGCATATATTTATACCTGTTATATGCCAAATTGGCATATGATCTCTTGGCTAAGCCAGGGCCTGGAGACTTCTCCACATGGCATCCCTCCAGGCTGCAGGGATTGCTTCCACTTCAAATAACAACTTTTCCTTGGAAGCTTTTGTGGCACCTGTATTAACAACAGCAAGAGACCCTGAGGACCATGTCAAAGCACACTTGGCAGCTGCATAGCAGGGAAGGAGCACTGACTTTTGTCCCCCTGCCCTTGAACCTGCCTGTGCTGTGAAAGCAGAGCCTTGTGTGCAGCCCATTGGCAAAGCCTTCCTGTGCCACAGGCTCCTTTTCACCACAGCCCAGCTCCTGAACCCCCATCACCTCCCATCTGCAAGGTATTCTCACTTCCAAGCCCAGAATAGCTCTGCCTGTGCTGGGAGGCTGCTTCAGTATTCAAAATAGACTCATATCTTCTATCTCTCCCTCTTTCTTTATCAGTCTTGCTCTGGCTTCCCCTGTCAAGGTGCCCAATCACCTCTCAAACCAAACAGCTCCCTGAAAAGCCTCTTCCTCAGGGCTGCCTTGGCTGCTGTGGATACACTTTCTCATTCTGTATTGCTTCTCACACATCATCTCATAGTAGCAGGCTCTCTGAATCCAGCACTCCAGCAGTAAGTGACAAAGAAGTTGATTGCAAACAGATATTTTTGGTATGCGTACATGTGAATGCATACTTATGTTCAAGACTGGAAATCTTAAAATTGTTTTGTTTCCTTGCATTTTCCCCACTCATTTCATGTTCCCTTTTTAGCTGTGCTTGCAATTTACTTGGAACTTGCCCTCTTAAGTCAGATGGATGAATTATTGCTTTGCTTTCTCTGGGAAAATAATACTATAGAGCGGTCATTCCAGCATACACAAGTATTACTGGCAAGGAATATGTAGGTAGTTTAGATTTATATGGCTGTAAGTGAAAGCAGAACTTGGCTATGTTCTGCCTGACTGTCATGAAAAGAGATAGTCACAATGGGCTTTAGCATGAACTTGGCTCCTAGAAATTACAGTAATAAAAATAGCAAAGCCATCATTTGTTAATTGTAATTATTCCATAGCTCAGACATTCAGTCCTGTTCGTAAAGGGATGTGCTGAACAGAAATGCCTAGAAAGAAAGTAGTTGTTCTTTTACCAGCACAATACAGAGAACATAGAGCCCTCCAGGAATTTATACCATGACCATCAGCCCATGGTTTGAATACCACAGGTTCTTCTAGACAGAAAAAAAGATATTTCTTCTCCAATATGCTTTTTTTCCCGTATTTACAGAGTTTCTGAGGAATGTTTCTGTTACTGAGGTGAATTGTGTGCAAATGTAGAGAGACGTTATGGTGGCTGACCCATGCCTTAGACACCTGCACACAGAAATGCCACCAGCCAGACTGTGATCCTCATTTCTTAGCAAAAGATGGTCAGTAGACCATAACCAATAGAAATTAGAAGCAAGAAAGCAGTTTCAATTTTTTTTTTTCTTTTTTTAGTCAGAATTTTTTCCACAGGACCTTGGGACTATTCTCACACCTCTGATGAGTGCCCAAGCCTTATCCATCTCCTGGTCTTATTGTCTTACAAATGGTAGTGGTACTGATTTACCTTCCTGTGTCTGTAAATGTCCAATTAACAGCATTTGAGAGCCAAGCAGATCTTGATGCACATTCTGTGCATTAAAAGCTCAGAACAGAACAAAACGTTTCACTCAAATGTCATATGCAACTGTTACATTTTGTTCATTTCTTGAATGGAATGGATGTGCTTACTTTCAAGTTCATCTAGGGCTGATGACAAGAGCCATACTGACAAGCCCAAAGTTTTTCAAAAATTCCTCATATCTTCATGGTATTGGAACCTAAGCATCTTCCGGCTGACCATGAATGTGTGTGGCACATCCATCCCATGTGAGGTATCTTGCTTCACATCCTCTTGCTGATGAAAGTTGCACACACAAAGCCAACATGTTTGGATAGTATTTTTCTGAAGACGTGAAATTTTGCAGCCAATTGTGCCTCACAGGTGTCACACTGCATGTGCTGGTAGTTAGTTCCTTCCTCCCTCACTTGCACACTCCTCTGCAGGTTCTGAGTCCACTGATCACTTTCAGTCCCACCGGATAAAATGGAAGAGATATCAAAGATAAGAAGCTCCTATAAAGCATTGAAAACCAGGGCTTGGATAGAGGATGGAGACCCCAGTGACCATTCTGGTCGAGGGAAGGACTGCAAGGTGACAGAAGTAATTACCTATCCTGTTTGATTGCCAGCTGGCAAGGAAGAAACATATCTGAGAGCCAGTCAGTACCACATGGCTCAAAACAGGCACTGGCACATGCTGCTTCTGGTTTCCCTGGAGTCAGAGGATCACTGGAGAAGAGATGAGAGTCTGTGACGTATTTCAGGTAGTGCATGGAAAAGTGAGGTCATGTGAAATGCTTGCATTGGTTGTCATCATGCTGATGACATCCAGAAGTCCCATAGAAAAACAGGCTGCATCAATTTGCATGATCAGGAAATAACTTGTTTTAATATTTGCCTGCTCATTGTTCCCTGCAGAAGAGATGGGTTGTGCCAAATGCCTGGCACTGGGAGACAGAAAATTCTCAGCTGCAGGATGTCCCCAGAGGCTGGTGGAGAACAGTTTGTCCTCTGTGACAATGGGTTTCCATGTGCAGAGCTGTCACAGACCTTAGACTCCCCAGCAGATACAGGCAACTGAAATTAGTTTAGCTCCTGAAAGAAGAAAACTCACTCAAATTACATTCTAATGTGGAAAACAAGGCACATGTCCAAAAGCTGCTGCTACAGGCAAACTTGTTAACCTGCAGTCAATGGGTTACTCTAACTTCACTGTGATGCTGCAAGGCAGAGATGAGATTACCTAGAATGGAAGTTTATCCAGAAAAGCACATCTGCAGGACCATTAATCACCATACCATTGCATCTTCTTTTGGTACAAAACTATCTATTCCTAGTAATGACACTGGGATGTGTCTTAGCTTGTCTTTCCTCATACATTTCCCCATGCAAAGAGTAGCAATTGCAATGAAATGAGGGGAGAATCAGACGAGGAGGGTGAGGGTACCAATAGATATGTACGTACTGTGGCAATATGTCTCTCATCAAATGGAAAGAAACTTCCCCTAAAGCAGTCATGCTCTGCTCAGGAACACGCTACCCTATCATGGAGTCCTTCTGGCTGATCATTAGTCAAAATCAGACTCTTTCCTTTCCTGCCCGTGCTTCTACATGGAGCAGACATGTTGGTAATGAAGATGACTGCCTGCACGAGCTTTGCATGTGACCTTCCTCCAAAAGCAATTTTTTCACATCAGTTTTCCATCAAAATCCTCCTGTCCAGCTAATTCCTATGAGGCACCCTCAGGCCTCCCAGCTGGATGGCTAAAGCATTGACCTATTCCCTGACCTTGGCATACATTTTATAATTAAACTTGCAAAAGCAAGCAATTCTTCAGACTGCCAGGCCAAGAAAGAAACCCAGGTTCTAAGAAGCCACACACTATGCACATGTTTTGTTTTACTGAGATCACTGGATTTGGCCAGCTGCTGACTCCTGGATTAATGACCAATACCTCCTCCCCTCAGGTGTCCCACTTAGGTTTCCCCTGGAGAAATGGGGCATCCATCAGACCTGCTGGGATTTGAATCCCAAATTACTTTGGACATTGACCTTTCCAACACTGCATGATTTTCTTAAACAGTTACTGAAATCTCAATTAATGATTTATTTATTTTATAATTAATCAGCCCAATGGAGGAAAAAGGGATAGACTCTGACAGCTCCTTAGTCCCAGAGCTGCTTATCAGCATGTACAGTAAACAGGGAGAAAAATCATAAATATTTCATTACTCCTCAAGATAAGGAATTTCAGAGTGAAGAATTGCTTCCCAATAGCAAATTTTGGGGCAATGTCATGAAAATGGGTCACAGATTCCTAGAATGTAAACCCTGTCATGGGTCTTCCCTGGAGGAAAGGATTCTGTCCTGTTCCCACACAGCTCCCTTAGGGTTCCCAGGCATGGAAAGTCAGAGCTGCGCCTGAAGGTGTCTGCATCATCACCTGCATTCCTGACCTTTTAGGATGGAGTGGAACCCTAATTGGTTTCTCATTTCAGAGGATCATAGAGTTTCCCAGCACAACAACTGCTGTTTAGATCTTTTGTCTGTGTGAGAGGAGGTATTTTTGCTTGCTTTGGGACAAAGGTGTCCTGCAGGCTGAAGAAACCATGTTCCCCTCGGCCCATGCAGCCTCTGGATCTGCCAGGGGCTCACTCCAGCACCAGCCACTGCAGTGGGAACTCAGCAAAGCCTGGACTGGCCCCACAAAACTCAGCCAAATGGAAGAGAGGAGCCTCCAAGGCCCATCCCACCATGGGGCCCTCTGAGCAGGGATCCTGGAGCTGGCAACAGGAGGTGGGTGATGGACTCCTTCTGAGAGAGAAATGATGTTCCCCCATCCCTGCAGGAAGCTGCTCTGGTTCCTGGCTCTATTTAGCATTCACAGTGATGACTTGGCATGTTCTCTACATAAATCCTGATAAACTCCTAACCTCAAAAACATCCTGTAACTAGGGGTTGCCGTGTCAAGTTGCCATATGGTGTGAAAAAGTGCTTCCCTTTATCACTATTACATTTGCTCCTGCTGCTGAGTTTCTTATTTTGAAGACAATGTGAATATTAATTCCTCCCTCTCTTATCTATCCCACCCACTCTCTACATACATTTCTCATGTCCACTCTTATTAATCTCCTCTTCAATGTGAATTCCTCCAACTGCTTTCAGTTTCTGCTGAAGAAAGTTTTGCTTGTGCACATCAGTAATGGCATCAGACATTACTGGCCTACCTTGAACACGGACCAAAAGAATAGCAGCCAAAAGATCAAGGCAACTGTAACCCCTGATTCAAAAATTAGGTCAAGCACCACTTCTTTTAATACAGCTACGAAAATAACTTAAGGTCTTATAACAACATATTTTGTCTCTGTTTGTGGCATTATTTTACTATTATTATATTCTGTACAGTAGGGCATATGTTTTATTAATTTTCAAAAGCATAAACAGCTTTTTAAGCTTCTATTTAAAGAGCTCTTGGCAAAGTGTATACGGGCTAAAAGTACACAATCTTTTTTTACATGCTTTTAATCCCTTCCCTAAACAAATCCTCTGGCTTGAATATTTTACATTTTGAAGGCACTCGTTTTTTTGATTTTCTGTGTGATGCTCACTGTTAATGGCACACATAACTTCTTTGTAGTATCTTCATTATCTGTTTTCTATAAGTGTGCCATCATAATTCAAAACTTCAGCTTTCAAATATATTTTGCCTCTTCCCAAGGAAGACCACATAACTTTTTTAACCCTTCTAGAGCAATTTCAATAACCAAAGTCTAGTTTGCATGGTCCTTCCAGTCTTTAATGTTTAATCTCAGTGTCCTGGTATTGTTTAAATATCTATTAATTCTCCCAATATTCAGCCTGACTGTGAAGCAGTCTGTGCAGCTGCTTTACAAAAAGCCTGCATTTCAGCCTCCTAATGGGAAAAGATATATGCCTGGACCGCAGCTTCAGTTTGCAGAGCCACCTTGTCTGCTCCCCTATAACCCTTCCCTAAAGCTCCCCCTTTAGAGAGGGAGAGAGGAATATCTGAGGAAATTGTTACTGTTCTTCTCTCTTCATTATGAAAATAAAAGTCTCCCTTCCTCCTCCATCCCTTCCAGTCTCTTCCCAGCATAAACATCTCTTCCACTACGGAGACATGACATTCGGCAGAAGAGCCTCAGTTTATGTGTGAGCATCAATTGCCACAAGACAGGGTAGTTTAATGCTGCAAAGGAAAATTAAATATTTATAGGTTTTTGAAGGATGCTTAATGTTAGTTCTGCAGTAAGGGAGAACCCTCAAATATCTTAGTTGTCATCTCAAAAGCAACCTTCTTCCCTCTAAAATAATGGTCCTTTTTGATTCCTGATAAGAGTGTTTTCATTCCCAGAAGTCACACCAGGACTTCAGCTGTTAATCAAAAAGTTTCTAGGCAAAGCTGTCCCCTTGAAATCTATGTTTGTATCAGAGTCAGTACTGAAACTAAAAGCAGCCTCTTGATGTGATTGTGTTGATCCACATTCTAAGACCCAAGGGAGTTTATTTTTACTGTTTTTCTAAAATATAAAAAAGCACAATTAAAAATAATTATATATGAAAACACAAGCAAAGAGGAAATGAATAAGCATTAAGCTGAGAACAATGGGATGGGTCACAAACAATGTGCCAGGCCAAACGAGAACTGCAGCCTCGGCTCCAGCCCTTCGAGGGCTTCTGAATGTCCTTAACTCTGTTTCCCCTGCCCTGATCCTGCACTGGCTATGCCATTAGGGCCCCAAGTTCAGTAAGAACAGGAACAAACCCTAAAGAAACCTTCTTGCCCAGGCATGTCTGTAACTCAAGGAGAAGAACCGTACCTCTGAATCAATGCTGGTGTTGTGCTGAAGGAGGATTTGTTTCTCTGTGGGCTCAGTGAGAGAGAGCACCCTCCAGAAAGGGGCTGCTAGAAGTGAGGTGGTCACTGTTTCTCTCTGAGATCAAAAAGAGTAAATGTTCCAGCAGAGCATCAGGACATATCATGATGGGTGTCAGATCTTTCAGTATCATGATGTCTCTGCATGTTTTTGTTTGAAGTGAGACTACTCTGTGCTGCCGTGGGAGCTCTTTGGTTTATCAGCAGACATGTTACATCCTCTCCAGGAGTCTGTTCATCTTGTTACATTTTCAGAAGGCATTCGTCCAAACTACCATCAATTCATTCAGGCTGAACTTCACGTTGAATCAAAATATCCCCACAGAGGTGTGGAGGAATGGCCGTGGCTGAGATTGTACCAAACTTGGGTCAAGTTATCCTGAACTATTAAATAATTTGGCAGTGGCCTCTTAAGCAGACCCAGAGCAGTATGGTTGAAGAAGCCTGCAAGCTCACTGAGAAATGTGTTGTTCTTAGCTGCAGCCTGAGAATTGGAAACATTAGTTATAAAGCAGACAAAAATGTAAATAGAGGAGCAATGTGTTGACCACTGCAGGCAAACACAAGGAGCCAGGGGAACAGAAAGAACTGTAAGTCTTTGTTCAGATGCTGTGACACAGCTGACCCCAGGGTGGCTCAGGATAGAGATCTGCTACAGGCCATCCAATAACTCATAGGAAGTAGAAGAAACTTTAACAAGCATTTGTACAAGATATCCAAACAAGGAGAGATGGTGGAAATAGGAGATTTTAGTTACCCAAAACTGCATTGAAAAAACAATAGGGCAACTTAAAAACTCTAGTGCATAACCAAGGTTTTAATCAGGAGTAGAAAAGTAAAAGATCCTGAAAGTTTTCTGTGCTAGAACATTAGAGCAATTTACCCCTATGCAGAAGAACACCAGACACATGGAGGTACTATTCCATATGCAGCAACTTTCTGAGGACTTTGAAATGTGTAACAAAAACCCTTAGTTAAGGATAAGTACAACAGAATAAGGCAAACAACAGAGTACAGAAGGAAAACTACTACAGCACAGAAGGCATTTCAGCTTAAGAAAGACATTGACGGGAACTGGGAAAAGTTCTATAAATACATTTTAATTAGAGGAAGAAAAAGGAAAGTCTTGATCCATTGCTAAACAGGAAAAGAGAGCAAGCAACAAATTTTGCAGGGAAGCCTGGCATGTCTCTTTATCCAGCGATTATATATAAAAAAAGCTGTTTGTGACCAGCTAATTGACAAAATTATTTTTAAAATGAGTAGAACTGCACGTCAAAACAGGAAAAGACCAAGCTTAAGAATACTTCCACGAGCTAACTGCATACAAGTCAGCAGGGCCTCATAGAGTTCACCTGAACTTATTCAAGAAGTAAGATGAAGTAATCTGTGAATAGCTAACAATCATTGTAAAGCAATTATTGTAAAGCATTCTTATAGAACAGGATGAGCCCTGGAGCACAGGAGAAGGGTGACTATAGTGCTGAAGTTAAAAAAGAAATAATGAGACCCCAGGATGAGTGGAAGCTATAAAACACTATTACAGTGGAAGCTATAAACCACTCATCCTGGTTTCCCAAAAATCTGGAATGAGTTATTAAACAATCAGTTTGTTAAACACCCATAATTTTTTTATGGTATGGTGATAAAAAGCAGTCCACCTGAGTTTGTCAAGAACAAATCATGTCAAACCTGTCTATTTCCCCCTTTTCAACTGAGTATCTGACTTAGTGAATAAAGAAGAGCAAGTGGATGTGATTTATCTTATTTCCTGATATGGTGGCATTAGGTATGAGCTGCAATGTAATCACAACAGGACGGGTGCACAACTGGGCAAACTTTACTCCAAAACAACAGTTATCAATTGTTCTATCAAATAGGAAGTTGTTCAAGTGGGATTCCTCTGGGATCTTTTCAAGGTCTGTTTCCATTCTTTTCACTAATGATGTAAAGGATGAAATCTGTGGTTACCATTAAACTTGGAGAGGCGATAAGAGACTCAAAGTCAGAGGATCAAAGCACAGAAATTATCTGGAAACATGGTCCACAGCCAACCTGATTATGTAACCACTAGGATAAAGTGCTACTTTGAGGGAGGAGGAATCAAATTCTCAGCTATATAGTTGGAAGAAATTTGTAAGCAGTGGCATGGCAAAAGAAGGTCTGAGGGATGCAGCAAGTGACAGGTTGGATTTCAGCTGACAGTGCAGTGTCCAGACCAAAAAAATATAAATACCTGAATTTTATATATGAAGCACCATACATAAGACAAAGAAAGCAATTTTTCTGCTCTGCATTTCGGTGTGGAGAGATCAGTTGAAAGATTTTGTAAAGTTTGGGGTATTGTACTTTAATAAAGATATAGTTATAATGGAGACAATCCAGAGATCAACAAGTATGATCAGAGATTTGGAAAATATAGCCAGTGAGATAGAAAGAATTGCACTTGTTTAGTCTATTGTTTAGTTTAGAGAAGATGAAGGTGAGGCAAGACTAATTCATAAATGCACAAAAATCTCCAATGAGGATGACAGTAAGCAATTTTTCTTTTTGAAAGTAAGGACAAGAAGAAATCACCTAAAGACTCAGCAAAGGCTGCTAGGACTGCAGCTCAGGGAAAGCTTTCTGTCCATGGGTGCACCAGAGCAGAAGACTGTCCAACTTCCTTCACTGGAGAGGCTTAGGTGCAGCTTAGGGAAATGCCTTCTAGAAAGGGAGAAAATACCCCAGCCTGAGCCCCAAGAGATCTCTCTTATTGGAGACTCTTTCCTGCCTGAAGTTCCTGAAGCTTTGGGGCTTAGCAGCTGTGTAATTTCTGTTGTTATAATGCAGTGACTCTGTTAGTGCTTTAATAGCAATGATTTTATATATACTAATGATCAGCCTAAGCAGCCCTGGTCCCAGCTGCCAAATGCTCTTGACTATCAAATTTCTTCTGCTGCTGGGGAGGTAAGACAGATACAATGAAATAAATTAATGTTCACTGGCTTTTTTTAGATTAGCACAAGCAGGTCTTGGCAGAAATAAAATCAGTGTTGATCACTGTGCAAGCACTGAGTGTGTGTCCATTTTTATGGCTCCAGGTACACAGCCTGTCAGTGTCCCAAATCTGTATGAGGGCACAGCTCAGGTACACTTCTGCCTCCACTTCCCAAATGCAATAAGATGGATTTGGCTGCATCCTTGCCAAGATTTCCAGGATGCTCAGCCAGGGCACCCATCTGCTCCACAGGACCACAGGGGGAATTGAGGGAAGCCCTTGAGTCATATCTGGGTGGGGGGCACATCCTTGCCCTGTTGCAGCCTCTCCCATCAGTATCACTCCTCTGATGCTGTGAGAGGAACGGAGACTCCCTGGGATCCCACCCCTCCCAGCAGCAGCGCCACTCCGCCACTCAGACCCCACCATGTGGAAAGGGCTCAGTGCTCCCCATCCACACACTGTACTTTACAGGATGGCACCTTCCCTGCCCAATTAATCACACACAGGAGGGTCTAGCAATGAATGCCAACCTCAGGTACTGCAAAGAGGAAGGGGGGTGAAGAGAAGCCCAATCAGAGTCATCTACCTTCAAGAGTCTTTAATTAATGCACATAGCCAGGCATAATTTGTCTCCATCAACTGTTATTGCCTATGTCAGAAAAACAGTGTTCAGAAAACCTGGGCTAAATTAAATCAATTACCTGAAACTGTGTTCCAGTTTTTTTTATTCAATATGCTTTTATGTACATCTTTAAAATTTATAACCTAATATCTTTTTTTTTTTAAATTTTAAAATTTGAGAGGTGGAATTTTGCTGCTCATTTATTTTAATGCCACATTTTGTTTTCTTAACTGCTCGGGTCTTGCACATCTGGTGAACAAGCAACATTTTGTGGGGGCCCAGCTATTTCCTGTGAGGCTCTGATGTGTTTTGTACTATCACTGCACCGGTCTGCAAGTGACACTGAGTTAAGGTACGCAGGCTGCTTTCCTGTCTTGAATGCTGTAAATCAGTGCCAAAAAAATAAGGGCGTCAGGAAACTAATGAAGAGGAGAAATGGCAGTAGTCATCACAACAGATGCCTCCAGGTGATGGACAAAGATAGGATTAGGGAAATTATGGAAATCGCTGCAAGGGATTCAGATGGGACAGTATCATCAGCAGATAATTGAATTTTACAGTAAAATTAGAGCTGTTCTAACATAGACACTATTTTGGATTTCAGAGTTAAAGCACAGTTCCGTTTTACAATGAAAACAGGAATTCAGCTTCTTTGTTGTGTTTGAAAAATACAATCTCCTCCTCAAATTGGCAGCACTTATCCCTCTGGGTACAAGATGAGTGGTCTGGTAATTTGTAAGTGTGTGATTTGCAATTAATTAGAAACTTGGTCCTTCAAGAAATCTGTTTAAATTGTTACTTTGTTTGAAACATCACAACAATGAAATAACACAGACCACAAAAATGCTCCATCTAGTCAAAATTCCCTGAAATTGCACACAGGCAATACCTGAATAAATTATTTGCAATTAATACATTTTTAAATTAATTGCAGTCAGGGAACACTGTGGCTTCAGTGAAAGCTCATCCAATCATCTGGTTTCCTCCAGAGGGAATTCACACATGCTAATCCCATTGGTTGTAAGGATTTGTGTTCATTAATCCCAATGACTTGGTCATGGGTGGATGTATCAAGAAGACACTACTTGGACAGTTCTTTTACATTTTTGCTTTGTGGTTTGGTGCACAAAAGGCTCCCCTTGGCACTGCCAATCCAGTGCCTATTTAAGAGGCATTGCTGAAGAACCTGAGGCAATAGAGCTGTGGAGAATATTGAAGTAGGAGGACCCTGTGCCTCTGTCACTCAAATATCACCCTCAGTTCCATCCCTAATCCAGGACACTAAACTGTTGGTTTCGACCTGTGGCCTAGAAATCTCTAAGAAGCTTAAGAAAAAAAAAATTCAAAGGGGTCCCCAAACAGTAGCTAAGAATTAACCCATGGCAGAAGACCCAAATTTCCCACACAGGAGTATATGCTTCCTTTGGAATTTTTGTATTGTTTTCCAAAGCGAAAGGGAAAATTAAATAATCCAGCAGCACATTTGGTTCATGTGTCCTCATTATCTGTTGGGTGTAGCTCTGGTTGTCTACATTGACTGTAAAATCCTGGCACAGAGCTAGATAAAGAAGGCAGGAGTGAAAAACAGGATATATTAGAAAAATAGAGGTGTACAGCAGATATCAGCAAGAAACAAACAAAACAAAACAAAACAAACAAAACCCAAACAATACAAATCCCATTATATTATCCCTGGAGAAGAAATCAAATGAGATCCTTTCATACCAGCTGCAGCTGAAATATCTTCAGTGAAGGACAGAAGTGTCCTTGAAAGCAGAACCCTTCCAGGCCAGTGCAGCCATGAAGACTGTCCCTCTGTCACACGCTAAGGAAGAGTTAATGGGATTGATGCCAAGGCTAAGACAGCTTCTGTTGCAAGTGCAGGAGCACCTCTTCACACCACAGCAATATACAAATCCAAGAACCAAGGGCTTGCTTGAGTCCTGGTAAGAAACCTTAACAAAAATTTTAGAAAATCGCAAAGATTCTGACTAAACCAAAAAAAGGCTCGTTTGAGGTTTTTATGAAAGCTGTTAACAATATTTCTATGACTGTTGCCAATTTATAAATGAAAATGTAGTTCAGAAGCAAAAGAATGCTTCTGTTTAGAAGAAGATGAACCCAAATGTTGTTTAACATTTAAACAGACTCATTTTTTCCTTGAAGAAAACAATCTTTTGGTGTTTATCCCAAATTCATAAATATCTCTGATTCTCCATCATTTGAACAGTGGGATGATATCATTTGCCAAAAAAAACTTATCTTGCTAAATCTTAAAATAACTAACATCCAAAAACATCAAACCACATGGTCACTCAGACATGAACTACATCCAAAGATTTAACAAAGAACTAATACAGGAATGATCCAATGCCTGGGAAAGAAAGCAGTCATGGAAGGGCAGGATCCCTGCCAATCCCAAAGCACAGGCACCCAACAGTGAGCCTCACTAGGGAGCTAAGCAGCCTGCACCGCCTGGAAACTCCAGCCAGGAGGGGAATCACAGGGAAATGAAGAGCTGCAAATCTCCTGTGACAGAGGGAAGAATCCCAGAGCTGCTGAAGCCGGAGGGGAGGGGCACAAACTGACTTCTCTGCATTATCTGTTAGGAAAACACTGCCCAGCAGAAAGTGTGGGAGGAAGCTTTTCCCCCATGGCAGGAGGGATATAAGGCACCATGACATGGGGCTGGCTTCAGGGAGCAAATCCTGGCCTTTGGGATGTGGCCCTTGGACACACTGAGGGTTGGCAGAAAGGAGTGGGATCAAGAAGTCCCAAGTGGAAGAGAGGTGGCATATGCAACTGAGCAGTAGTTGGGATGCAAGGGGAAAATCTGCACTGGGAATTGCCGCTATCAGGAGAGCTGTTAGGAACCTCAGGAGCCCTAATTTTCTTCCGGTATAACATTGTTTTGGAAATGTTTATTCTGGGCATTAAAACAAAGAGGTTTGTTTTTTTCTCCATGCTTCTGTTAGGAATTCCTCTGGATTTCCTATCCAAAAATAATAAGAGGTTATAGAGGATAAGATATTAATGCTCTTTCTGCTCTGAGGCAGAGGTGGAGTGAGCTGATGAGAGCTGGTAGGAGGTATGAGCCCCCCAGGGCTTCCTCCCAGCTCCTCCTTGACCAGACTCTCCAAGCTGAATTTCCCACTTTTTGGAGGACAGGGTGGCCAAGGCAGGTGTTCCTCAAGTTGTCCCTGTGGGAACATGGAGCTGGATCCAAGAGTTAGAGGGGTGATCTAGGCAGTCAGTTCCTGTGTGTACGGTTCTGGCACAGAATTCTGCGCAGAATTCAAGGTTACAGTACTGAACAAGGCACTATAAAGGCTTGCATGCAAGACCACTCCAACACAAGAGACTACAAAATAATGTAATAATATAAAATAATCTCCTAGGAGCAAATCATGGGCTGATGTGACTCTGTCTTTGGGTCTGACAGCTGGACTAGTGTTGAGGAATCACGCAATAAAGTAGGTCACAGGTTTGCAAAAGACCATTTTTTTCCTTTAAGCATATGAGAAAATGATGATTTATGAAAATCAGCTTGAAGCAAGGGAGTCATTCTGATAATAAAACCTTGAAAGAGTATGGAGGGCCCTGTCATTACAGTAATGGGCCCCAGATAAGTGCTTCATGAAGAAGACTATACATCACTACTACTTACAATGCACTGAAAAGATGGGGCAGGGGGAGAATGAATGGCATCTGCTACAAAAATAAACTAGAGCAGAAATGGTGCTCAGTGGTTTTATATTTTATATCACAAAATACTCCATTTTGGAATTCAGTTAAGCCAAACATGCATTTTTCACTTCCTCTCATCACCTCAGAGTGCAACTAAAACGCAAAGACCTGAGTGCACCCTGCAGATCAAACCTCCTGCTGGTGAGGTGGCCACCCAGCCCCTGCAAGTGTCATGGAGCACTTACTTGGGCACTCAGGAGTGTGCCCAACGCACCCAGCAGCCCCTGAAGTGCTGTAGGTCCTGCTACCATGAGCTGCAGAGAGAAGCAATTTCCTGCCTCGTTTAAAAGCACTGAGGTGGCCAGCTAGATGCTGAAGAAAAGAAAACACAGCATTGCCTGGCACAGCACAAACAGAATTTGGTACCTTGCCTTGTTATTTCCCCTCTGCCCATGCTTGCAGATCAGCCATGCTACAGGAGAGGTCAGGATGTAACAAACTGCTGCAGAGCTTTGCTTTGCTCAGGTGTTTTGTTAAATTTATGTAAAGGAAAATGCTTTTTTTTTTTTGGATTTTTGCATGGCTGCCTCAGTTGCTGCAAGCTTTCCCCAGCAAGTGAAAAACTTTTCTCAGGTTAACAATGGAAAGTTGCTCAGTCATGAAAATGGAGAAGAAGCAGAGCCTGAACAGGGGGAAGGACATGCTGGGGAGCACAGGCTGCTGGGAAGCTCAGCTGAGTGGTAAAAAGGCCCTCCTGGGACCTCTGACCATCCTGGGAGATAACCAGGACATGGAAGAGCCAGTGGCTTCAGCCCTGCCTGCAACCCTGAGCACTTCTTGCTTTTTGGGCAACAGTGATGTACTCAAATAAGCGGATGAAGACAAACAAGCATGAGCTCAGGCTCTGGGCCAGACTGTTTCAGTGCTGCTTTCTAGTACTTGCACTGGCCTGGCAGCAAGGGAAGGAGAAAGCCTGGAGTGACAATCGCAGCGGGTGTTCATTCTGTTATCAGGTACCACATAAACTAGGCACAGGTTCTCCTGCTAGGCTGCACACTCAGTTGTATATACAGCTACTTCTGCTTTGTGGCTGTCTAAAATGTTTCTTAGAAGTGGTCATCTTCACCAACAGCAATTTTTTATTCAGAATTTATGCAGTGCTTTCGCAACTTTCATCCAAAGTAAAACAAATGTTACAGCTGGTGCGTCTGTAGCTGAAGAGGGTGATAAAAAGAGGAATAAAGTATCTCTGAAATGAAATTTCCTTTCCAGCACATGCACTGAGTCCAACATAAAAGACACAACAGAAAGTTTAATTTAAAACTAATTTATTGGTGAAATGCTATCAGAAGCCCAACAAAGACAAATAAATCAACATGACACTGGGAAAAGAATCAGCTGGTGAGGATGAAAGCTACCAACATAACAATCCACAGATGGAGGAAGAGCTACACAAACTGGAGTATACCAGCAAAGCCAGAATTAAATGCTCCCTCCACAATTTTGCAATCCAAAATTGAATCATTTCAGATTGAAATGCTGATGTGTGTAAATATTTATTCCTTTCATGAGAAGAAATTTTGAATTTTTGATGATGAAACTCTCCCTTGGCCCAATGCGTCTCTTTCCAACCCCTCAACACCTCATCTCCATACCCCCTCCCACCCCACCCCCCACCCCATCTCCTATTCCCCTATTCAAGTTATAAACAAGGAACAGAGAAAAGAGAAGTAACACTTTTGGGGTATGTTGACTGCATTTCACTAGTGCCAGGTTTATGTATTTCCTCTTATTACAGCAAGGGGGATGGAAATTGCATGGCTCCTTGGCTGCTCTAAATCAGAAGGCTGAGAATATTGTTTTGCTTTTCTGGAAGGAAGGTCTGGATGAATGAGAAACATGAAAAAGAGAGTGACAAAAACGTTTTTTGTGGCTCAAAGTTTGTCCATATATTGTCTCAAGAGAAGAGATGGGCTTTTGGCTGAGGACTTTGCCAGAAGTCCAGGGACTGCACACAGAGACCTTTCCTTCCATGGGCTGATTCCTCTTGCACTCAAGGCAGCAGGATTTGTGTGCTCTTTTACAAATGTGCCTGAATCCATCGCCAATCTCTGCTTGAAACATCCAGTGAGGTCCTATATTTTGGGTGGCTGTTTTACATTTCAAGCTTTGCTCACTCTTTGTGGATGTTTCATTGGAGAAAAATCAGTGTGTCCAAGAAAACAATTTACTTGCTGTTCTCTTTGGGACCAGAGGCACGAGATGCTGGACCTCTTTGAGGAGCCCCTGCTGTCCCAAAGTCTATAGCCTACCCTTAAGAGAAGGTTTTAATTTTGCATGAGGCACAGTCACTTAGTGAAGCATTGCACAGCCTGCATTTTGAAGGATGCATTCTGTTTTAATGACCACAGAGTTATGAACAGCAGCTACAACTCAGCTCATGCATGATCAGACACAATTGTATTTAATCAATGATTTCACTCCGGTCTGGACCAGAGCTCCAATCTGCCCTCATTTTCTTTCCTATACTGTAACAAATTATTCCTATTGACTAAACAGAGTGTGCCAAAACTCCTGATTTAGGTGAAAGAATTAGCACGATATTCTCTGGGTTTGAGGTCACTCAGCTCTTTTTCTTGTACTTCAGCATCTGCATTTATTCCTATTCTGTACCAATTAGCACAGAGGAAGCAGAATCCAGCCATGAAGGACAGCCCCTCTGCTTCACATCATCCACTTAATCCAGGCTCTTCTTACACAGCTTCTTACCTTTCCAGAAAGGACACTCAACCCCTCCTGAAAATAACCAACTAACAAGCAAAAAGCAATGAAACCTCCCACTTTATATGTTGGTTTCAGAGCAACAAAAATGTGCACCAAAAAGAATTCTGCAGAGCACAAGGCTTCCAATTAAACAGAAGCATTAGTTTGTTCTAAAAACAAACTGTCCAAACCTATTGAAAAAACAAAAGGAGCTGAAGAAAAGACTCTACTACCTGTTTCTTGAAAAATTATTTAATCAGTCCTAAAGGGGAGTAATCCTCCTTTAGAGGACAGTTGCTCAGCCAGCGTAGATCAGCAGCTCCCTAATGTTGATTTGTGCCAACTGAACCATTTATGGAGCTCGTTGGGCTCAGTGGTGAAAGAGAGGGAGTTGCCTTTGACAGGAGTGTGAGATGAAAAAGATGCAGATTGATAACGGACAGAGTCCTTGAGGTTTCTTGGGGTTTATTTCTGGTTTTTTGGGGCTTTTTTTGATGGAGCATGTCTTCTCCAGATAGGCTGCGTTACTATTGCTCAGTTATAAGAGCATATGATAACTTTTCAACAACAAACCCTACTCTAGGATAAAGGGGGTTAAATGGTGTTCTCTGCAAGAGCTCCCTGCCTCTACTCTTTCCTTGTCACCATGCATCCTGTCTGGTGGCCCTTGGAATCTCATGGCAAATCCTGCTTGTGTAGCTAGATTTACACAGGGGTTGCTGTTTGTGAATGAGGAAAAGCTAAAAACTGCTGCAATTAAAGTTCTGGTTTCAGTGTGGTGAGGGGCTTCTGGCAGGGAAATGAGCCCTCCCACACACGGTGAAGTGTCTGCACCAGCTCACCAGGCTCCGTGTCCTGGCACCACTTCTGCCAGGGAGCTGCCAGGACACATTGAAGAGTTTCCTGCAGCCAGAGGAGAAAAGATGTGTCCAGACCTGGGAGATCAAGTCTGGACCTGTAGCGGGGCAGATCTCATTCCAGGAGAGAAGTGGAACCCTTTGTAACTGGGATCCAGTAACTCCTCGTCAGGAGAAGATGGTGTTCAGCATAGCTCATGTACATCCCAAAGAACAAGGGAAAGAGCCTTTTCCTCCAAATTCCTATTTTTGTAAGAATGCAGTAGGTAGCAAAAATAAGCCTGCGAAAAACTCTGGTTTTCTTCCCAAAACAAATAAATCTTAAAGCTAAGAGCCGTAATTTATCTAGATCTGTGGTTGTAGTTGGGTTTACTTCATTAAGTAAACAGCACCAGCCACCTTTCACTATAGTTCTAGCACACCACCCTGCTAGAGCACAAAGTCTGACCAAAGCAATCTTTTGTCTGCTTCTTCTATAAACATGATTTTGCATCAAAGTGAAAAGAAAAAAAAATGTGCAAGATAAGATGATGCCAGATTATGCTGCAAGTATTGAGCTTGAGCCATTCCTGAAAGCTTAAGTCCACTAGAAATAGCAACATGAAACACTTCCTTTCAAGGTACCAGCTTCAAAATCTCTCCCCTGTTATTAGGATGAAAATCTTCATCAAACCTTTTCAGTAAAATTACTACTTGGTTGTAAAAATGTCGTGTGCCTACTTCTGGATCTGAGAAATTATGTAACCTGAAGAAAGATACCTTTGGTTTTTCAACTGCTTTCCACAAAAGTCAGCCAAAGGGTGATGCTGAGGTGAGATGAACAGGTGTGAATCACAGATATTAAACACAGAATGTTATTAGCTGTCTACATCTAGCCTCACCATCCTTGATTAAATTTCATTCTTACCTCTGGAGTAATTTCCAGATTTCACTGTCTGGTCATTGCTTTCCAAATTAATTTCAGTACTGAAGAGTCCCAGGAGTGTGGACAGGCTTTTCATCTCTTGTGAGGGAAAATGTGGTGTAATTGCAAGCAATCAAGGAAAGACATTCCCTAAGTGGGGCTGAGTGGCTCACGTCTTACTTTTAGACATTTATCTCCCAATTTTCACATCTTTTGCAACACCATCGCTACAAGGAAGATTGATGCATCACAGGCAGCTTTGCTGGCTGCTTGCTCTATAGTGGCATTTTCCCAAGGAGGAGCAGGTGGCACTTTTGATGTTACAATAATTCACAGTGGAAAAGAGAAACCTGTCGAGGAACTAGTAAATTGCCTGCTAACAGATTCATGTTCTCCAAGCATCACCTGGACACATGATAAAGAGAAATGCAGGATCAGGTTGCAAAGCAGCCTCTTATCAGGTGATGTCTCCTGCTGATATCACACAAGACCTCAGCTTATGAGTCTTCAGATAATTTGTGTGTGGTGTTTTATACCTGATGAAGTTTAAACACTGCATTCCTCGGTGAGCTGTTCCACACCCCTGACACAAGCTAGACACACTGTGGTGGAGGAGAGCTGCCCATTGTGCTTGTTCTCCTAATGTGTAGCATGTTAGAGAGCACATACAGGGGTCATAAGTCTCTTTAATTTCAGAGTTTTCCATTGTACTTTATGGTACAAACATATTTTATTTCAAACAAAAAAGTGAGCCTGAAGAGGATTTCATCTTCAGATGCTGCTGTGGCAAAGATTAAATGCTGATCCAAGTCTGGGCTCTTCAGAGTAGGTTAAAAAGTACTCACACACTGTGAAGCCATAAAGCTCAACCCAGGAATCAGGTCTTACTGGCGTAATTTCATCTCATTGACCAACTGCAGTTCTATCTTGTGAAATGCAGATTATAAAGTGAACAAAGTTCTGGTTCTGAATACCATATTTTGGATGGGTGTTCATCTCCAACCTTTTTCTCAGGGCTTTCTTTAAGATCTCTTTGGCCATTCTGCCATCAGTAGAAAATTTATACACATATCCAAGACCAAGATTTGGTCTTACTGGGATAACAATAGGAGTTTATTTTAAATCCTAGAGCCAGACTGAGAAGGAGCAGTCTTGTCGTGCTGCTCTTGATAGCAAATCTCCATATACACACAAGGCTTAGATGAGGGACCAAAATTCTACTCTGTTTCTCAGACTCTCCAGCAAAAATAAAGAATGGCAGGGAGCAATGCCCAGAGCCTGGCAGCTCTGCACTACTTTCTGTCATCAGAAGTCTCAAATGGCCCTACCACAATCCTGTAATGCTGCAAAAAGCACCTTGTAGTACTCTGGAATGGCTATTCTAACCAGGAGAATGGGAAGGCAGTAACCGGAACAAATAATGGTTAATGATACTACTAAAGTAGTCAGGGATGCAAGACAACAGAAGCAACCAGTTCTCCCTTTCAAGACTTGCATCTACTCACAGAAAGCACAAAAATGTGCTGTGCTCACAAGGTTGATCATATGATGTGTCACAGTCCTCAAATATATGTGTCATGGCAAAGCAGGGAAGATCTTCTTTAACAACTAAAGGCCCAGAGGTCTCTGGGCTCTGATAGCTTAATGCTGACCCATGGCCCAGCAGCCCAGAGACATCACCCACCCCTGCTCAGTGTGAATGAACTTGCTGTGAAGAAATCAGTGACTTTGGCTCCAACAGGCACTGGGAAATTTTTGTGGAATATAGGTAGGTCGTAACACTGGCAGACAATGTCTGCTCAATGCAACCCACATGAGGTAGCTGTGTCTCATATTCTGTCCAGTACCTGCCCTGGATTCTGTGCCTGGATTCTTCTGGATAGCCTGGGAGGGCACTCTCCCTCCCCCCAAGGCACAGGATGATCTCACATTCCCTGATTATCATCACCCACATTGCCCCATTTCTCTGCACACATTCAGCTTTCCCTGCCACTGCAGCAAACAGAGCTTCTGCAGAGCCCAGGTTCCCACACACGTGATGCCAATTTGTCACTGTCATTGGTACCCCACCACCTACTTCCTTCAGTCCCTGATGATTTACTGCACCAGAGCATCTCAGGAGGCCCCATGACTCCTTTCCCTGTGTTTTTCTTAAGGTCATGAAGTCACAACATCCCAAAAACCAGAGGAGAAGAATTTTCCCTTTGATTGTGAGATGGTTCCAGCACTGACCCAGCTCATTTTTATCTCACAGGCATTAGGTCTGGGACTGTCCAGGACCAGTGATGTGGGGAAAGGTACCAAAGTGACAAAAAGCTCTTCCTCACCTGCAGATGAGCCACTAGCAGAGCTTGGCCATTGTAGGGGTTAGGATTGCAAAGTGGCCCCACAGATGTATACCATCCAAACACAGCACCAGGCTGCCAGTTTCTAACTGGTCTCTTCCAAGTGTCCTTGTAACCTCATTACTAACCAGGGCCACTGGGGATCCTGGGCTCACAGAACTGAGTGGGGCATTTTCCTGGCTGACAATAAAATCTATTCTAATTATAATTCCCTGCACATACACTCTCTGAAGGACGAAAAAACTTCTGCCGCTTGAGGTCAGGACTGAAAAATTAGCTGGTGGGCTCTGGGAACACCTGCTGTAGGAGGCTTTCACAAGAGCAGAGATGGCAGGAAGATTGATGACAACCTTGCAGCACACACCTAGAGAAGGCAGCTAAGGATAAACCCGTGGTCTGGGTGTTGAGCTTGCAGAATGTGCAGCAAGTTCAGCACCATGTCTCCAACCAGGCTCATTGTAGGTGTGTACAAAGAGGCAACAGGCCCCTGGCTCGAAGGGAGGAATCATCTCATCAGGATGGAGCTCCACAGTGCCCTGTACAACCAGAACCTCTGCAGGGACAGGTCCTAACCCCCACTGCTGGGGCTCCTTCTCCCCTTCGCTGCTTCAGGGGGTCCCAAGGAAAGAGAACATTTTTCTAGTCTACACACTGAAAGACTTTTAAACTCAGAAATTTTCATTTTCCTTTTAAAATCGTAATGGGAAATCCAGAGATCACATTCATATTATGTTCTAAACCATCACAAACACACTCCCCCCTAAATTTTAGGGTTTTTTAAAAAATATTTTTACTTTGACAAATTTCTATTTTGTAATATATAGAATGGAGAAAATAGTGGAAATTAAATTAGAGCCCCTCAGTCTTATTTATTCAATTGCAATTAATGTTAAGGAAGTGAAAGAGCAGGAAAAAAATAATTTTGTAACATTAAAATATTTTTAATCTTTTTAAAAAGAGAGATAAAATTGCATCTAGAATGATGTAGATTTACATCAAAGTCAAAATATTGTCAGCAGATTGGAAAAGAAATTTTCTCAATTAAGAAAGTGGTAAGTTTGCAATTTCTGTTACTAGTCAGAAATGTATCTGCTTGGCCATATGAATTACTCTTCAAGCGAGGAAAGGAGGCACATATCATATTAGCAGTTCTCACAGCAGCATCAGAAGTCATTTTCAGCTGAACAACCCTGCAGCTTCTAAAAACATTTCAAGATATTTTTACACAAAATATGTCTAAGTATTTATTATTCCAGACCAAGGTAAACAGAAATTCTATATAAAAGATCACTACACAGGGAAAAACCCGGAAACATCTATAGCTTTTCTCCTTATGCCATGTATCATTCCCAGACTGGAAGCCAGTTGTGCAGTGGTTTTCTAGTGGTGAGAGCAGGATATTGGGTTTCAGGACTCTTGGGTTAAATTATTGAATCTGCCATTGATTTGCAGCGTGACCTTGGGCAAGTAATTTAAAGGGAAATATGTAATTATTAGTTTCATTTGGCCAGGGTGACTTACTGTCTATGGCTTCAGAGCAATTGCTACTTTCTATTAGACTGAACGGGAGGGAGGAGGTCTCCTTTTCCCAGATGTTTTTTCCTGTTTCAAGGGGTTTGAGGGTTTTTAATTTCTCTATTTATGTATGGAATACCCAAACAATCCAACTGAGAAAATAAATAATCTGGATGCTACAAGTGTTTTCCATGGACTGTGAGCTGCATTCTCAATTTGAATAGCATCCCTTTGTTTACTGTAGTACACAATTGTCTGCCTGCATTGCTGGGAGATCAGTGCTCAGAGGAACAGCAGAACAGGAGCAAACCACACAAAACACATGACAAGATGAGGAACTTCACCCTGTGTAACAATTTAAACAGATAGAGTACAAAACAACCCTCAGGGATGTGAGGGTGAGAGGAGTTAATTGGGAAAGGATTTGTTTTAACAGTTAACTTTGTCCAAAATGAAGGGATTAAGCAGAAACCATCTTCAGATTTTTTAAAACATAAACTTCCCAACAGTTCTAAATAAAAGTGTTTTCTGGATTAAAAGATTTGACCATATGTGGGTTCAATCGTTTTGTTATTTATTTAGCACAATAACAGTGTTTCAAAAAGAAGAAAATTGCCATTTTTTACAACTTTAAGTAGATACGTTGAGACCAACATAAGAAGGACTGAGGGGGTTTCCCACATATGCTCATATTTTCTGACTCATCTTTAGACTTTTTCAGAATGTTTCAAGATAGAAATTTTAATTCTGAAAGGTGTTGAGGGGATGACTACTTCATTTTTTAACAACGTGGTTAAAAGAAAGTTTAAAGTTAAGGTAGTCCATAAGTTAGGATTTGTTCTATCTTTTCTGTGGCCTAATGGGACCCTGCAAAATACAATATAGTACTTATATGTCCTGCAGGATTATTTATTTTGAAGCTTAGCTTAGTTTATAAAGTGCTCAGAGATCCTCTGATGAAAATGTAATAACTATGTCATCATCATCATCATTGTTATTATTACGAATATCATTATTTTTATTCCCCTGGTGAAATAAGAAATCAGTTTGTAGAAATTACAACAGCTGCAGGGAATGTGCCTCAATAACTTCTCTATGTTTTGTACCCCTGCCAAGAGAGGTTTATAAAATGCTGCAGGAGTAACTGTGTTCCAAGCTAACAGAAAGAATTGCTTGGACTGTCAAATGTTTGCTCAGTATGACAAATAAAACTAACGAGTACACCGTGCACCATTTTTCTTTCAAGGGATTCATAAAGCTCTTTATGTAAATTCCCTTTTTAACCTCAGAAAAGCTTTTATACTTTTTAGGGGCATGCAAGGTGTAGTTATTACAGGTAACGTGTGCGCTGTTAAGGGTGAGGCCTGGCAAATGACATAATGAAGAAGTTCCGAAATGACAACACCAGATCATGGTTTGTTACTAACCCTAAACCTGGGCTGGGGGAATGACTGAAGCCACAGCTACCACAATAAATCTGGCTCACCAACAACCTGTGGGGGTGCATTTGTCTCACACAAGGGTACACGTGTCTGTCCTTGGCAGGAGAAGAAGTCTTGCAGGACTGAAGAGAGCCCATAATTTCCCCGGAGATGTTCCCATAAACTCTTCATGGCTTAAATGTCACATCCTGAATTTCTCACTCACAATTAACTGCTACTTGAGTGGACATTTATCTGACAAGTTAATCCAGTCACTATTGTAAGGGAGGAGAAGGCAGCAGTGACTGAGGCTATGAAGAAGAAAAGGTGACCAGAAGTGAGGGCAGTAATCAGAATCTCAAAAGCCAACCTCTGCTCTGCCACAGGCTCACCATGTGACCTTGGTCAAGTTCCTTAATCACTGGATGCACCAGTTATCCAAACACAAATTGGACCTGAATGTGCTGCCTGGCTTCCCTTCCAAGTGAGGATTATTGCAAGACGTTTTGGGAACAGTTCAAAGAAACTCTCTTACACGGAGAGAGTTTTGGTCTGCAGGTATCTGAATCAGAGGACAGTCCTGAAAAGAGGCCAGTGGAATTCATTCAGGTGAAGGAACATTTAAGTGTTGGCAGACGGAAAATTCTCCTTCTCTTTCTAAATTAAATGTCACAAACAACGGGAAAATCAAATCCACTTCCCAGGATATATCCCTGCACAGGAAATTCATTGGAGGGGTGTTTCCCTGATAAGAGCTTTCCCTGGGAAGAAACTGAGTCTGCCTTTTGTAAGTGGCTCTGAAAAATAACTCCCAGAATCCAGATCCTGTCAAAATTATGTGAGAACATGAGACATTTTACTATCAAAATATTTTGGCTTTGGAAACCAGCAAATCTTTCTGCCTCGCTATGAAAAGACGCAGGGAAATGAAGTGGCTTTCCCAGTGCCACAGACTGCTGTGGCAGTGAGCAATCACTTCATTTCCCTCTGTCACTGAGACCTCACAAGCTCCTGGCACCTTGCCCTCACTCCCACCACTGCCTCCTGCCTGCTTGCTGGAAGACTCTCTGCTCACTGCCCAGCTCACAGATGATTGTTGGAGCACTCACCTTTTTTTCCTAAATTTCTCCTGGTAAAATTATGCCCCACTGGCTCTATTTAAAAAAAAAAAAAAGTGCTACTGAGGACATAGTTTATACACTTGAATGTCACCTCCTCAGTTCAGTGGCAGTGATGGGACCTGTGGTGAACCTGTGGTGATATGCTGGCATCACACCTAAGCAGGCACACAGGAGTTTATCTGATATTTACACCTGCAGCTCCATTTTCCATCCAGAGATAGCATTAGCTTGTACCTGGCTGAGCTTACTTGTGATGTGGCCTGCCCTGAATTGCCTCATAAATAATTTACACGTCAGATTTGTTTTGACACACTAATTTGCTGGTTTTAAATGGGAGGTTTCTTAATTTCTTGCTAGCATTTGCAAGTTTTCTTCATTAACTCAAAGTTACAGCTATAGTTTCTCCCAAATCCTTCTGTTTGAAATAACATAGCCAGATGTTTTCTTCTGAAGTTTTGTTTCAAGAAGTTCCAGTGGTCTTTCCATGACAAAATTGTTCCTTGCACCTTGTAACATGTGAGCTCTGTGGAAGAGGGGAGTACAGCATTGTGTTTCACCCCTCTGGGACCACCACTCTCACCAGGCCCAGAAAAGTGGCTCAGGTATCAGCTCTGCAACTGCACTGGACACCTCCCTGTGCTGCTGTGGGTGCCAGAGCAGGCACAGGCTTGCTCTGGGGCTGGAGGGTGGGAGGGGAGTGAGGCAGTGTTTGTGCAGCCCACAAGAGGATGTACTGTAATCCAGGTGGCATCAGGACACCAACAAAACCCACAGAGCTAAATCCGGGCTTTTACAGACCCTTCAAACTTCTACCCCTAAGACCTTTGAAACCCCAGCTTCAATTCCCCCAGCTGCTAATACAACTGCTGTTTCCCAGAGTCAGCAGGCAGCTGGAGAGGCTGCAGCCTGTGCATTAGCCCAGAGAGGCCCGAGGGGTCCCAGTGCCCCCAGGAGCTGGGATGGTGGCCCTGCCCATGCAGCTCCAGACTGAGACCACCTCTGCCTGCCCAAAGACGCTCAGTGCCCTGATTCCTTTTGGGGTGAGCACGTGAGGGTCTTCCACTCAGGTCTGCTTCCAATCACCGAGCTGTGCTGAATGAAAGACTGCTCACATCGCAGCCAGTGCGGGTCAGGGGTGGCCAGGGCAGAGTGCATGAGAACTTCCCTCCATCCGGGAAAACACTTTTAATAGAACAAATCTGTCTCCTCACAGCAAGCAGCTAGCCCACGGCAGAGGGGAGGGAGGCAAAAGCAGAGGCTTCTCCAGCAGCTGTCAGCCTGCCCCTACAGCAGCAGCTATTACAGCTGCTTAGCAGGAACCACCCTCCCACGCGACACTGTGGCAGGTTGGGGACAAGGCCAGCCAGCCAGGGGCACACTCCAGCAACTCTGCACACTGCTGTGAATGGGGAAAGAGGTTTGTATCACCAGGGACCTCAGATTTGCCCTCTGCCAGGCAAGGACAGACTTGTTCTGGCATCCTCTGTGAAGATATGACAGCGCTAAGAGCCCAGAGAATTTATGGGATGACAGATTCCAGGCTCAGATTTGCTCTGATTGGAGTTAAATCCCCAGCCCTATATTAAAAATCATGTGGTCTGCAGAGTAAATCCTGCCTGGCAGGATATGAGTGAGCTCCAAGCTCTGCTTCCCAGGATAAATTCTGTGAAGCCAACAGCTGCTCTAGCTCTGGGCCCACTCTCTGCTGCCAGCCTGCAGCCAGGCAGAGCCAGGGCAGGTGCCAATGGACTGCCCCCTGCACAGGGCAGGAGGCTGAACAAAGACCACAGGTTCTCCCTCAGAAGTGAAAACTAGAAGAAAAAATGTAGCCAACTACAGAGGGTACTGGTACCTAATTTACTGTCTGTGTTGCACTTTTTTCCTCACTTTTTGGAAGGTCAACCTTTGTTGGCTCCAGGACTCAACCCAGAGGTGGATATTTTCTTTGTAATCAACCATTCATTCTTAGGCAATGATGCTTCTCATACACAAGCTGTCACCTGAAGCTTAGGGGACAGCAGGATTTTTTTTGATCCTTCAGAAGGTAGGGAGGAATCACAGCCAAAGGGAGTGGAACAAAACCAGGACATGGATTTTCCATGGCCCAATCAAGTGGTGCAATTACATTTTTGATTTGTTCCTAGAGAAACATTCACCTGGGGTCTCTTGAACCTGTAAGTTATGGGTGGTGATTTGCGTGGACCTACCCCTATCAGTTGAGTCACTCCAAGCTACTTACACCCCACCAGCGTGGAAGTCCAGCAGCTGGTCCTGGATGTGTGAAATCAAAGGGTAAATGCACTCCATGGGACTTCTCAGCTCAGCTCCAGTGGCACACTGGACATGTTGTATCATTTGGTTATTGAGGGCACCAAGGTGTCGAGATAAAGTAAAGAACTAACACTTAGGTGGTGAAATCTGTGTGAGCTCTGTCCATCTCTAAAAGCATTGCTGCTCCTATTTTAAAAGACTTGTTCTCAACAGCTGAAGTAAAATGATGAAGAACACTCCATCTGAGCCAAATTTCTACTGGCCACCCTGTTTTATCTAGGTTTGGGGAATTGTTCATTTTAGATAAATGAATATTTTGTGGCTTCTTATTCACAGCAGCTGGACTTCATCAGCAGGTCACCACAGTGAGAAGATAAGGTGTCTCCTTCACTTGGCGCCCTAGTAGGAGTCTCACAATCCCAGGTTAGCTTATATGGCCATTAAAAAACCCTCTAAAGTGATTTTGATCTCAGAACCTTTCCAAAAGCTCCATGCTTCAGAGAGCTCCTGTGCTAACAGAGGAAATGGGACTTTTGCGGCTCTATCGTGGATTAAATTCAGGCATACAGATACACCCTTAAAACTGCTTTTATTGTCCTTCACATAAATTTACAAGGTGGGACCTCATAAATTTGCTGTCACTTACTCCTGTTCCCACCTTTCTTGCACCACCTTGCTGCATGCAGTCCATCTCCAGCAAAGGACTTCTTGTCCCAGTCAAAATGGAAACTTAGGTCAGAGAAGCATTTCAAGAACCCTCCGTGATTTAGGCAAACTGTTTCTGTAAAAAGAAAGAAGATCAAAGTAGAAGGAAAAAGAAAAAATGAGAAGGGGAACGAGGAGAAGGAAAAAAGTAGGAAAAGGGAAAAGGAAAGGTTTCCCTGTCTCCCCTGACTTCAAGACCTGAAATACCTTTGAAATCAAATCATAAGGAAATTTCATCCTCAGTTGAAAACATGGGGGTTTTAGAACTGTACTTATGAGAGATAATATTTCAAACTAATACAGACTTTTGAAAACGCAAACAAGATGTTATTTTGCTGGATATTTTTAATGTTGTCCAGTTCGTGTTCCCAAAACACTGCAGAAATGTTTCTGCACAAAACGCTTTTTATCCCCGTGAGCTCCTTGTGTCTGACTGGGGATGCGAAAAGCCCTGTCCTCTCTCCGTGTGACGAGGAGGGGCAGTGAGGCACGTCCTCACCGGGTTCACCGTGAGCGGCGCCGGCCCCGGCGGGACCGGTCCCCGTGTGCCGGCGGGCGGCTGGAGCGGGGAGCCGCGGGCACGGCCGGGAGCTGCTCTGCACCGCCAGCCCGGGGGAGCCAGCCCAGGAACAAAACCATGGGCTCATCCCCGGGAAACGAATGGTACAGCTATCACATCCCCTTTAGCAGGAGACCTGCACGCAAGGTTTTTTGTAAGATAAAATAAGATACAGTCGGGCTAAGGTTTCCTGGTAGTTTCTCCCCTTTCTTCAGCTGTTTTCACAGCACAGCTTCCAAAAATCAGCATTCAGCTCAGGAGCTGAACTGAGGGTATTAGGAAACAAATCCCTTCTTGAAGAGGAAATGCTGATTTTGCACTAAAAATTTTAAATGTAACTTAAGAGCTTTTGGAAGATAACAGGAAGTTACTGAATCTTCTCTACTCTCTCACACCTCAGGGAAAAGAAAAGAAAAGAAAAGAAAAGA